>JAQFVV010000720.1:0-90000 GCA_028023455.1 Epiperipatus broadwayi | reverse complement strand
GGAAGCGAAAAAACGCTTATAATAGAATTAAACAAATTATTGTTTTTCATCCCTTAATATTTTATTTCCTTCTTTATATATCTTATTCAGGATGAACATAAATATAGCATTTTAGTTTACTATTTTTAAACACAATTATCTGTACACTATTTACTTTAACTTTCTTATAATAATTTATGTTCTTAAAATATTTTTTTAAATAAAAATTGACATTTCTCTGTGTAAGACGATTGAAAGATGCAAATAATTTTTTATTTACATTGATTGGATGATATTTTTATGCAATTTTATAATGCTCAAAATAAAAATCTTTTATCATTTTATTATTACCTTTTACATTATATGGCTTTGAAATCCATTTGTTACTATTATTATTAATTTTGCTTGGATTCCTTCCAACATCATATCTTACTGATAATATTTCTTACATATAACATCTGATACTTTTATTTTTATCATTTATATACATACTCATATATAGTTTTTTTTTAAAATTTAGGGTCATATATTTTGTGCATAAAAATGTTTTGGAATCAGGAAATAAATATCATTTTGCCTCAGTAAGATTTAGCCTTTATGTATCATCTGTATTCGAAATGTTTATCAGATCAGCTTACAATTTTATCTAAATAATTAATTGTCTTATTATTTTCTTTCACCATTGTCCATTTCAAATTATTTAGTTTAATTAAGCTTTTCGTTGTTAGTATACCCATACTTTCTTATATACCACAAACAATCACACTATTACATATTTAGGATTTACTTTGATATTACTTTCCTTTCATAATTTTTTCATAAACTGACTAGCATAACAAAGCAAACCTATACCCATCTATGTTGCATTTTATGGTAATAGTTTTCATTGCTAGCAAATTTATTTTCATCTACAAACTTTAAAGCATTTCTTATTAACTAAAGTAAGCTATAATAACTACCCTCTTTCATAATTAATGCTTTTTGCAGTAATCCTTACTTTTGTTAAATTATGATCTAAAATATGTGGAATGGGAAAGATCATAAAATGAAGATGATTTATATTATAGAATGAACACTTGAAACCATGTAAAAAATAAAGTTTCTAAATATATACACACAAGAATCAAAAGAATGACAACATATGATATCGTGTTATTGCAACAAAGAATAGCGATTTAAATAAGAAATAAGTTATTAGAAAGAAGACAAAAATAATAGGTTGTGTTTCATATCTAATTACTACTCTTACATTATTTTTTTTTTCATATTAGGCTTTTATAAGCTAATCACTATTTTCTCTACATTTTAATTCTTAGTCATTAAACCCAAAAATTGTTTGTGCATTATTCATTTTATATTTTTAAATTTTATCATATAATATTTTATGTTCTTTAAATCTCTGTTTCAATTAATATTAAGACTTTTGAATATATGATGACCTACAAAAAATAATTTATATATTACTTTTTATAAAATTTTAATCCTATCTTTAATATTTTAAGTATCTTATTTATTTTGGGTGGTATTTATGTGTAACATTATAATGCTCATAACAAATATCTTTTATCACTTTATTATGATCTTTTATTATAATTGTAAATAAATATTTTATCTTCTTCTTCTTCTTATTATTATTGTAATAATAATCAACATTAAGCTAATGCACATGCGCTTTATGGATTTTAACTATAAATGAATACTCTCACTTTCCAAACACAAGATAAAGTCTTTGTGAAAAGATAGAATAAATCATTTATTCTTTCAACCCAAACGTTTAAGTATGGGCAAATCATAAGTATTTGGAAATGAGAGTGAAAATATTAAACAATCATTTTAAATTACCTTTACTATGTCTGAATGAATGACTGTGAAATTTATTATAATTTACTATATGTCATTCATTGTTAAAATTAAACATATGTAAATAACATATTTATTTTATATAGAGATATGTTTTTAAACTGTAATAATAATCAGCATTAAGCTAATGCACATGCGCTTTGTGGATTTTAACTATACATGAATACTGCAGGTTGAGACTGTTGATAATTTAAAGGTTACTAGCATAACCTAGACAGTAAAAAATAAAAAGCTTGGAAAACAATTATTATATTTTTTGAAAGTTTACAATTTTATAATACTCTTAACATTAGAAATTATTAAATATATTAAACTTAGAAGACATATATATATATATTTTCAGGTATTATGTTACCCCGTCTTGCTAGAAATAATGCTCCACTTCCAAATCCTCGTTTAATTAGTACTACAGTATTAGTAGATGCAGATAATGCAAATCCAGATATTACCCATTTTACAATGCAGTTTGGACAATTCTTAGATCATGATATTTTGCACACAGCAGGTGGAGTGGGTAAGTAAAAATTTGTTATTAAAATAGTTTAATATAAATATTAATTTTAATCTATAGAATTAATTTTTTAAAAGCCGTATTAATATTATTCAATTATCCTGATACAAACCCAAACATATAGTCATAAAACAAAACCAACAATAAGTGTTACTTAAAATAGACAATTATTGTATTTGTCATATTTTTAAATAACAACGTAATCTTATATTACTAAAGATTACAATTCTGAGATTCTATGAACTCTATGATAATTTAATTAGCTATATTATCTAATATCTTATGTCTCAGTGAGATCCATAGAGAGTGCTTTATACATTGACTTCATTTAATATTTTAGTTTACAATTTTTTTGAGGATATTTCAATTCTGTACTCATACAACGTTGTAATTTTCAGTTCTTTACTATAATACAAATAATAACCATGTTATCCAATCTTATTTTTATAAACGTTGAAAAAAAACCCAGATTGGTCTTAATTAATGATTTACGTTTAGATTAAATTATATTTTGTAATTTATAATTAGTAAATAATGCAATTGAAAGTTTTATTCTATTTTACATACTTTTTTCTGTTTGTTTGTAAAAATATTTTTGAGTTAACATATTTTTTTATAAATATTTCTATTGGCGTACTTTTATGTGAGACGTATATCAATCGTAATAAAACATCCAATAACTGAAGACTTAAGTCACAGTAATTTTTAATTTTAAAACATTAAATAATAAATAACTTGGAGAATAATCGTTTTCGTTTTCAACTGTGTGAAAAAATTTACATGACTATAATTCAAAGTGTATGTGCAAGTTATTTATTATTTAATGTTTTTAAAATTAAAAATTACCACAATCTATATATTGAAACGGAAATCTCCAATCCCTTTCCATTTCACCATCAACCTAATGACCTACTCGTCTAAACTAATTTCGAACCTATTTTAAATGTAAAAATGTTATATATAAGTCGAGCGGGAAAACTTTGCTATAATGGCCGCTTAAATTGCATCATCCATTTACATACGAAAACACGCTATAATTAGACAGGTTTGATACAATTATAGCGGAGAAATGCTCATAATTTATTATAAAATGTTTTATTAATTTTCAGTCAATTCTTAATTATATTCGCTATTATATTCGTATGTGGATGGATAAGTTAAACATTGGAATGATATATATATATTTAAGTTTAAATAAAGATACTGTAAAACATTTTCTTTAAATTATATTTAACGGTTTTCTGATTTAATGTTTTACATATATAATTGAAACTAAAGTATTTTCTTTAAATTTGCTTTTTTTTTTAATAAACAAATAATATTGTAAGAACAAATATGTTAAAAGTTATTTATTTCAGTAAAATAAAAATCATCCATTTGTAATTAAAAATGAAAATTTTGTGTAAACAAGAGATCAATTAGTGACTGCACCCCGGGTAAAAAGTAAAATCTGTTTTCTGATTGATTTTTGTTTGCAACAAAAGACTTTTTCATTAAATCAGAATACCGTTCCTTCTGCTAAGTAATAACACCTGAAAAGGAATTTAATTAATGAAAATGAATCAAATTATATAGTTTATATATTTTGATACATTTTTTTAAGGAAATTAAATATAACACCTCGGAGATTTTATCAGTTGTTGTAGAAATTGAATTATATTATTTTGCTTTAATTAAAAGTCAATTGGTCCCGAGGCTTACGAAATTCCAGAAAGGTGTTAAAGTTTAGTAGAAGGATATAAATAGGCCTTATTTTAAGCGGGAAGGAGAATCCATCTTACTTTTGAAGAGAGTCAACAGGAGAAGCTTTATATTTGTTCAACCTTAACATGTCTGGCTAAAGTCAGGCAAAATTTTGCTGCTTTCCCGTGATGGAACGCCTAGTTCAATCCATCAAAATGCCAAAGCAACAACCACACCAAATAAAAGATGTCATAAGCCGCTAAAAGAACTTGCCTTCGTTCCAACACCATTTTTAAATCGTCTCGCAACTGAATAAGAACATGCCATAAGCCGCCAAAGAAGTCACCTTCGTTTCCAGCTCGAATCTCTTTTTAGCTACAGAACTATTTTAGTATTATTTAAAATCACAGAGCTCTCTGTGCATTTCAAAAACATTCATTATTTCTTCAAAAACAGGTTAGCTAACCATATTATTGAAATTTCTATCTAAATTGTTTTCGAAATAATATTTAAATGAAATACTTTTTGCTAATACAATAGTGTAAACTGTCTAAATTGTTTCCTAAAATATTTTAATTCTATAAATGAAATACTTTTGCTAAATTTCTGTTAATTAATGTTTTGCTATATAATTTAATCACTGCAATTATATTTTGCTTTTCTTTTGCGTATTTTATTTATTATTAGTTATGCCTATGTTTCGAAACGGCGTGCATTTAATTATAGAATATGTTTTTAAACATATAAATTTAACATCTTCGTATTATTATTTATATAGCGTCATTTCGTGCGCTGTTTCGAAACCCAAATTCATATTTTTGTCATTTAGTAAATTAATTAATATAAATATAAAATGTGGCTTTTCAACCTTTATTTTGTTACTAAAGATTAAACTAGCCTGGAGTGCAATCATAAGTATATTTTTTTAGTAAAGTATTCGTAAGTCCCTTATTAAATATACTTTTCCTCCTTTTTAAAAGTCTAGTAGTTATAGATAACTAAAGAGATTGAACGGGATAAAGTAAAGTTTGTATATATTCCCGTCAGTAGCATATACATATTTCTCATGCTACAGAAGAGTTGGCTCTTTTGATCAAGCTGATAAACTTGTGTTCATTTAATATGTGATATTTCATTTTTAATATCCTTCGGCTTGGCGGATGTGAAACTTATTAATATTTTCTTGTTGTGCTGTTCTTTTTGATATATATATAAGATGGAGCCACGGTAAGTCCAGCCCATCTCTTATGGGTAGTGCAGTAGCGAAGTCTGAGCTACGGGCCAGATTAGCACGTAAGTCCCCCGCCTCTGAACCAAATAAAGGTTCCCCATTAGCAGCATGCCGACCGGTTATTGGGTAAACCGTTGTTTGTCACAAAAACCCTAAAACTATTCTTTCATCCGCAGAGCCACTTTATTATTATATTTTACTTGTGCCTAGCGTATTAGTAAAATCGTTATAGCCAACTCTTTCCTCCCTAATATGCAGTCTTCGGCGTTGATCCGAAGCAATCTTGAAAACCCGTTCGATCTAAAGCTATCTGGGACGCTTTAAAAGCCCATAGTTAATATAAATTTATTATAATTAAGACGTATTATTAAGCTTCACTCCAGACTTGGTTTGATTTCACGTACAATAGCCACACGAACTGATGATGAAAGGGCATAACTGGTAAAAGTTAATGTAGTGATTAGTTATATAGTAGGGTATTTGTTTCCATTAAATAATATTGGAGCAATTAAATAATAGCCAACGTATCAATTATTGGCCTAGAGTAATGTTACTTTATAAATAAAATGCCTGCGTGCATTTGCCAACAACAATTGTCAATAAATATATTTTAAATTCATCATATATCAGTTTCTGTCTCATTATTAAATCAATCCAATTCACTAATTGCCCATAAGTATTCATTAGTAAAGCCCCTATTATTTAAATATGTTAGATTTTATCTGTGGAATGTCTAGTATTTACGTTGTTTATATGTATGTTTAAGTCCATGAGTCTTATTGTTTTCTCCGATTTGCTAGTGGGCCGGATGAAGAATTAAATCTCGTGTGCTACCATTGTTATGTTATCCATTGGGTGTTAGATCTGGTGCTTGGAGGGTGGGTTCGAATCCAGGCTGGTCCCTGACCTAAATCTCGGGCTTGACTGGGTTTGAAGTACATTTTGTGAGTTCCAGCTCGTGTTAGATGGATAAGCATGTTTTGACTGGCACAATATATATATAATTTTTAGTTTGATTAGTTAACTAAATGCTCTTAATACAATTTTCACTACCTCTTTTGTTACTAGTTTGCAATGTCTCTGCAAAATGAATATTTTCATCAGCATTTTCAGACACATATAACAGTAGTAAATCCACCAAGGATCTAGGTAAAAGTAAAATCCAATATATTCCTCGTGTAAACACAGCCGCTTTTATATACATCTTAGTTCCGACTTCTATAACGGTAAGCTGTATTTAATTATATTATATATATGATATTCCTTATAGGACATTATTTACTATTTTAAAAAGTGTTTTAAGATTAAAAAAAATTCTTCCCATTTTACATCCGCGCTAAAAAGTTGAATTCTGCTTCGCTATCCAAAGCTCTACAGAGCGATTTATTACTCTAAGTATATTTCGTTTGGTATAATATATGCTTTTTCAAAGAGTGCTACTTTTGAAGAAGAATAGTGTCACGTCATATTGAAGATAAATAAGGATGATATAATAGAGTGCAAAGCATGGTGCAAGTAGTAATGAGCCCTAATATAATCTAAAATCAGATTTATTAAATATTTTTTACTTCACAATCTTAAATGTTATTGTATATATAAATACTATAAATTTAGGGCATGAAATATAATAAATTAAGAACTTCGATTTTTTTGTTACTTGCTGCGCAATAATATGAGATTTTCCAGTTATTTGATATTTGGTGAATAAGAAAGATTAAAGATTTTAACTTATTTTATACGATCAAAATGATATTACAATGTAAAGTTACATTTTCTGACAAGAAGTAATTAATTTTAAATACAGAAAATTCTTGTGCCAGTATTATAATATTTGTATTTTTTAAAAAAGAATATCATCAAAACATTTATAATAATTACAATTTTTTTTTTTAAAAAAAATCTCATTAATATTTGTTTAATGATTAAATTATCTTTGGTGAATATATATATATAAGCTATAAATGTATTGATAGCAATTATAAGACTAAAATTTCTCAGTGCTATCCAATGTAAATTAAAAGCAAATTTTTTTTTTTACAATATACACATAGTAATTTGGTTAACCATAGATTTTTAGTTGTGCTAGAGATTTAAACACTTACTAAACATTAAAATAGTAAATCAAATTTACTGCTTAAGTATCTTAAATATAACTTTTTTTATTTTCGGGGAGTGACCTATATTATTGCATGCCCTAGTTATACAATATTAAATGTACATTTAAGGCAGAGTATTTTCTTGATAACATTAAAACAACTGATAACTCTAGATGTTATGTAAGCATGAGATGAATATTTCCACCACTGATAATAACTATTCTAGATAAGAATAAGTTTAGATAATCTTAATTTAAAAATACAATGTGGCTATATATTTTGTGATAAAAAAGTGCTCCTATGTGTAGAAAGATTTTGTAAATTATAAAAACTAATTAATTTGTAATAATGCATTTCTAAAAAATATAATTTTCGTAGATAGTGTAAAATATGTCTCATTAGAGTGACTGATGTAATTTCGTTTGAAGCCATAAAATCCATTGTTTATTGATTTCTTTTAGATCCTTAATAATATAGATATTTGCATTGAAATTGATATAAAAGTCATCTACTGTTCATATAGATAATATAGCATTAATATATATAATTATTGATTTGCAATTGTGAACTGAAAGTTAAAGGTACTAAGATTGATTGTCAGTTGAATAATATAAATAAAAACACTTGCCTAAGGCTAACTGAATGGTACTGTTAAAAGCTCCATCTGCAATTAGAGAGTTTAATCATCAAATAATAATCAGTTCTATATAGTTTCTGACAGTGATAGAGTAATGAATTCAAGTGTTAAAGATTTCTGAATTGAAGTGCAGCTCTATTAATCCTGATGCTTGAATTGTTATATGTCCTACAGAGTAGACTAACCATTTGATTATTAATAATATATGTTCAATTTAGTCAATAATTTTTACTTTATAAGTGAATTTCTTCCTACTTTTCTATTATACAATTTAAAGATGCTCTGAGTTAAGCTGGTACACTTGGATATGTCATAAAATTTTAGATGTAACTCTAAAAATGAATTAATTTCTTGAACACATTGTCTAAACAGGTAAAATACAAATGCAAATGACAGATGATAATAATAAAATATTTTCACTTTGTTCTATAAACTCTATTATCTCATTTTTCGAATTATTAGACAAACCTTTCATTATTATTTAAATTGATAGCAAATAAATTAATAATATAGCTTAAATATAATCTCCTTAGTTTGTAGTTTATTTCTGCTTATGTCTCAGCCTTTCACTTTACTGTATGGTAATGATTGTGATATTTATGCTGATTGAAAAAATGATTTACATGTTGTCCCGAATGTTATTTAAGGAAACGTGTAGAGATTTTGGTTTAATGACTGATATTAAAAATCTTAAATGCTTTATCAGTAAGTAGGAAAAAATCACCAACAATGTTTTCTTTGACATCTTTTTGAGACTGAATCTGTATAAGTGTTTAGGAACATTTAGGTAAAAAAAGACTGACTTGGATATTAAAGAATAGTGAAGATTTCAACACATTGCTGATGCATTCAATATGTTAAAAACAAAATATTTCATTATAATACTTCAATTAAATTATTTTTTTTATATTAGAAGGCCTTTACTAATGTAAAGACCCTAAAATTTTCATTTATAAAACATGATGACAAGATCATAGGACCAAGTTTCACTTCTTTTGTTTTTAATTGATATTGAGTTTATTACTGTAAAAAACAACAGATAAAGCCAACTAACAAATGGAAAATGGCTGCTTGAATTGATGCAATGTAACTAAAGACCAAAATGTAATATAAAACTGCAGAAGATAAACGAGATACATAAATTTTAATTAAATTGTAATCAATGTGAATAAAGAATAAAGCAAATGTAAATAAATTGACCTCTAATCTAAAGTATTTCTAAAATCTGTATTCCAATAAATGATTCCTTGATAAAAAAACAAAAACAACATTTTTATTACATAAAATACTAGAGTGAGTAAAAGACAAAATCTCTAAAAATACTTTAAACTGAATTTAGCTATTGTATTCTTAAAAGAGACAGACTTTATTAGGTTACAAAGATTATGTTAATTTTTTTTTTAAAACATGAACCTATTGATTACTTTTATTGGGTGGATAAAGACATAGATAATATGTAGTGATGATCTATATTCATCCAATATCATTAAATCTTTCACAAAAAAATAAGCTGCAGAGTCATCATAACATATCGAATAAACTTACTAAATAATGAGCATAAGATAAATTTAAATCTATTTTTGGTTCATGGATTAAAAGTTTATATTAATGGAAAATCCATTTTTAACTTTATCTTATTGTCTTTTTCTCTTTCTATTTTTTTTTTTTGGTATTTAGTAAACATCTTAACATAATCAGGGCTCACCTTTTCTTTATCAAACCGAAATGTCAACATAAATGGCACCATATCATAACATATCCTTTATGACAAGCTATTAATAAAGGAATAACATATACATGACCAAAATAAAATTAAGTAACAATACAGATACTAGTAAAATCAAAATTTACAAAATCTTTATGTTACAATCATGATTTTTTTTCCATATGTCAAAGCATCGGCCGGCTGGGAAGCGAACCCGCGACAACCGTCTGCAAGCAACTGCTTGCTTGCAATGTGGCTGCGCTGATCTCTTGTCTAGCAATGTTTGACATATTACAATCAGGATTTTGTTTACTGGACAAAAAATTTCTCAATTAAAAACTACAAATAAAACAACGAATAGATAAACATTTAATAACTTCCCGAACAACCAAAAGATAATTTCCAATCACTCTTATCATCAAGGAACATTTTTTTTTATTTTGAAAGTCTCGGAATCAAAATTATTCATCGAATGTGACCATTTTTTTTACTTCATTATAATCATAAAAGATAATTGTTATAAGAATGGATAGTATTCTATGATCAGTATTATATTCATGAAAGTGTAAGGCTGGGCGATATGTCTATTTTTAACTCTGCTTTCATAACTTTTAACTCTTTTATAAACTTAATTTGCTCTCTCCAATAAAATACCCAAAACAATTAGATGGAAACTACTTCTGAAACACTTTTATTATCTATTGACTCCTTGAAATTATTCAAAAATGAATATTAGCAAAGACTTTCCTCCAAACAATTCTCTTACATTTTCTCCAACAGATAACTGTCTTTATTAATCTTTAAAATTATTTTCCCCTAATATTTTTTAAATTTTTTATTTTTTTTTAAATTTTTTTAAAAAATTTTTTTTTTTTTTTTTAAAATTTCTTTTTCCAAAATAAAATTAAAAAATTATTTTAAAATATATTTTTTATAAATTTTTATATTTTTTTAAATTTTTTTAATTTTTAAAATATTTTTTTTTTTTTTTTTTTTTTAAATATTTGTAATTATAAATATAATTAAATATTTTAAATAATATAAAAAAAAATTTTTTTTTTTTTTTTTTTTTTTGGGTTTTTTTTTTTTTTTTTCCCACCAACAAAATTTTTTTTGGGACCCACAACCAACAAACACATTTTTTTTTTTTTTTTTTTTGTATATATTTTTTTTTTTTTTTTTTTTTTTTTAATAAAAAAGAACCCCCCCAAAACTAAAACCAATCCAAAACAAACCAAAAAAAAATTATGAAAGGGGGAGGCCTTCTGAGGGGTGTGGGGGGGGGGGAAAGGGTTAAGCGATCTAAAGATTGACAATTTAATTTGTTTAGCTGTAAACTTTACATTTCTATTCTGAATGGTATATAGTGAGACATTTGTTAATATTTCTCCATATTTGAATATTTTATTTTTTATAACTAAACTTGTTTTCTATATCATATATTAATATTATTAACATTATTTATTACAAATATGAGATTTTAAGCAATAGACATTCTAAAGGTTAATAACTGATGTTTGAAAAAGATTAAAATAATTTTCTAAACATAGATCTTATTTATAACAATGGCACTTAGTGTCATTGGACAAATTTATATATTCAAAAATTTATATTGAATGAAATATTAAGTATTTGAATGTGAGTGTTGTGAAAAGAAAGATATATTTAGGGTTAGTTATTGTCAAATAAAGAAATATTTAAAAGAGAGATATTGTTTATTATTATTATTATTATTATTATTATTATTATTATTATTATTATTATTATTATTATTATTATTATTATTATTATTATTATTATTATTATTATTATTATTATTATTATTATTATTATTATTATTATTATTATTATTACTATTATTATTATTATTATTATTATTATTATTATTATTATTATTATTATTATTATTATTATTATTTTTTTTAACAAATATTTTTTTTAACATTTTGACAAAGATGATTCTACTTTGCCTGTAGAAACTGTTTCTGCTTTGCTGTAATAAACGTTTTAAGAATTGTCTTTTTAAAAAATAAATATTTTTAAAAAAATATTTTTTTAGTGTCATAAGTTTTTAAAATAAGTCTTTTACAAAACATATTACACAAATAATCTTTAATTTGTAAACAAATTAAGCAATCTGCTATTTTGCCCAGGTTAAAACACTCCATCAATTAGAAATTCTCATTTCTATTGACATCTAGGCCACCTTTCTCATAGCATTATCATAAAAACAGACTATTGTCAATCATACAAAAAGGGTATTGGTAGTACCTAAAACATTCTTATACTGCTGCCATGTTCAGATTTTTATTTCACTAATTTTAAAATTGTATTCTTGCAGCACCATTATAATATCTAAAGCCACAAAATCTGAATAAGATTGTCACTTCCCAGGCAAATCTGATTAAAAAGCATAAAAACAAACTGCTTTTCTATCATTATTATTTTTAAATAAAAGACTTGCATTTATTTTTATTTTTGTAGAGAATAGAAATTGACTATAATTGTGATTTAAATTTTTGGTTGTTTTCTCATCCCTGGTGTTCACTTCGAGATGTCGCTATTTCTTGCTCAATTCCTAGAAATATATCATTTCACCGGCCTTCATCCAACAAAAGCGGACATTTTCTATGTTATAAATGCAGAAAAGAGTCCTCACATTATGTTGGATGGAGGCAGTGGCAGTGACAGAAGCCAACACAAATGAGACTTTTTTTTATGATAAAACACAGAAAGATTTCCCGATGGCTGCCGGTTATGGCTTTTTTTCTATGCTAAAAGCAAAGAGAAAGAAATGCCTTGATTGGCTGCCATAGTAATTGATTTTGTTCATCATTTTCTCATAATAGTAGAATATCTATTTTCTCTGTAGTTTTGTGTGAGAGTGTGTGCATTTGAAGCAGTCGTAGTTTTTTAAAATTTGATAAGATATCTATTTTTTTTAATGTGTTGTAACTTACTTTACTGTTGTAAGTTTAGTAATAATGTCCTGAATGATTCCATTATGAAGGGGTAACCCTCAAAAATTGCTTTTAAGGGTGCAGAAGGGAAAAAATTTGTAGGATCATGTGAAAAGTATCGTTTTCACGAGAATTCGTCCATGACCAGTTACTTTTGCTATATATATATATGCACAAACAAAAACAACTCAGTGTCTAATTATTAGTAATTACTTATCCAAAAAATAAAATTAGTCGGGTATTTTTTTTTTGTTACATTTATTATTTTAAAGTAAGATTAGTTTTTATATCTACACACTAACAAAAACAACCCAGTTCCTGATTAATTACTGTCTTTAAAAAAAAAAAAAAGCAAATTCAACAGGGTTTGATTTTTTCATTGGAGTATTTGAATTATGGTTTGTTTGTTTTTATATATACACAAGATTTACCAAAAAAAAAAAGAAAAAAGAAACCCACTTTTTGATTAATTACTGTCAAAAGAAACGCAAATTATTCGGCTATCATTTTTAAATTTAGTATTTCAATAATGGTACCCTTTTTATATAGACAGACTTAACAAAAACAACTCACTTTCTGATTCATTACTGTCCCCCCACCCCAAAAAAAAAAGAAAACAGAAATTAGTTGGGTATCATTTTTCAATTGAGTCTTTCAATGACGGTCCTTACTAATAGTAGTCGGGTATCAATTCTAAATTTTAGTATATAAATTACGTTACTTTTTATAGATTTAGAATTATGTCTTGCTTTTTTAATAAAATGATTGATTTACTCTTGACCAAAAATACCGTAACTTTAAAAAAAGACACATGTAAAGTCCAAAAAAAATGAGAAAAAGCCCCGTAACTTTAAACACACACACACAAACTCAAAAACAATCTAAGATCAATAAACATTGACTTATTACATCTTGCTTTTGAATCAAATGATTGATTTACTCTTGCAAAAAAAACCCACCGTAACTTTAAAAAGACACACATAAAGTCCCCCCCAAAAAATTAGAAAAAGCCCCGTAACTTTGAAGACACACACACAAACTCAAAAACAAGATAAGATTAATAAACATTTACTTATTATGTCTTGCTTTTGAGTAAAAGTATTGATTTACTCTTGCAAAAAAAAAAAACAACCCGTAACTTTAAAAAGACACACATAAAGTCCAAAAAAAAAAAAGTTAGAAAAACACCGTAACTTTAAAGACACACACACACAAACTGAAAAACAAGATAAGATTAATAAACATTTACAAAAATGAAAAAACTAACATCATATAATAATATTAGTTAGTAAAATATTTTATTACAAATCTAAGAAATCAGATCTTTTTAGATCAAATTGATCATTTAGGTTTGGCCCCGGAATCGTTATATGTATATGTTTTTGATTAGCATCAACACCATCCTGTGGCAAACACCAGGGATGAGAAAACAACCAAATTTTTTTATTATTATTAACTGACCCTTTTTATTCTCTGAAGTATTTATAGGAAAGTCAAATTTTTATCTATTGGGAGAAATCGCTAACTCTTATTTAAAATATGCATATTTTAATTTCCAATTTTTTATAGATTTCTGGTCAATTGCAAATACAATGATTTGAAAGATTTTTAAATTCTACTCTGATAATCTTCTATTTGTTCTTGGTACTCTCCATCTTCATGATATTTCTTCAAAAATATTTAATATGCCTAAATATTTGATTTTTTTTTTGCAAAATTTATCAAGATTCTTGTTGATTTTTTTTTGCATGATGATAATTATTAGAAATCAAGAAAATAAATTATTATTTATTTTGCATCTGAATATTTTGTTTTTAAAACTAAAATGATATATTTTTTCACTGTAACATTAACAATGCAAATTACAAGGAAATCTATTTATTAAATGCCATCACCAATTGTCTGTTAAAATAGATTGCAATACTGTAGAAATTATTAAACAATTTTAAATTTTTAAAGCATAATTTGATAGATATATTAGATATTGATATTTATTCATTCACCTTTTAAGGACAATTGTCAAACAATAATGATTATTCCTTTTAAAAATGAAACTGTTCCTATTGACAGTAGATGATGAAACATGTTTATTGTTTTGATTATATGTTTTTTAATTTTTGAAAAAATCAAATATGATTTTTTTAGAATTTCCCTTATTTCTAAACAAAAATATCTATCAAATGAAGTAAAATTTATTATATTCTGATAAATAAAAGTGATTTAATATTAAAATTAATGCTGAAAGCTTATAGTCAGAGAAAACAATTAAAACTGTAAAACAGGAAGGATTGAAACATAAATTAGAAATTATTTTGATTAAACTGATTTGAATACTAAATTTATTACTAAGAGAGACACTTTAAATTTTAATAAACTAAAATTTTCAGATTATTAAAAATAAGGTTAATAGTATTTTATATTATAGACATTCTATTACAAATAAAAATTTAGGAAATATTATTAGATTTGATAGTTATTATTCATTTTAATTTTATTAATTATTTTTTATTAATCATTTGTTTATGAGTTTGCATTAATGAGTTTATGTTATAAAAATAAATATTTAAATAGTTTTAAAAGTAATGCATTGATTTAAAAAAATATGGACTTTGCAATGATTCTGTTAGCTATTCTGATTGATTTATTATAAATATTTTATTTAAGAGAACTAACCATAATCATGATTTGAATATAGTAGTTAATAGTAATGCTATTTTTTTTATTTCTTTGGCTTTTAACTGGCTTAGCATTTTTATTCATAAACACAATCTTATTCAGATTGATAGTGGTGATGCAGTGATTTGGGTTAAAGGAGCTGAAATATGGTTATCCATAGTTCAGGTGGTTCTTTACTTTAATACATAATTGGTTTTTGAAATATGTATGAAAATTGAAATGTACAAAAGTGGAGAAATGTAAAAAAACATCAAAAAGGGTTTTAACATACATCATTTACACCTTTCTTAAACACATTATTAATACTCTTTATTTATATCAAAACTAACAGTTTCAAATGTCCTGCAGTCATCATCAGAGTTACAATATTCACGCATGTAATTATATAATTAATACACTTATACACATATTCATATACATAATTAAATACACAAAATATGAATATGTGTATAAGTGTATTAATTATATAATTATATATTCAAAAATTGTAGCTCTGGAGATGACTTCAGGACAGTTGAAACTGTTAGTTTTAATATAAATAAAAAGTAATGATAAAGTGTTTAAGAAAGGTGTAAATAATATGATAGGTTAAAGTAGAAATCAATACATAGGAAAAGGAAGAAAAAAATTATATTACCTCCATAAAAAGGGTTTTCAAAATACATGTATATATATTTTTCTGCAAAATATTATGTTTCTATTTTTTATAAAAATTATAATGAATTCTTAATATATAATACATTTTCATACTTTGAAAATATTTTTACCTACATTTTTTAAATTTTAATTGAGAGAAAAATGAGACTAAATACAGTATACCGATACATCCGACACAATCATATGCGTATAAGATCTAGACAAATAATACTATAACGGAGATTAACTTGAGAGTGTATGAATTTGAAAATATTCCTTAATTTTGTTCTTTATTTCTACAACTGAACATATTGTCGATCGGCTTAAATTATACAAATGATTGATTAAAGCAGAAATATAATAAGTAGTGATTTAAAAATATATAAGATGTAGTATACAAAAAAGAAAAATTAAAATATTGATTTAAAATATGATAATGTGTTTTTAAATAATAAAATAGATAGAATTGATTTTTAAATAATAAAAAAGTAAAAACTACATCTTGGATTAAAGAGATATAAAAAATTATGATTTGATAAAAGACAATTGGTAATCATTTGGTTATTAATTAAAAAAAACTATTATAGTCAATTAAAATTTACTTGAAATGTTATACTCATAAAGTGAATAGATTATCTATAAATTAAATAAATTATGAACACCAGTAAAAGTGCATTTAAACTTCATATACTGACTTATACTAACTGAAAAAATTAGTTAAGACAAAATTCTTATTAAGAGGAATTTGTATTTTTTCAATGTCTGAAAATCTCTATTTGGAATGCAAAAAATATTTTGTTTTATATATATATCATTAATGTAAAATAGTATTGATAGAGAGTTTAAATATAAACTTTTAATAATATTTCATGTACCAAATATACTTTCGACATTTTCAAGAAAAATACTTGGTACAAGAAACATTATTTAAAGTTTATATTTAAACTCTGTATGTATTAATGGTAGAGTATGGAAACGTTAATATATATATATATGACATAGTGTAAAATGAAGGAAATAAAAGTTTAAATAAAGTAGATAATATCATAAATATAAAATATAAAAAAGATATGATTTTTAATAAAAAAAAATTAAAGTCTATTACAGAAGTTAAATCTGATAAAGAATGCATTAATAATTATTTGTGCATTTATTATATATATATTTAGAAATAATTATGAATGATAGCATACTAAAAATGTAGGAATATAAGATGAATTGATTCAATATATATATATATATATGTTTGTACTTGAAAATATATGTTCTTCTGTGTAAATCTGATTATTATGCGAATTGTAAAAAAGTAAATCTCTTTTGCCAAAGTAAAATGATGAAATTCTTTTCAAATATATACATAAAATAAAAGTCATCTTGGGGTAATTTATCTTTTATTATATCTTTATTTAATAACTAAAATACAAGCTAATTATATACCTGTATCAATATATGTAATATATAGGGTATACGAGCACAGACTTTCACCCGATCCACCACTATCCACTCTATCTCATAACACTGATACACTTGAACACATATATGTCAAAAAGATAAATAATCACCAATATACGTATTTTATGCTAACCATGAAATATGTATATTGATGATTATTTATCTTTTCGACATATATATGTTCAAGTGTATCAGTGTTATGAGATAGAGTGGAAAGTGGTGGATCGGGTGAAAGTCTGTGCTTGTATATCTGATATCTTTATTTAAGTGAATTTAAAAAGAATGGGGAAGTATGAAGATGATTATTATATCTATAAGATATTACACACGAGAAAGAGAAAGGTTAATAACTCCATGAGTATAAAATAAATAAAAAATCAGATATATTAATCTTTAACTGAGGTTTAAAGTTTATACCTATGCTAGAGATAATCTTTAGTTTCCGTAATGATTAGTAACATTGTATTTATCTGAAATGGATGACGTCAAAGTTGTCAATGGAGGAAGTTTGACAATGGTAAATAAAAATGCAAAATAAAATAACACTGTTCTAAAACTAAATCAGAAGATTTTGTGTATATATTTTTTAATTTTGAATTTTTAAAATACTTACGTTAAATGAAAATAAAATATGTTTTAGACAATTTTCATCATTGAAAACCCGTGAAACTCATTAATTTTCAAAATTATGACAATTTTCTTAAAGATAAATATGGACTCAAAACCCATAGAAATATGACCCATTACTAATTAATGCATCATATTATAGTCATATTGTTTTCTTTTAAGTCAGCGATACTAATTTGATCAGTCTGCAGTAATTTGAAACTTTTATGTTCCAGTTAAAAATAATTAAATACCCATTTGCTAACCACTACTAGATGACTAGTTGTCTTGGCTAGAAATTAGTTATGCGATAAAAAATACCTGAAAACAAGGTTAAAACAGCCCACATATGAATCCTGAATTATGGGCTGCCACTGCTTCACGTAGTCATTTTCATAATTTTATGCTATAAAAAAGTAACATATAATCATGTTGCATATTAATCTAAACAGATAAATTCCTTTATCTTATTAAAAAATAATAATGTATGAAAAATATTGATCTAACTTCCAAATATTATACAGAAGTTTGTAATATTTGCAGCACATTTGACGTAAAATTATTTACTAATATTATATTTAAATTAAAACACTGTACAGGATTACCCAAACCTGCACATATAAAAATGTAATATAAGGAATTCAAACTCAGACTTTCACACAACCCTCAATTCTCCATGCTATCTCATATTGCTAATCCACCTGATCATACACATGTCGAAAAGATAAATAATCACCAATATACGTATTTCATGCTAAACCAGCAAGAATCAGTTGGTCCAGATTACTATCCTCACACATATATGCAGTCAGTGCTCAGATAAGATAGCCAATCTTCATACTTTAATGGACAGGCTTCAAATAACTCCAACCCACAACTCTTTGGCCATCCATTTCATTGAAAATCTGATGATGGAACGTTCAAAGCTCAGCTCAAGTTAGTGCCAATGTTGTCATCTTTTGTGTTTGATAAGGTGGGTCAGCAATATGATATGGCACAGAGAGTTGAGGGTTGTGTGAAAGTCTGCATTCAAATCCCTAATATATTTATAAATATGATTTAAGAATACATGATATCATTGTAGTATCTGAATATTTCAAGCACAAATTACATTATCTCTGTTAAATATTCTGTATTAATCAATGTCAATGTCTGTAAATGACAAGTCTTTTATGACCATAAAGTTGAAATATACAGACTCTATCATGCAGTAATAGATTTTCTGCTGACACATTGCATGAAAAAAAATTACAAATGGCAATGTACATGCATTTCAAAAATAACCTATTTATAAGATCCTTTGAAGGTTTATCAACAATCCATGTAAATATAACAGGTGTCTGATTTACATTAGTTCTGTGATGTTGATTGTCTTATTTTTATATTTGTAATGTGATGATGATTGTCTTGGTGTTCTGGTATCAAAGTTTAATTTTTGTAAATTAATTAGTTAGTTATTGTGTATTTAATTAAACAAATCACCAAAAGGTGGCATCAAATCATTAAGATATTGAATTAATCACATCACATAAAAAATTCTAAACATTTAAAAATATAAAAAAGTTAGATTTACTAGTATCAAGCGTAGACTGATTTTATTAAGATATATAAAACAATAAATAGTTATAAAAATAAATCAGTTATAATTATGATGAAATAAGAAGCAAATAGTTATTTAATGTGTAACTATTTTCTAAATTGTTAACTTTTTGTGGATTTCTTAAAGCCATTGAAGACTATTTATTATGACTGGCATTTATGGAATGTGGTAATGATTGGTCAATTTTTCACTTGTTTAATGATTTGAGTTTTTGTGCTTTTATATCTTGCAGTAACCTTTATTTTCTTATTTTTTTTGTATCTGTTTTTTGGTTAGTCAGACTAATTATTATATTTGTAAAATAAACATTTAACTTGATAATTGGATAATTAGATGCTATTAATTTTAAATGATGATCTCTGAAAAAACATAGATAGATGGAGTTTATATTCTACTGAGCTATTTTGAAATGTGTCATGATTTGTCAACTTTTAATGTTTTTTTGCTTGTTAAATATGTTTTATGCATATTGCTAATCTTTTGCTAAATTAATCTTTTTTTTTTTTCTGTTTTCTTTCATTAGTGATTTTCATATGCCATCTTGAACTGATTGAAAGTTATACTTGGTAATCAGTTATTAATGGAAATTATTATTCAGAACTGCAGCCAATCTGAAACTTTTGATAATTACTATATATAAAGAAGTTATTTTTCTGAGTAATAATAAACGAAAGTGTAACTCGTTTCAATTTTTCTAATTACTAAATGAAGGTCGTAGACAATTCTGCTCTCGCATTGCTAAGTAAAGATTTAGTACTAGAACTATTATTTTAATATTAATTAAGTTTTAACTATGCAGTTTTAACTACTGTATTTTAATTACAAAAATTTCTATTTATTAAATTCATTATAAATATTATAAATTTAGGTTACTATTTTGGTTTTCCGTTGGTAAAATAAGCAACCGTCCCCCCTCCAAAGATTCCATGAGATCTTTCAGGAAAAACCTTAAGTGACAAATGACACCTATTTTTTCATATTGCTATGGGAAATAGAATAAAATAGTATGTCAAACTATTATCTTTACTCACAATATGCTTAGTTAGTTGGAGCGTTACCTTAAAATTCAATATTAAAATAGTAGCAGCTTTCTCTATAGAGTAGTGCCATCCAGTGCAAATCATAGTAATCAATTATTGCTAGAAGGTTTGTGTATCATAATCCTTATCTATTGCTTACTCATCCAATACTGACCAACTAGTTTCTAACTTGTAGACTTTTTCTAAGAGGACCTTTGGATCTGAGAGCACTGCACCTAGATCTTTGGATCTAATGCAACCCTTCAGCAGCAAGCGCTTACCTTTTTCATTAATTATAAAGCTATGGGACTAAAATGAAAACACAGAAATGTTTTCAATTCAAATTCATTCACTTCTAGTCATACAAATCTTTGATGTTTGCTTTTTTAATAACTATAGTCACTATCATTCTTTGGCCAGAATTAATGTTAGACCACTAAAACATCATCTGATCATCACTTCTTATGTTTGCAAAAGCTGTTAAAATAGTAGTAACTCTCTCCATGTAATAGTGCCACCCAGGGAAAGTCATAGTAATCAATGGATGTTAGAAGGTTTGTGCATCAAAATGCCCATCTAGTGAGTGCCTAATCATTCAATATCCCCAGACTAGTTTCTAGTTTGTGGTCTTCATCAGTGAGGAGCCTTGAATTTTTGGATTTAATGCAATCCTCTAGAAGCCTCCTTTTGCCTTTTTTGTTAACTATGAAGCTATGAGTCTAAAATGAAAACACAATAATGCTTTCAATCCAAGCTAATTCACTTGTATAATTATACAGATCTGAACACAGTTCATTAATTATATATTTTGTGACCTTGGTTTTTTAATGGCTATGGTAATGATCATCTCACTGGAAGGATTGGTATTAAATTATTAAACATCACATGACCACCATTCCTGATGCTTACACAAGCTGTAAATACAATAGAAAACTCTCTATACAATAGTGTCACCCAGTGCAAGTCTCAGTATTCAATGGATGCAAGAAGATTTGTGCATAAAATGTCTATCTAGTATCTACTTATCTAATATGCTCAGTCTAATTTCTATTTTGTGGTCTTCATTAGTGAAGAGCTTGGATCTGAGAGTACTGCATTTAGATCTTTATATCTAATGTAATGCTCCAGCAGCCATCTTTTACTCTTTTTATTAACTAAAAGCTATGAGTCCAAAATGAATACAATAATGTTTTTAATCTATGCTCATCTTGTGACGTCATACAGATCTAAAAACAGTTCAGTATCTATACAGGGAGGCATTCATTTAATTGTTCATTTGATCAATCATATTGATTAAAAATAATTATTGTTTATTTTAGTTCTTATTCAGTTTAATTACTATTAGTGATAAAATATGTATATTTAAAATAAAAGCGGTCTTTTTATTGTGTTAAGCATATTATCACCACAGTTTATCTTTAGAAATATTCTGATACATTTGTTCAGTATGAATTATTATCATTATTATTGTGTTATTATTTTTAATATAATTAAGGTTAATTCTGACAATAAATATTCACTTTTTACTAATATTATTTATATTATTTTTAATATAATTAAAGTTAATTCTGACAATAAATATTCACTTTTTACTAATATTATTTACAGCTTCTCAATGTTGTAATAATAGAAATGATCCAGCTTGCATGCCGATTGATGTGCCACCTAATGACAGTTTTTATGGACCTTTGCGAATAAGTTGTTTAGAATTTGTGCGATCTCTTCCAGTTCCAAGAGAACAATGTCAATTAGGTAATTTATTTAGTTATAAGAAATTTATCAACTTGTGGTATGATAAAGTAGGAATTATTTATATCTATCTCAATATTCTACCCATATTCACATTTGTTTTAAGCCATGGCATGGATACTAAAATTCATAAATACTAATTAATTATTCAAAATCTTATATTTTGACATACATATATGCTTGTACATATTGTAAATATTTAGTGAAGATGTGTATAACATATATATATATATATGAGTGTGTGTATATATTACATAAGGAGTCTTCTATATTGGTAGCATTTAGTTTCAAGCCTTATTTTAGACATCAAAAATCAATGATAATAGCAGTCAGTATAGTGTTTTGAACATGCATGTACACATATATACATTGCACACACACACATGTATATATAGTGTATAAAAATATTATATGAATATATTAAAATTACCCTAAATTCATAACTTAACCAGGTTAGTCAAAAAATAAACTCTAAAACATAACCAATAGTTTCACTGCTATAAGTAGACTTCTGAAGTGTAAAGGACTAAAACTTACCAACAAATTTATACTACACATTGCCCACAATTCACACTTACATTCAAGACACCCTTAATATTTAAATAACTTTTAAACAAATTAATTGCTTCAGAAACATAACTTTTTAATAATAAAGATTCTTTAATTCTTCTTTTTATTTCATTTCTCCCAAAGAAGACAACCTTAACTTTATCTAAATCTTTATACTTGAGAAATCTGCTTGTAGTAGATTAACCATTGGCTGTGTTTTAGAGTTTATTTTTTAGCTAGTCTGGTTGAATTGTAAATTTGGGGTAATTTTGATTATTTATTCACTAGTTTAACTTTATGCTTTTAATGATTAAAATACATATGAGTGTGCTTAAATAAGACATACAGTGGATCAGCAAAATATACTACATTTTGTTCCAAGCCCCTCTGTATAGAAATATTTATAGCATATAATAGCTCACATTTTATTGATAAATATTGATTAGAATAGAATATGTATTGTTATTGCAGTGTAAACATATGATACTTTTCAACATGCATTTATATATAACACAGACACTTTTTATATGAATAGTATATACATATAAATTAGGATTATAATATGAACAAAGTTTTAACAAATAATACATTTATAAATAATAATTAGGATTATAATATAAACAAAGTTTTAACAAATAATACCTTTATAAATAATAAATTGAGGGGACACATTTTCATAAATTTTATCAAGTGTTTGTTAACTCATGCATTTACTAATACAATAATATATATAAAAAGTAATTACCAAATTTTTATTTTTCTCTTAGAGAGACATAATAGTGTGATAATATATTTGACTGTTTCCATCATCTATCATTAAATGTCAAATGTATAGAATTTTTTTTTTAAAACTTTATTTAAACTTTTTGAATACAAACAACATGTTAGTGAATACCACACAGATAAACAACATTCTACACTCTTCTTCAGGTATTGCTAGCTTAATCAGTGACAATTGACCATGGGACTCAAACTTCTAAATTCTCAAATATTGTATTTTAAGGCAACACTCTAACCAACTGAGATACTCTGTCAAAGGCAACAGATAATAGAAATTTCATATATTTACATACAAGGATTGGTTCAAATCCTCTCGAGTCCCTTACTTTTTTTAATATTTTTTTCTAAGATCAAGGTTAATTAGGGGCTTTCATACATCAGGTATTACCACAGTGGGTTGACTTATAGGATTTTTTTGCACCTTTTTATCTCTATTTAATATTTTTGTATTTTCCCAATTGAACATGTGGTCATTAGTACATACATGGTCTGTTATTGTAAATACATTTGTTTTTTTTCTTTTAACCATTGCTATGAGTTCTTTCAATTGCAGTTTAACATGGCAGTGAGTCTCAACAATATACTTCCTTCCACATTTCCATAGATACACATTAATATAGATGTAGTTTTTTGTTTTTCAGCATTTACAGTTTAGGCTTGGCAGAAGTTAGAATTTCTAAACGTGCTGTATGACTTTGGAAAGCTATTCTAATGTTATATTGTCTGCAGATTTCTTTTTTTTGTCTCCATTCCCAGTACATATGAATACATTACAGTACCAATAATTGTTGTTGGTTTTGGTGTCTTTTTTGTTGTCTATTAACGATTTTCTTAATGGCAGCTGATAGATAACCATTTTTTAAGAATGTGTGTTCTCTGAATTTTTTCATTTTCTAAATCACTGATTTATGAACAACTTTTATTTGCTCTGTTCCATTGTGACAGTGTAACTCCATGTTTTGTGCTTTTGTTATGATTAGGTATACATACCAAGTACATGCCAGTATGTGTTGGTTTCCTATAGTTACTTTTACTTTGTCCTGAGGGTGTCTTGTCATAAGAACATCTAAGAATGCCAATTTTTGTTCTTTTTCTGATTCCATTAATTATTTGAAGGAAATATGTTGTTGATATGCATTCAGAATGACTATAAATTATGCCTCATCATGTTACCATACCATGATTGTATATTCAACATAGTGAAGCCATCTTTTATGGTTACATGGAATAGTACTTAAAGCTATGATTTCAAGTGCTTGCATATAAAAATTGCTAAGCAAGGGTGACAGTGGTGATCCCACGGCCATCTTTTGATTTTGTTGGAAGATATTCCTAGATCATTTGCATGCAGAATACAGTTCTTCATCAGGGATTCTAAGCACTTTGTATGATTAATCAGGGACATGAAAATGAAAAGGACTGATTTGTTGATAAGCTTTGATTAGGAAAGATTATGTACAAATGCACAATGTAATGAAGCATTGTCTATTGTAAGGAAAATGTTATATGATGATAATAGTCTATGAACAATATACTTTCAGTGTAACTCAGAATTCTTCCAAAAACATCAAGGAATGGCCATGAAATTACCACTGACATACTTGCTTAACAATGTTTACATGGAAGAGTTTGAAACTACAACCATAAGTACTATTCCATATCCACTTAAAATGTGGCTTCAGTATGTTAATAATACAATTGTGGCATGGATTCATGGTGAGACACAATTACAATCACTCTGGATGCATAGTACAACATATCTCCTTCAATTAAATTCACAGTGGAATTATAACAAGAACAAAATTTGGCATTCTTAGATGTTCTTGTGACTATCTCAGGGCAAAGCAAAAACAACAGTGTATAGCAAACCAACACACAGTGGCAAGTATTTGGGATATCCAATCAATTATACTAGAAGCATTAAACATGGAATTATACTATTACTATGGAACAGAGCAAAGGAAGTTTGTTCAGAAATCAGTAATTTTAAAAATGACAAAAATTACATTAAACGAACTCTCATAAAGAATATTTATCTATCAACTGTTATCAAGAAAATCTTTAATAGACAACAAAAAGAGACACAAAAAGAAATGAAATCATTGCAGTGTAGTGTGTCCATACATATCAGGAATTGCAGACAAACTAAAGCAAATCTGCAGTCAATATCACATTAGAACAGCTTTCCAAAGATATACCACTCTTTGAGGAATTCTAACTTCTATCAAGCTTAAACTGGAAATGCTAAAAAATAAAAAACTGCATCTATGAAATATCATGTGAATGTGGAAGAAAGTATATTGGTGAGACCTTCTGCCCTGTAGAACACCAATTGAAAAAACACAAATTATTGGTTAAAAAGAAAAAAGACAGATGTGTCTAGAATAGAAGACCATGTATGTACTATTAACCACATGTTAAATTGGGAAAATACAAAAATATTAGATAGAGAGGAAAAGGTGCAAAGAAAAAAATTCAAAGAAGGTATTTATAGAATAATGGCAAGTAATCCTATAAATCAGCCCAGTGTGCAAATACGCACTGTATGGAATCCTCTAATTAACCTTGCTCTTATAAAAAAGTATTAAAAATTGAAGAATTCTGGAGTATTTGAACCAACTCTCATATATAAATATAGGAAATTTCTACTACCTGTTCATTTTGACAGAATAGTTCAGTTGGTTAGAGCGCTGCTTTAAAATTCAATATTTGAGAAACTAGAGATTTAAGTTTGACTTCTACACTAAATAGTCACTGTTCAGGTCAGCAACACCTGAAGAAGAGTGGAGAATAATACTATTCAAAATGTTGTGCAATTACTAACCTGTATTGTCTATTTGTGTGTTGTTACTAATAAGTTGATTGTATTTGAAAAGTTTAAATAAAGTTTAAAAAAGTTTTTTATACATCCAGTATTTAATGATAGATGATGGAAATAGTCCAAAATATTATCACATCTAATATACCATCAACATAAACCTTCAGGAAAAAACTTAATAGTGATCTTATTATTAAGAATTTAGGATATCTCTAATTGAATTGATGTTTTAAATAGTATCCACTTTCAGTATGTGCTTAAATTTTGTAAAACTTCTAGCATTATATTAAAATAAATATTTTATTATGCAAAAGACTGCACATTAAATTCAGAAAAGATAATAAAAAAGAATAAAATGGATGTGCTTTCAATATAAACCAAATAAATTTGATTAATATTGTATATATATTTATGTATGGTACTCCAAGATGGAAATAAGGCCATTGGCATATTGTAAAATTTATTTACAAATTTTATCATTCTTTTAAAAAATGTAATAGCATACAACACTCAAAAAAAAAAAAAAAAATTGCTCGGATATCAAAAAAGTTGAGAATTTTAATGTTTTTTTTTTTACTTGTTTATTTACATTTTTGCTTGTTTGAATACATCTTTCTTTGGGTAACATATAACTGAAGTGGTGTATTCATATATATTGCTTACTATAACCCCATCATATACACTTTAGTGCAAAAAACTTTTTTTAATGATTCATTTATTTTCTTAACAGTTTTGACTGTCCTGCAGTCTTCATCAGAGCGATTTTAAATTCGTATATCTTTTAAAATAATGAGTTATAAAGAATCATTAAAAATTTAAAGTGTATATAAAGAAATGCAAAGAACGTAAAAGGAGAAAAATAAGAATATACTTCTGTGAAGTGGTGTAGTTAGATAGATCACAGTTTGCAGCTTTGGGTCATGTGAAAGTCTGTGCTCATACCCTGTCTATTTCATACACTGTGAAGTAAAAAAATAAAATATATAAAAAAATATTCTTTTTATTAAAAGTTTTTTTATTTATGTAATATTTTTTGAATTGTGAATAACTGAAATTAGAAGTATTAAGATATCTGTTTTGCATGATGAATAAAAAAATTACAATGTTAAAATAACAAAAATTTTTAATTATTTTTTTAAAATTTTATTTAATATTGTTTTGAGCTATAAATAATTAATGGCTTGATTGAGATGGTATGTTGAAAGCTACTGTATATGTGTATAATAAAATACTGTATAATAAAATAATACTTGTTGGATTTTTAGTTCGATTTTTTTGAGTGTATGTTGTTTTGATGTAGGACCCAGAGAACAATTGAATCAACTGACTTCTTTCATTGATTGCTCGAATGTTTACGGTAACAACCGACAGAGGGCAGACAGCTTAAGAACATTTCAGGGAGGTAAATGATGCTAATTTAGAAAATATACACACTTTAGTTTTCTTGTATAAAAATTATATATATATTGTCAAGCGTTGTTAGTCGAGAGGTCATTGCAGCCGCCTTGCAAGCAAGTAGATGGTTGCAGACGGTTGTGGGTTCGCCTCTCGGTCCAATGCTATGACACATGAAAAATATATATATATATTTTAAATATTTTTTATTGAATATTTTACATATCTATTTACATTTTAAGGGCGTTTAAGAACAACTCCTATGTCTCCAGGATTTAAGGATTTGCTTCCAAAAGAAGGACCACAATCACAGAGTTGTGTTGAACGCACAGATTTATGTTTTTTGGCAGGTAAAATTTACAATTTAATCTGATAATAGGAGAGGGATAGGTGATGATATTTAATTTAAACAATGTTTTAGTGTTAATTTTTTTAATTTTTTTTTCTATTTAACAAAAAATATAAAATAAATTATGTAATATAATTAAATGACCGTTAATAGGTAATATTTTAGAGTGATGAATTCTCCAAACACCATAATATATTAACAACTCTCTCATTTTATTGTCCACTGTGTGAGTGCAATTAAGGTGAAATATTATAATTAAATATTAATCATCTGAGAAAATATGCAATTTAGTATACAATTTATATACATTATTACAGATTATTAATTAATTGGTCATGTTAATGATCTGGCTTCAGGTCCTAATCAGAAAAAAATATCAATTAGATTATTTTTTTTTTTAGATAGATGGTTTATTGATAACTAAGTAACCATTATATATTAACTAGAGAGTAAAATCAAAAAAAAAAAAAAATAGTATTGAAATCATCTCAATTAACTTTAATAAATCTGATGAGTAAATACTTAAAGGGTCTTTGCAAAATAGAGGTCTTTTTGAGAATTTATGTTTTTATTTCATTTTTAATTGAAGAGCAATGCTTTTTAATAAATATAGTTTTACTTCTGAATATTACATAAACAAAACACTTATTTATAAGTAAGTTTTAGTGGAGAAGATATAAATTAAATATTAAGATCGATAGGCTTAACGTTTTCAAGGATCCATGCCTCATAATCATAGCCATCATAAAAATTTATAATAAAATATATGCAAAGATATTTAAATAAGCCAGTGTTACGTAGCCCATTTCTTCAAGATCTCGAAGCAAGTATTTTTTCTATTGATAGCATGGATGTTTCCATTAATGTAGAATGTTTTTTTTTATTTTTCTCTTATGATCATTTGATTCTGAGAATAAGATTATGGAATTGGCAAGTGTGAAGTTGTGTCCGGATTGCTTAGCATGCTCCAAAAATACAGAAGATGTGTTGTTGTTCTTCTGAGCTCTGTTGTAAGTGTACAGGGGTTGAGCAAGTCATGTTGATTGTAGCTTGAGTTTCACTATAATATACAGTGTGGCATCCAGCCTGAGGGCATGCAATGGAGTATACCACGTGTGGGGTGAACGATCGATCAATGTGATCTTTAGAGTTATTAATTAATCTATTAGAATTAGGCGGAGTTCTAAATGCTATGTTAAATTTATCAGTTAATGCTTTAGTTAGTTTATTAGATATTTTGGGAATGTAGGATATTGTTATTCTAGGTAGATCCGTGTGGAGTATATTATTGTTTATTTTATTATGGAATTTTGTTATTTTATTTTTAATCACTTTAAATTTGAACGTTGCTGCCAACAGATCTTTAATGTAGTTGTTTATATTTTTTTCTGTCTGCTTTATATTTATAAAGATGCAAGTTTTTAAATAAAAATGAATTTAAGTCAGCAAATTTGTGTGATGTGGGTGAGTTGGAGTTATGGTGAATGCAGCTTCGAATTTCAAACAGCTTGACTGTCATTTTATAATCTATCAAGTGATGATTTGTCGATAATGAAAGGTCGAGATATTTGAGTTCTTTGCTGTTTTCATATGTAATGGTGAGTGAAAGTTTGGTTAGGTTTTGAAGTTCATGTTGTATATTTAAAATATTATCTTTAGAGGCTAAGATAAAAATATTGTCTACATAACAAATATATGTAAAGTCTTGGGTGATATTGTGATATTTTGGAATGATCGATAGCTCAAATTTATTTAAGTAAATACTAGATAGAATGCCACTAATAGGAAGACCCATATGCCATTCATTTTGCATAGTATGCCATTTGTTTTCAAAGAGTGTGAATATGTGAGAATCGAGCCACGACGGGAATGTTTTTGAGTAACAAACCAGATTAGATTTAATTATTTTGTCAGCAAACTAAATAAAATTTTGTAATATTCACATTTTTTTTTAAAGAGTAATCTTATTAAAATATAATTAAAAGTTTAAAGCACACATTCATTTATGTGAGATATTTATTCAATATACTAGCATAGGTGTATTTTTGCAAAATTATTATTTAAACCAATATTTTACATGAGAATAGAAAAAAACAATTTTATTTAAAATAATTGTTAAAAATTGATCAAAATTAATTAGGAAAAAATATTGCAATCTAGCATAGGTGTATTTTTGCAAAATTATTATTTAAACCAATATTTTACATGAGAATAAAAAAAAAACAATTTTATTTAAAATAATTGTTAAAAATTGATCAAAATTAAGTAGGAAAACATATTGCAATTTTTAAATTCATGAATTTGAGCCTGCAAGTGCTAAAATAATTTCCACTGAAAGAAATGAAATCAAAAGGAAGGTTAAAGAAGCATGGTATATAGCAAGAAACTTGAAGGCAATAAACAGGAAAGATACATGCTTTTCTATTTCAAAGAGATGGACAATATAAAGAGCTTGCATAGATTTGCATAAATTATTATGTTTGGAGGCTATGAATATGGAGTTGAAGGCTCTGAAAGCACTTAGCCTTAAGAAATATTAATGTAATGTTTATGAATTTAATTTCACTATATACGTCAAGCGTATTAAATCTTACATAGTTATTAATAGTGAAGAAAAAAATCTGAAATTCTTTTTTTGAAAAAATGTACAAACTGTCAAGCATTGGTAGTCGAGTGATCAGCACAGCTGCCTTACAAGCAGTTGTCCGAGGTTTGTGGGTTCACGTCCAGGCAATACTTTGACATATGAAAAAAAAATGTACAAACTTGTAACTTAAATTTTGAACTCTATGAATGTTTTAATAAGAAGAACTTCAGTGAAGAAGCAGCTTAAAATTTTGAGATAAGGTTTTGGTATCTTGGTTATGATATCCTATTTTGAACTAAGTAGTTTGGATATCTTGTTTATAATATCATATCGAATATGATATCATAATCAAGATATTGAAAGGTTTTAGCTCAAAATTTTAAGATACATCTACACTGAACCTTTTCTTATTAAAGCATTCTTAACACTTAGAATTTAATTATAATTCGTTTAGAAAAAGTTTATCAATCAAACTTTAACCTGGAACTAGAATAAATTTTATCTCACACACATATTTTTTTTATATTCTGTATAATAAAAAATATTCATGTTTACATAACTTCATATTTCTTTTAATATATATATATATATATATATATATATATATATATAAATATGAAATATACAATATATATATATATATATATTGTGCCATTTCAATTTAGTCATTAGCTAAATTTATAGTAATGTGCATGAAAGAAAATGTAAAACCAAAATCATCATCACATTTTTATCTAAAAAGGAAGCTGTAGGGCACCCAAGTTTAAACCCTACAAGATCAAGTTCTAAAAGCTTTAGACAGAAAGACAGTGGGTCAACAATTATATTCTTTATTTGTTTGTGTGTTGATAGAAAGGTAATACACACATTTAAACTATTCAATATTTAATTTTTCTGTTAAAAAAGCAAAATTATAACACATATGTATAGGCAGTGTATGTGTAAGCTATTGAATTGTTTTATATTTCAGATATTAATCTTTCTTTAAAACTAACCTATGCTTGATCAATTTTAATATCTTATTCTGTACTTCTATTTTTGCTTTTCTATAATTGTAATTGGGATTTAAAAGCTAAGGATTTAATTTTAAAATATTAGGGTTATAATTTCTAAACTAGCATTCATATTATTTTAATGGACAGTTTATGAATGATTTGAAATGATAAAGTATGTGTGTACATTACATACAGAAATTTGCATTTATTATATATTAAAAGGAAGAAGGGTTAAATCTGTCAAATTATTTTTTTTTACAATTTTGTGTTAAGGGAGAAAATCTGTTGAATCAGATATATATTTTTGTAGCAATTTTGTTTTTACAAATGATTGTTTGTCATTTTGGAGCTTAAGCTTGGTGGGAACTCTAATTTTGAAATTGTCTCATCTTAAGATCAAAAGAAATAAGCTCCAATTTTAGATATTACAGATATACGTGAGGAGAAGGGATTAAGACTATTTTTTTTCCTTCGAAACAAAGGTTGTCTGAAAACCAGGTGTGTGATTTTTTGAATTGGTCAAAAATAGCAAGTCACACTATCACTCTAATTGGGTGAGTTGACTCAAAAATCGGATAAGTCTGGAAAATCAGTTGAGATTATTATTATAATATTGTTAGAGAGACTTTAAAAAAATTATTGAAACTAAATCAGACAAACATTTTTAATTCTGCTAGATAACCTTTTTTTTTTTTTAAATCATTTTTTTATATCAAGTTTTGAATGTTGAAAATATAAGGATGGCGGGGTAAGAAAAAAATTTTTTTTTTCCGTCTGTCTACCAGACTCATCATCAACTAGCACATCATATAGGAAAGAAAAGATGTCTTGTCTGAAAAATAATATTCTACACCTTTCAACTGACTGAGAGAAATAAGATGTTTTTAAACAGAAAGAAGAAAACATTCACCTGCATTTAAAATCAGAGGAAAAAGAGTAATCTACTGATAAATATTAAATCATCAAGTCCAATTAATTGTTCCAGTAACTGAGTTTAAACCCAGAAAATTTATAAACGTGAAAACAACTGCTGTACTTCATCCACGAAAAGCATCATGCTTGACAGGAAGAAAAGAAAAATTAATATAATGATTTCCAAATTGTCCACTAAAGCAAATAACCTCAATAGGATCATCATCATAAAACAATTATACACCTCAAGAAAGAGATTGTTCCAACGTAAAACGGAAATGGTAACTGCAGAAATAAACATTATACAAGATAAGTTTGAGCCCTTGGAAGTTCGCCACAAAACAAAGGATTGGTAATATGACTTTTTATATCTATTTTCTTTATGATAACAGTCTTAATAAAATTTTAGCAATAAAGTGGTATAGTTTATTTAAAGAACTTTTAAAGACAATTCAGATCAATTAAAAACAATAATTTCTTACCAATAATAACCTTGAGCTTCATAAGTGGTTTTGAATGTATCAAAATTATTTGTTTATTGATTTACAGTTATGAAATATTAATGTGTAAAATAATTTTTTGTATTATTATTTTGGTTTTAAATAATATTTTGGTTTTTACGGGGTAAACACACACCTACATAATAATATTTTTACATGTGTATAATTGTGTGCTAATGTGAAGTAATAAGCAGTATTAAAATATTAAATTATTTTGTTTTAAGAAAGTATAGGTTTCAGCTTAGAAGGGAGGGGGGGGGATGGGTTTAAAACTTGTTTCTAAAACTTGCTCTTTCCAATTTTACTAACATTTATTTTTGTCATTCTACTTACATGTTAGATTTATAAGGGTATGTGTGGGAAAGAGAAAAAAGAGAGAAAAAAAGTGTTTATTTGTTTCTTGAGACATTTTCTCATGGTGTGAAAATCATGGTCAATGTGATATCCAATTTGAAATACATTTACTGGAAAGGGGGAAGAATTTAAAAATTAATGTTATGATTTTAAAACAGTCGATTATGATTATTGTTGTTGTTAATATAAATTTTCATGTAGATATAGAAATTTTTATGTATATGTTAGAAATGCAGCAATAAATATTAGTTTATTATTATTAAATGAGGCGTATATATTTCATTAAGTGTAGTCTTTATTAAGTGTGATCATTCATCATCAAGGTGAATATTAGTTATTTAAGTTCCAATTAGATATACTAAAATTAAGCAATGATTATGAATTTCTTTATAAAAATTAAGTTTATGATTAAGCTTAGTCCTAAAGCTGTGGTTGAAACCATTGTCATTATCGTTATCATTATCATCATTATCATCATCATCAACGTTTTAATTAATGAGCTGTTTAACTGTTTAAAGGCCATAAATAAATATTGATTTCATAGTATTTAGTGATTTTTTAGTATTATTATAACCACCGTCCCATCATCTATTTCATGCAAGGATGAGTGAATTGCCATCCTAAATTAATAGTAATCTGAGCTAGTAAAACTTATAAAAATATTGAAACACATTTGTTATGTTAAGATCTAAGAAATGATTTCTGTCTAATGAATTCCACTTTGGTTTAAAGATGTTTTACATTTACCTAAATATTAGTGCATACAGTGATATGGCTCTAAAAGCAAAATCCTCCATTTTTATTAGAAATAAAGTACCAAAATGGGATTCAAACCCGGTACATGTGAAAAGGTTATTAGATATAACTGTGTCTAGATTCAGATAATCTAGTGGTGCCCTGATAGACCATATTCACTTGTTGTTCACTTAGACATGCACTTAACATCAAACTAAGAAATGAAAGTGGATAAAATCTACAGTCTGTATATCTGAGAAGATATTTTATTGAGTTACTAGTGTACTCACCTCACTTGATTTCCATATACCTGAGTTATAATAGTTGTTATTAATAATTTGTTTATAATTATTGATATTGTGATATCTTGAGAAATCTAATTATAGAAATATGTTTCATTTAATCCAATAACCCTTAATATGATTGATAACTCAGTCTGATCTTTGGTTTAATAGCCACTACTCAGGTTAAATAATTCTTTTCTCTTTGATATAAAAATTTTATTACAATTTTTTTTCATTTATTAAGCTAAATATTTATATTTGAATCTTTTCTTAATTATTTAATACATTTGGATCGTTTGATCATCTTTATTAAATTACAATGAATATAATATTTGAATATTTGAGATTTTAATAATATTTGGATTTTTGACAAATCTATGATATTTTAATATACAAGTGAATTTCTCTTTGATCTCTTTATTAAGTTACAATATATATGAGAGCACACTTAGATATATATAATAAAGCAGTGATTCAAACTACAATTTATTTGGTTTGCTAACACTCTCCTGCCACTTTTATTTGAAGGACTTTAGTGAGAACTTTGATCTTATTTTCAACATTTTATTTTTAGAATTAAATCTTTATTCTACATCTATTTATTACAAATAAAAGCTTACAAATGAAAGACATTCTAAAAATTAATATTTGAACTTTGAAAAATAAAAAAAAATAAAGTAGTAAATTTAATGTTTAATAATAACAATTAGTGCTTTTTTCAAGTTGGATCATAACATTGTTCATAAAAAAGTGTTTAATGAAATATTTATTTGAATTCTACTTTTAAAATAAAAATGAATTTTAGATAAGACTTCATAAAAGAATCAAAATATGCTTTAAAATTAAAAAATATATTTGCTATTATTAAATTTTCACAAAACATTTCTTTAGCAGCATTTATGAAAACATTTTCTTTGCTAATAAAAAACAAACTTCAACTTATCATGAATGCAAATATTTTTACAATTATTTTGTTTGAAACAAACATTTTCAAATAAAATCTAATTGTAATCACATAGTTCCATTTTGTTTTAAAATAAATATTTTACAAATATGTGTATAAATAAATTACTGAAAATTTCAATTTTTCTTTAAAAATATTATAACAGTAAAGTTTGGACTGAGATCCTTGGTGTCAAATAATCTACTAGTCAGGGATGCTGTTGATTTCTCTGTATTATGATGATGATTCAGTAAATCAGGCATTGTCAGCTAGCTTTGAGATCCAAATTAGAAATTGTCTGCTTGCTTTCAGATTGAAATTTACCTGAATATTTGTATGAGATCTATGCCGATGTCTTCACATTTTAAAAAAAAATGCAAAGTGGTAATTTAACATTACAGATAACTGCAAAATAGTCATGAAAAAACAAATGATACTAGTATCAAAATAATGCCTTGAAATTAGTGAGTTTGTAGTTAGAGGGAAAAATCCAGTTTAAAAAGAAATATAAATTACTCATATGAATAGTGGTATCTCTAAAGTCGGTCAAGAGTGTATGCCTGAGTCCTGGAGGCTGGTGAAGCCCTGCACCGAGTTATCTTATTTTAATCCATTAGAATGTCTTAAAACATTCACCAAATAGTAAATGCATTTCCCAATTTAAATATAATCTTTAAGAATTTTATTAACAATTCCGATAGCATCCGAGCATAGCTTGTCAAAGCTTAAAACAATAAAAAACTATTTAAAATCCACAATAGCACTAGAAAGACTATCCAACCTAACATTACTTTCAATATCAAATAGATTATGCAGACTTAATTTAAGTTAGATAATAGATAAATGCTGAGATTAAAGCAAGAAAAATAAAGTTATATCAATTTTGTTTTTCTTTTATATTAATATTAATGTGCTGTAAGTTAAGTACTACTATTTAGATGAGAATAAATGTTAAATATGTGTTGTATAGATTCCTTTCTTGAATTAAAAATGAAAGATTTTATTTATTTATCCACTTTTTTATTTACCGGGGGGGGGGGCACTTCATATTTGTGCCAGAGGCTTCAAAATTCAAAAGACAGTTCTGCTTATGAGAAAAATACTAAGTTGTCAGTATATGTTTTTGATTGTCTAACTGTAAGCTTACTTTGCTGCTCTTGGAGCTAATTGTTCTATTAAACTGTTTTTGATTCATTTTTTAACTATTGAATAGAATCATCATTTTAATATGAATATTATATCATATTTATTTAGTGACTGCAGCAGATTCTAAACTTCAAATACAATCAGATAAATTTTCGTTATTGAAAGATATATTTTTTAAGTTTTCATGTTTATAATATATTGTGACGGGAATAATGATCTAATACTATCGCAAGTTAATATCATTTAGCCTTATTAATCTATACAAGCAAGATATTGACATAATTTTTTTTCCTAAATAAAAACTGAATAGAAATCCTTAAAAAAAAACTCGTAGTATATATAAAAAAATCAATTGCAGGTATTTATTTATTTTTTAATTATTGTTATAAAGAAAGATCTTTATATTATATATATATATAAAATTAAAAAAAATAGTTTTATCTTCATCTTGTAAACATATGGTTTAATTAATGAAATAAAATAAAAACTGGTTAAGTTAATTACATGGTAACATGGTATAATTTTTTTTTCCCCATGTGAGCATGGTATAATTGGTAAAGAATTTGTTCTTATCTGTGAATTGTTTGTTTTGTTTTTTTTTAAGAAAAAAGAATCTGTTTTTGTCTTTATTCTATCAAAAGTACTCAAATAGCAAAACAAGTTTGTTGTTTTTGTCAAGCGTTGTTAGCGGAAACGTCAGCGCAGAGACCTTGCAAGCAAGCAGTTGGTTGAAGAAAGTTGTTGCGGTTTCGCCTCGCCGGTGCTATGACATATGAAAAAAAAAGTCTGTTGTTTTTTCCTAAAAGATAGTTAAATAACTTCTTGACAATCAAGCATTGGTGGCCTAGCAGTTAGCATAGCTTCCTTCCAAGCAGCTGACCCGGGTTCGCTTCCCGGTCAACACTTTGACATATATGTATAATCTTTTTGTCAGTCCTTTCTGCAGCTGACCTTGTTACCACAATCATATATATATATATATATGAGATTTATCTTGGTCACTGCGGAAAAAACATGAGAATGTTGAAACAATTATTATTTAATTGTTTGAATGACTACTGTTTTCAATTTTTCCTTGACAGTTTTAAAAAAGTAACTTACATTATCAATATATTTAAAATTGTTTGCCAACATATAGTTGTTATATTTTTGTTCTTATTTTTAATATATAATTATGTTTATTTATTGTAGGAGATACTCGTGTAAATCTTCAGCCTGCTTTAACTGTTCTTCATACTATATGGATGCGTGAACACAATCGATGTGCAGATATTCTACAACGTTTAAATCCTCATTGGAATGATGAAACAGTATACCAAGAAGCCAGGGCAATTGTTATCGCAGAAATGCAGAAGGTAATTTATGATGAATATTTACCCATTGTTCTGGGAGAGTTTGTAAATAAATACGACATAAAGACTCTCAAAAATGGCCACTATTGGAAATATAAAGTTTTTCTTGATCCGACAATAACGGCAGAATTTGCAACTTGTGCTTATCGCTTTGGGCACAGTATGATTCAACCATTTTTAGAAAATGATGATCAAAATAACAATCCAACTGGAAAAAGAGTGTTGCTGAGTGAGCAATTTTTTATGCCGTTTATGTTATATACTCCAAATGAAGCAGATAATTTTCTTAGAGGACTGCTTAATCATCAGTCGCAGACTGTAGATAATTTTTTTACAGATGAAGTGAGAAACAAATTATTTAAAAGACCCCGAGAAGGATTTGGATTAGATCTACCAGCATTAAATATTCAAAGAGAACGTGATCATGGTATTCCAGGTTATAACGATATGAGAGTTTTTAGTGGAATGAAACGTGCTAGAACATTTGAAGAATTTGCTGATGTAATAACTCCGGAAAACATTGAAAGGTTAAAACGGGTTTACAGGTAATATATATATGTTTCAAATATAATTTTATTTAAACTAATGAAAATATTTGTAGTATGAAATTATCTGTTTGAATGTAAGGATGTAAGTGTAATATTTTTTAATATTTAAATACAAGTATAATTTATATACCTGGAGTTTAGATGTAATATAGGGGATTTGAACACAGACTTCTAAACTCTTTTCAGCTATCTACTCTATCTGATAGAACCGATACACATGTCTACACACATGTGAAAAAGATATAAATGTTTTCCAATATCGGTATTATGTGCTGCATCAGCACTCACCAGTTGGTCTAGATCATCTCCCATACATATGTAATCAGTGCTTGGTTTATATTAGGATAGCAAATTTTCAAACTATAATGGACATGCTTCCATGTATTCTACCCTCCAACTCTTCAGCCAGTCATATCATTGAAAATCTGATGATGGAATGTCCAAATCCCTTGTTAATGCTAATATTAATGTTATGCCCATGTTGACTTTAAGTCACTCTGACCCGTCATGTATAGGATCTTGTCTATTTTAATACACAGAAGGATGGAGAGAATACAGATTGAATTTTTAATATTTAAATACAAGTATAATTTATATCCGAGGAGTTTAGCTGTAATTAGCAATAATTTTTTTTAAAAAAGTACTAAGACCTCATAACTTTAATTCCTATAAAAATGCAAATAATAATAATAATTAATATAATATTTTTACAATTTAAAAAATATTATTAATTTTTCTAGAAGCTATAAATTCTTTGTTGATCAGTAACCAGCATTTTTAAATAGCAGTAATTTAATGGAATTTTTCGATAAATATAAAAGCAATCCTATTAAATTACTAACATTAAAAATAGATAAAAGTATAAAAATCTATATAAAATACATATATATTTAAAACTTTTACTCCATCCCACATCTTTGAAACTTATGGTTAAAGACTTCTGAAAAAGGTAAATGGAATGGAAATTTTAATTATATCTAAAAAAATTATACACCCGGAGAAATCGGAATGAAGTTTGATTAATGATACCATTGGGGTAATATTTAATTTTAAAAGAAACCAGATGTCTTATTATTTTACTGAGTTTAAAGTTTCCGTCATTCTAAAAATAATGTGATAATCTTTAGACAAACAAATGATTAGAAATAATTATTAATGTACTTCTCTAAAATGAATAGTATCATATAGGAAATTTATGTAATATCTTTCTCAGAGTAAACTCTCAAAACGCCCTCTATAAATATCATACAAAGTTTTGCCGATCTCACGTCTAAATCCAAAGCAGATAAAACATAAATTCATTTTTTGCTTTGCACATTTAGACAATAATAACTAAGAATAGAATTTTATTCATCGTGAATGTAATTAACACTGATGAAAATTGACTCAAATTAATAATTGCAAGATAAAGTTTTTAAATACATATTTTACTTATTTTTAATATTTTTGTGAAAGAATAAATTCTTTGTTAATTTATAATAGTAGAAATATTACGTAATATTTAGTTGAACGATACATTCTCAAAATACCGTGTATAAATAATGTGCAAACACGATCAACACTAACACCTATCGGCTAAGCAGACATCCATGATGAATAAAATTACATTATCAAAGTTGTCATTGTCTAATTTGATTTCAATTTTTGGCTTACAGTGGATTTACTTTTGCCTATTTAGCCGTTAGATGTTAATGCTGCAATAATGTACGTTATTTATATATAGTGCTTTGAGAATTATTCTGTCTCAAATATGTGCGTGCAAGCACACTCGCATATAAGATGCTATGAAAGTTTATACTTGAAAATTTATTTTACTAGTATGTTTTCAATGTCCTAACATCATACTTATGGTTACTCATAAATTTTAAGGTATATATTTTATTACAGTGTATTTATATTATATATAATAATGGTAGATCTGACATCTATTGATCCATTGCAAAATAAAAGTTTCTTCAAGCTTAATCCAATTTTTCAAAATTATTCCAGCAAACTTACGTAATCATTTGTCTTGAACTTCTTTCTAGATTTTTTATACTCTCATGAAATTTAGTTTAATATTTAACTGTCACTACTAAAATCCAGCTTTATTTCATCGGAATAATTATTTCAAAGATATCGATGATACCTTTTATTTACTCACTGGTGCATTTTGCATTCAATTTCCTTATATTACTCATAACATATATATTTTTATATATTGCTGTCAGGTTTAAAGTTCACACTTCTTTTTTGTTAAACATACAAGTATCATATCTATGCATAAGAATTGGTAATATATATTTACGGAGGTCTTCTTTTTCATATATACAGACTTATTTTTATTTAAATTATTTCTGTGAAAAGCAATGCATTCAAGAGTTAGTTTTATGATTAACTTGATCCATTATGTTTTTATCAATATTAATAATCGAACAATATATTTATTGTTGTTAACTTCTAATTCATTATCATCAAACTTTTATCTATTTTTTGTGAAAACCAATTGAAAATAGCTTAATCCTTTAACGTTCACATTTAGTCTTACTTTCTGCTTTCATTTGATATCTTGTGTAATATTTCTTAAATTTCTGAAACATTATTTGCAAAAACTATGACATCATCTAAAAAATCTAAATCACACAAATAAAAGCAATTCGCTTTTATTTATTTAGCATCCCATTTTAATGCACAAAATAGCTCATAAATATATCAAAAACTTTTGGTGCTACAAACTAATCCTTTGGACATCCTTATCACCGATAATATTCTTATTGTTTCACAACATATTTTAATTACTGTATTGCATTTTGATAAATATTCTTCAAAATTTGATAATATGCTGCTTTCATATTTTGTATTCCAAAGGTCAATTATTAGAAAATACTAATACTGTCAAACTTTTTTTATAGTCTATAAATCTAAAGTATACTGACAACTCATATTTTTTTTTAATAGCATCTATGTGGATGTTATCTATGTTCCTAAAATTATTTTAAAATCATTATAGATTTTTTTATTCTCTAGTGGTTTGACTTTAAATTTGTCTGTGGACAAGTTGTAATGATCTTAATATATATCTTGGACAAAATTTATAGATGTCTGTAATTTTTAATATTCGTTTCTTAAAAAATATTAGTATTGCTACTGTGACTTTTATTTTTATCTGGTATATCTTTAACTTTTATATACTTTTGATGAACAACTTTGTTATCATTTTTTTCACTTTTGTCAGCGAGAAAGTATCAAGAGTGGTAGAATTGGTTCAGTGCGAGTTCTTTTAAATTATCAAAGAAATATCAAAAAATACATCTTTATCTTTCTCTGTTTTAACAGTAATCAATTCAGTGCAGGATGAAAGTCTTTTCCAAGTTTAAACCAGTTTCTCCAATCCATAGAGAGTTTTCACCAAATCACTCGTGAAACTGTTATTTTATTTATTCATTTTTTATATGGCTGCTTATTAGTTCTTTTACAATCTCTTGGGATCTGGTTTGAAATTTTATCTATCTAGCTATTGACCCCTCTTCTTGCAATATGTGCAGCCCAACTGTATTTCACTGTTTTAATCCTTTTAAAAATATAATGTTAGATATATATTAAGTTATTTCTACTATAAATACTCAATCCATTATATTTTCATGTGTATTAGTAATATAACCATGTACTTGCAGTTTGTTAACTTCTTCTAATTCATGATTGACAATCTTTATTTTCTTCTGAGAAAATCTATTTTTGATTACTTTAGTTTCTTTAGCATCTATTTTTAATCCTATTTGGTTATTTTCATGTGATAAATCTTATAATATTTCCTGAAGCTTTGAAGCATTATTTGCAGAAACAATCATAATAGCTGCAAAATCCAGATTGCTTAAATAAGTTCCACCTATTTTTACTCTTTTAAATTCCTACTTTAATTCATAAAATACTTGGAAGAGGTGAGAGGATAGTTGAAGGGAGCTTGCTTGAAAGTCTGTGTTCAAATCCCCTATATTACATCTAAACTTCAAGTATACAAATTATACTTGAATTTAATATATTGTGGAAGTACTTTATTATATCAGTTTAGCCTTCTTAATGTTGCCATATGATCTAATCACTGTTGTTGCATTTTGATTAATATTTTTAGAATATGACAATACCAGATCTATATGTTGATAGTTCAAAGCTTTAATTTTATGAAAGTGCTTATAGCATTAAATATTGATAATCTATAAATCCAAAACGTAATGGACAAAAATATTGATTATCTCTTTTTATAACGTTTATTAGGACCTAAACGGAATCCACTGAGGCAAAACTACTTTTAAAGCCATATTGTTGTTTTTGTTAGTTTGAATCCAAAGTTTCTGTTCATAAGTTGTAATTAGCTGATATTTGACTCAGTTAATTAAAAAGGTTTATGACGATGGTGAATATATTATTTGGTTGTGCAATTAAGTTTCTATTATACAGCTATTTCATAATGAAAAGATATAAATAATATTACTTACTTTAAGTGTTCTTTAGAAATATTTATATACACCTTTATGAAGAGGCATCAAGGTGTGATAAAGTGCTGATGATTTGAGGTTTTTTGTATAAATACGTTAAAACCAAAATCACCATCTAGATTTAAAATGTGTTATCATTTTGCTTTTCAAAAATGATTTTTAGAATGTATTTAATGCTTTAATGCAACTGATTAAAAACTTTAGTATTTGATGCTCAAAAAACTTATATATTTTCTTAATAAATGATTGGAAAAAAAAGTTTCGGCTTGCTGGTCACGTGGTTCACAGCTGCCTTACAAGCAGTTGTCCCGGGTTTCGCGAGTTGCTTTGACACATGGAAAAAAAAAGTTTCAGCAATGGTATTTTTTTAAGAAGAAAATGAAACACAAATGATAAGATACAACACTGATTTCAGCATGCCGCTACAGCATTTAACAAGGACAAATTTACTACAACATAGTTCATAGGAGGATAATTTCTGCATCTAAATAAATTATATAAGGATGTCTTAGTATGAAGTTAAATACTTTAATGTGAAACATGAATTCTTTACTGATATACTATGTAAGCTAAAAATACTAAAGTATTTTTATTTAAATATATTCAATAAGATTCTGTCACTAAAATGGCAAGATTACAAAAGTAATGAGTATGTTTTTATTTTTTTGGATATGATATTAGTCAATCTAGGTTTGAAAAGATCTATTTTATTGAATTAAACCTGGGGAATAACTGAATGATAAAGAAAATCCATAGAACTTTAGTATAACTTTCACGGGAGCAGTTATCGTTTTAAAAAGTGCAATATTGACTGTTTTCATTAGGAAGATAATTGAGGATGGAATACAAATGAGAGATGCAAATAAAGAAAGTATAGGTTTTTAAAAAATGCAGCCAAGTCAATTAAAATACAGCATAGCAAGACATTTATAAAACATTCTAAACTGCCAGCATGTTGATAAATGTTTATTTACATATCAAATATAAAATTTAGCTTTAATTTTTCTTTGTCTCTCTTTTTGTTTTTTTCTTCTAAAATTAGAATAGTCATATTTGATTAACGCTTAAGGTAAATATACTTATTTATACTTTGGAGAGTATTAAATACTGTATAAATAATTTTTTAGGCAGTATTCTATTCTTGTGATGATAAATTTGGATAGAGACATCTTTGAGTATATTAATATGTATAATTTTTCTAGAGACGTGTTGATGTGCTTTATGCTCGACTTTTTCTTGTGTACGTCTTCTCTTTGTTTAAATAGAAACGGATATCATCTAAAAAATATTTTTTGTAAATATACTTTTTTAGCGGTACATATTTAATAGCGATTTTTTTTTTTTTTTTACAAATTATTTAAAATTATAAGAATATATATTTAGTAGGAAATTCCTTATAAGATAAACAACGTGGATTAAAATTACCACGCACGGTTAAAAAAGACATTGATTGGATCTGTTTCTTCAAACTCTCTATTAAATTAGAAATCATACATGAGTTTTTTAAAAATAACAATTTTAATAACAACTTCTATATTTAGTTTCTTTCTTCTTAAATTGTGATAATGCGTGTGAGATTTAAAATTGTTATTTTTTTAAATTTTCTTTCCCTTCACATTCAAATTCTTGAAGACTCCTCATACTTCTGTTTCATTAAGTGTTATAATGTGAAGTTTAATTATTTTCATCTATTAAAAAAAGGTGAACATAAAAGAAATGATGTTAAATATATATATAAAAACAAAAAAAGACATAAATCCAAGAAATAATATTTCAACCAGAGGACTGGTTTTCATCAGAAAGAAAAAATACACAGTAAAATGGCGATAATCAAAAATTACAAATTTGATAAAAGATTATAAATTTAACCCCCCCCCCCCCGATTGGTGACAAAATCTAACACAGAATATCTACCCAATCAATGATAAAATTCAAACAAAAAAACCTACATTTCCTCCTAATCAAGCTTAAATTCTATTTAAATTGAAATAAAAATAAATAAAAAATCCAAAATTAAAATATATATATGTGCATACATACAAAAATTAGACTATGCTCACATACAAAAAATAGCTGTGCTCACATTAATATTCATTAAAAACTAAAATACTTATACATTTTAATCAAAAATTATAGTTAGTGCAAAGTATAATAATTTATAATAATTAATTATTTATCTATATACCAATTAAACACAGATATTAAACATCCATATAACCAATCTTTACATAAAAAAATCTCATATAAGAAAATTTTCACATTAAAAAACTTTCACATAAAAAACTCACATATAAAAATCATGTAGGAGACCAGGTAACCCAGAGATGTAATAGTTCCTATGTTTAAATTCAATCCATGTGGTTCTAAGATCTTGAATTTAAAAATAAAAATACTCTCCTTTTGTTTCCTCTCCCTTGTAGAAGAAAAAACATTCCTGAAGAATTACTACTCTTAAATCATCAATTGAATGATTCGGTAAATTAAAGTGTCTTGAAACCGGTCTATCTTTATTCTTATGCAAAATATCAAATCTATGATTAGTCATTCTGACATGTAAACTATTTGCTGACTCACCTATATACTGGTTTAAACATCTACAACACTCTATCAAATATATCAAATTAACACTTTTACATGTAACATAATTAGGAATATACCATTTAAAATTATGATTCTTAGTAGTAAAGACCACCTCACATGGAGAACATCCTTTTTCCTGTACAGAACTACTAATAAAATTCATTTTGACAAGTATATCTCTAAGTGATCTATGTTTTCGATATACAACCTTAGGTGGATCAGTAAAAATAGATTTTAAATAATCTGTGGAGTGTAATATGTTAAAATGTTTTGCCAATATCCGGTTAATATTAGGTAAATCTCTATTAAAAGTAAGAACCAATTGGTGGAACATCTAATTGTTTTTTACTCTTTTTAGATAAAAGAAGTTTCTTTTTATCAATTAAAGAAGATCTCCTTATTGCATTATCCAACAATGTCTTAGGATACCTCATATTGACCAATCTATTATAGAAAATACTATTATTTTGTTGAAGAAATTTCTCATCATTACAAATCCTCTTCATTCTTAAAAATTGACTATAAGGAATATTAGCCTTTAAATGTTTAGGATGGTTACTATAAAAATATAGATAGCAGTTATTATCAGTTGGTTTCCTATATACAGTAGTAGTAAGAACTCTATTAGTGTAAAGAACATCAACATCAAGAAAATGAGCAATTGATTTTGAAAAGTTCATTGTGAAATTAATATTTTTATTAAAATTATTTAAATAACTTAAAAAATTATGAAGTTCAACTTCATCATGTGGCCATATCATGAAAATGTTATCTATATATCTAAGCCAAGTATGAGGTTTCAGCCTAGCATTATCAAGTATAGAGGATTCTAGTTTTGACATAAAAATATTCGCATAACTTGGTGCCATCTTTGTACCCATTGCAGTACCATGTTTCTGTAAATAGTATCTAGAATCAAAAATAAAAAAATATTTATTAAAACCAAATATATTAATTCAACCATAGTAGTAATAAGACCATGGTCATACTTTCTATCTTGTAAAACACATTTAATAGCCTCAACTCCATCATCATGAGGTATATTTGTGTATAATGATACAATATCCAAAGTAGCCAAAAAACAATCATCTGGTAATTCAGATTTAATATTTTCTAACACACAAAGAAAATGAGTAGTTAAAAATTTTTTTTAGATTCCAGTCAGAACTAGAATATTTTTTAAAAACTGATCTTACTCAATCCAGTTAATTTCTAATATTGTTCAGTAAAACATATCTAGTTATTCTTAGCTATAAATTCAAACAAAAATTGGTCATACTTCATCATCCAGATTTTGATAAGCATTTCAAAAAATAGCTTGTTAAAGTGTTTTTTCTTTACTATTTATCTATGAGAAATTGTTGGAAAGATATTTTTTAGTAGATCATTTGAAGACTTTTACCTATGAATACATATTGATTTTTATACTGAGATTATGAATCACATAATAAAGTAAAAGGTAATGTGTATTGAGATTAATAAGAAGAAATCAGAAATAAAATGTAGTGATAAGAAAACAATCAGCTTTTACTGACACTACATAAAAAATAAAAGGTGAAACTGGACTGACAAGTTGCTAAAGCAGATAATAATAAATGAATGACTGAAATTTTAATCTGGATACCAAGATATTGAAAGGAGCCTAAAAAGAAATCTTATTTATAAAATGAATGAATGAGATAAAAAAAATTGCTGGAATGATGTGAAGATATGGTACCAGAAAACTTGATATAAATTGAAAATATTTTTATCCTAAAGTGGGCTCATAATAGTTTAAAATGATGGCTTCGTTTTTATAACAATTTAATTTTGTTTTTATATTACAAAATTAAATTATTATTGTTGTTGTTATTGTTTTTTAATAAAACAAATAAATTCAAAACATTTTTTATGTTAAAAAAAGTTACTGTACATAAAAATAAAATCAAAACAATATCACTAATTTATAATTGGAAAATATTTTGACTATTTATATATAATTTCTTTATAGTCATCCTGATGATGTAGATTGCTATGTTGGTGGCACACTAGAAAGGCATGTTCCTGGAGGATTAATAGGAATAACATTTGCCCATGTCATAGGACTACAATTTGCCTTCTTAAAACAAGGAGATAGATTTTGGTATGAAAATGTTCCTACCAACACTAGTGTGTTTTCAGGATTTTCTGAAGGTATTTCTTATTCTTTTAATTTAGATATTAGTATAATGCTATAAAATGTATGTATGAAAGAATTATTAATCAGTATGTTGCTATAAACAAAGGCAAAACTCTCCATACAGTAGTGCCACCCTGTGCCAACAATTGTGCTAGTATAGAGATGGTGTTCATGTGATGTTTAGTGGTATGTTGCTATGACAAAGAAATAAAACAGAATGGTTTACTATTGTTTTCTATCTCTCTCTCTCACACACTTTGTTTTTGCATTTTAATTTTAGAGATTCATTATAGACTCTAATGAATCCTTATTTATTAAGATTCATATTATCGTTATTAAAATTTCTTATACCATTAGAATACACAAAGGAAGCAAATGGTTTAATTTTACTTCTTTTATTTACTATTTATATTTTTGGCAATAAACTAGATACTAAATGTTATTCGTGTTACTAAATGGTATTTATATTTTCAATAATAGATGAAGTGGGTTCATAATATTCTCAGTACCAATGATGTTATGTTGACCTGTACGGGGGGTTTAATAATGTGATCAATAAACAACAAAACTGAAATGTTAAATACACTAAATAAATAAATGAATAACTTCCTTCTGAGAAATTCATAAGAAGTTTGAGTATTGAAGATCCAGCGGAAGCTATGATTCATAGACTTTTGGCTCAAGAATTCAACACTTTAGCACTGCATTAAATCACACCAGATAAATGTTCTGATAACTTAATATAAACATTAAAATCATTATAATGATAGTAATAGTAATAAATATTAATTACTTGGGAGGTCATGCAACATTAGATCTCTCAAATGACAGTCTGAGAACAAGTTATATTTAATTGACCAAATTAATTTTTATTTTGCTTTGCTGAATTGAAAATGCTTAACTCTTATTCCATCACTAACTCTGTACTAAACCACATAGACAAAACATCATCATTTTTATCTATCAACAGCTTGATGAGATCTTTTTGATAGTTCTCTGCAAAAAACATTCTTTTTTATAATGATTAGAAAACATAGTTACTTTATCCAACCATGTCAAAGTACATATCTTGTAAGGTTCCTTCTTACTGTTAGATGTCCATTCAAACATTGATTAAGATTCTTGATTGAACCTTCATTTTGATACAGGATCAACATATGTTTTTGAAATGTTTATAATTATGACAGAAATATTAGTTTAAACTTGAGTCAATACATTTTTTGTTTATTCTGCTTCAGTAGTTTTATCAACCTTTTTATTAATAATAATTTTGGTTTTATTTTTAGGCAAGTCAGATTGTTTAAAAATTTTTTTTTAAACATAAGATGTGATAAAAATTAATAGTGATAAAATTCAAAAAAATACAATATTGATTGTATTGTTTTTTAAATTAATTTTTATTTTTTATTTTATTTATATGTGTGTGTGGGAGATGATAACCCAGACCAACTGATGAGTGCTGGTTCTGCATAAAATAGGTATATTGGAGATCATTTAAATTTTCACATGTTTGTGGTCATGTGTATCAGTTGTATAATTCTGGAATCAAATCCCCTCTAACTATATATATATATATAACAAATAAGTGTACATTATAAGCATTACAACTAGCTTGATTGTTGGTTATTCTCACAACTAAAACACCATTACAATTATAATTAGATTATATTTCTTTAGTCTATGCACTGAACCAGTTGCATACTTAACACTTGATGTGATGAAGACTACAACAGTTAATCCTATTTCTCTTTCTTTTTTTATAATTTCCCTCTCTCATTTTTGGCTGATTACTAACAGTATTTATTGCACTTCATACGATCTGGCATAATTAATCTAATTTGCCTGATTTGCAAATAAGAATGCAATATCTGCGTATGTTAATTTTCTAGAATGTACTTATATTTAGGTTTTAATTAACTACACACACACACACACACAAACATATTGATTTTATTTACAATATTTTACTAATATATACATTAATTATTTAGTCAGACATTGCAACATCCAAATATGTTTATTTATTTTGTTACCTTATTTCTCTATCTGACTAACCATATACTTATTTAATTATTCACTTACCAAACATCTAATCTAAATTATATGTGAATCAATTGCAATAGATTTTTTTTAGTAAACATATAGATGTTTGATTTATTTGTGGTTTATATATATATATATATATATGTTATTTCAGATAAACTTGCGCAAATTCGAAATACCAGAATGTCAAGAATTATATGCGACAATTCTGATAACATTAAGTCTATTCAAGGAGATCCTTTCCGGATACCTAGTGCTTCGTAAGATAAAATTTTAATATTTATAATTAAAAACATTAAAATAAATATTGATTAAATATGTAATTAATTCAACAAAACTAAAAACGGCTAAAAATGCATTTGTACTATATATTTAAAAATGTTATTAGAAAACTGATTATAAGTTAATTTTAATTTTCTTATCAGATTATTATTCATTTAATCTAGTATAGGTACTATTACGAAAATATAATAAAATACATTTCAGATTAATTGTTATTATAAATTAAGCAAATTAATAAGTTTTTGTGGGTCTTTATATGAATTCATTTAACTAAAAATATTGAGTTCTCCCTATTAATTCATTTAACTAAAAAGTGCATTTATTAAAATTCTGTTTCATATGTATATATTTAAACAAGATTTTTAATAAACGCACTTTTCAAAAAGTAGAATAGTCATTTTTAATGTCAGATGCTATGGCTACCTATTTAATTAGCAGATTTTTTTTGATGTCCAATACCATTATATCAATATTAATAAAAGACTGAATCTTTCTATCATGCAAGTGATAGAAAAAACACTAAATTATAACAAAATCTTAGAAATATAATGATTCAAAATTTCAAACATCATCAGATTAGTTGGAAACCCAAATTCCGAACAATAATATCTTATGGATTATATAAGAATGCACTGAAATAAATACTCTGTGAGTTCTAAAGTTTCAAATTGTTGGACTGCTCATAGAATAGTAGCTTCAAAGTTAAATGTTGAACTTTCAGGCTAATTATATTGCTGAAACACAAAATTATTTTAAATTGTATATTATGGAAATGAGAAGGGGGACTGAATAATTAGATGAATGTGGGATCAAAAGTAAAATATGAGCTTAAAATTAGACGTAAACCTGGCAAAAGAGACTTAACAATGGATTAAAACTATAAACTTTATTGTGGTTGATATGGATCTTTTTGAGACATGTTGAAAAAAAAAAACATATGGACCTGAAAAACAGTCATAATTCTATCAAATCAAAGAATGACACCATTTTATATAAAAATGATAATTTATAATAAAGTATGCCTAATACTATTTTGATGATGTTTTGAATAAAGTTACAAGAATAGTTTTAAGGTATCTGGAAATATGTTAACTTTAAATCTGATATAAATTTTTAGAAATATATTGGATACATAAAATTGTGGATCTTCTTTATAAAAACATTTTTATTGTTTCAATTTATAAAGTAAAAAAAATAGTGTCTACTGCCATTATTATAAAAAAACTCTGTTATTACTCATAATTTTACAAATACTTTCAAAACAAATCCTAATTACTTACTTTAAAGTCTCATTATTGTCAAATATTGAACTTATCAAATTAGTGAAGACGTGAGTTAATTAATTAATAAGATTAAATATAAATATGTTATAGCTCCAACTTTACTTTTAATTTTTACAACAATTACTTTGGAACAGTGTATTGGCTTTATGAAGTTAGCATCAAGAGGTGATATAAATCTAAAATGAAGGACCATTAAATTTTTAAGCAGGAATGCTTTGCTTTATTACAATATCAAGATGATGCCAAAATGTTAGCAAGCAAAACAAAACAGATAATTTTACAACTACACAACTATTTTATTTTTCCATACCAATCATTGTTAAAATATGTAATGTATTTTTTTGTTTTTAATAACTGCTGTTTGACAAATAATATCTGGAGTAGATTGACCTTTACTTTTCATTTTAATTTTTTCATGTAATGACAATTGAGAAAATGTAATTTTTCTTATATATTCAGCACTGAAATCCATCAGCTTTCTTTTATCATTTTCTTATACTTTTCTGCAATAAATATTTATCTGTTAATTTATAAATATTAATTACAAGAAAAATTCAATATTTTTAGCTCATTGTAAATGAAAACAATAGAAATTTATTGCTCTGAAGATAAACCAGAATAGAAAAATATACTATGCTCAAATAATTATTCAAACTGCTGGCAGTAGAAATTCCAATGGTACTACTTATGCTCCTTGATAAAAGTCAATGAACAAATGAATCTTGTGGAACTTTCTGAAATTCATGACATTCACTGAATGTGAACTTTCTGGCACTACTATAATTAGAAGCTCTTTGAATAGAATCTTAAGCATAGCTTAAAATTATTCTTTTTTAAAAATGATTTCATTAAATTACTATATATACTAGATAAGTTAAAATGGTTTAATTAGTTGTATTTATATAACTATTATACAAAATATTGAATGATTATTATATTACTGATATTTATATGCATAAAGTTAATAAGTTTTTTCTGGGGGTGTTGCAGTGCCTACAGTGCGTTCTCACTAAATAATATATTTTTAGCTTAAATTGATTAAATACAAAAACAGTAGATTAGTTTTCTTAACTTCTAAATTCATTATCTGACGCTGTTTAAAGTCCATTTCAGACTTCAGTATAATTATCTGAAATGCTTATATTGTTATATGATTTTCAACATGCAAGATCTGATAATATTCAATCTATATTTAGAATGACATATTTTTGTAAAAATGAAGAGGTGAAGTGTATAATAAAACCTTTATATTTAATGGTACAAGTGAGCATGGTCTTATTTAAGAGTCAATTCTTTATAAATACTATTTGTTGAGCAGATAATTCTATTTATAACATATAATTATGTCTACTTTCTAGATACTACTTCATGAAGTTATAATGTATATTATTAAAACAGAGGAATAACATAATTGTCATATTTAAATTCAGAATTGGTCATAATGTTATGTGTGTCAAGTCTCTAAATATTTTTGAATACAATCACAACATTTAAATATTCTTATATATACTTTCCTATCCATTCTCTCACTATTTACTGTTTCAATGATAGAAAAAATAATAATAAAAAAGAGAAATTAATAATGATTTTCATTTTCTATATTTTTATATGCATCTATTTATATATGTGTGTTTTATAGAGGTTTTCAACATTTATATACATGGGTATATACCTTATTGTGCATTCTGTGTATATTAATATGTACATAATATGTTTCAGCATTATTCATAAATTTCATTATCTGTTACATGTTTTAAAACCCAATAGCATAAATGTGAAACACTACTGTATATTTCTTACTAAAAACATAAGAATTTTAGTTTTCCTATCTTATACAAATCATTAACGAATTTTATAGTCTTGTTTAAGACTTGATTTTTAAATCTCAATTGGAGAATGGAGAGATGAGAATAGCACAATAAATTTAGTTTTCTCTGAATATTTATAGTTTGTAATTAAACTACAGACTATTAAAACAATTCCAGTATTATTATATGACAGTTTTCATGTAGTGACATATGATGACTTTATTCAACATTAAGACATTAAGCATTCTGTCATCCACTTCAAATTCTGTGGTGTCTTTTCTGTGTGAAATAGGATAGTAACATGGAACACAGAGGTTATTTTCTTTGATGTGATGATTGTTCAGAATAATAAACATAAGAGCCAACAGTTAGAATTATTTAGATAAAGGTCGCTTATTTTAGTTATATAAAAAAAGACAGAATTCAAGGAGAGGGAAAACTGTTCATTACATTCACTTCGATGGAAATTTAAAATTGGACATATGGAAAAGTTATTATGACTAATTTTCACAATGTAATAATACTTCTCATCATTAAATCTTTTAATCGCATCTAAAAAATAAAGATTACGAGAAGAATTCAATTTCTGAACTTTAATCCATTGAAATTAGTAAATGACATTTGAATTGCATAGAATGTTATAGACTTATTGAATCAGGCAAATAATGAGTGATAAATCTGACATTAGACCAAAATACTATTAAATGCATTCAATGTTCTATGTAATATATTGTATTGGACTGCATAAATGTAAATCATTTTATTCTAGATATTTTATTGCGATTATGTTGATATTCAGTAGATAGGATCATTATGCCATTTTATTTAAATATAGCATGCTTTGAATATTAAATATTTTGTTCATGTGATAGTTGATGTACCTTGTGAGTTTCCTCTTACTTGCACAATTTATAGGTGGACAACTATGTTATTAAGTATATGTATATACTCAGCCCCACAAAATAATATAATTGTTTTAACAACAATATATAAAATGTAATAAATTGAGATACTGGAAATTTCTTTGCACTCATTGTAATGCTTATCTGACAGCCAATCAGATGTTGTGATGGCTGTTAGAATGAATGACGATCAAACCATAAACACACGCCAAAGAATTTACAGCCACCATTTTCTCTACTTTTCTTTCCATATATCTAAGCTAGTATCTCAATTTATTTCAGTTTCAACTATCTGCCCTTCGCAAATTTAAAATATTATTTATAAATCGTAATAGTAAGTTATTATATTAAAATTTTAGAAATCAATTTACTATTTTTTGATCATGATAAAAACCATCCGAATGATGATTTTCTTGGAAGATCATGTAATATTTGAGTACCGGAAATGACAGGTCAATTTTCTTCAGAATCTTTATATCAATCATTCGTTTATTGCATTAAACAATCAGGTCTTTCTTTGATCATGATCTAAAAAACAATTCTGAAAAAAAAAAAAGATTATGATTTTTGTTAAGAAAAAAAGAATGTTGTTACACAATAGCATCCTTAAGAAATCCAGTTACTTGAAAAATAGCTAAAAATATTAGAAAGCCTACAAATGCAGAACTTAACTTATTGTCAAAATTTCTTTATCTTAAGCGTTTGGGTTAGAAAAGATAGATGGCAATTCTATCTTTTCCAAAGACTTTATCATGCGAGTGAAGTGTTAGTATTCATTCATTTTATATTTAAAATCCAAAGCGCATGTGCAACAGTTTAATGCTGTTTAAATATTATAGTTTAAAATTGTAATATAATTTTCTGTTACTATAAGTTGTTAAATCAATTTTGTTAACTATATTTTCAAAAATTTAAAACATTATGAAAATGTGTGTGTATGGGTATGTAAAATTGCTGTTTTTGGAGAAATGATAAATTACTATAATTAATTGATAATAGCGACTGATTTTTACTTCCTTAATGTAAATTGATCTAAACTTTTCTTATATTTATATGTTTTTTATTTTTATCTTAGTAATCCCAGAGTGAGATGTGAAAGCCTCCCAATGGTTAACCTTTCTCCCTGGCGGGAACAAGTTCGAGGTTAAATTTGTCAACTTATTGAAGAGTTACTTAATGAGAATAAATGCAGATATTATTTTTATTATTTTCTTTATAAACGACCCGGATCACAATTATTTTTCAACGATTGACGGCAACTTTCAAATCTATGGAAAATCGTAATATCACAATACTTATTTAGATGTATTGAGGATATGGTATAAACTAAAAAGTAGTTTCGTAAAAGTTAATGGGTATGCATTCGATTATTATAGAATGCTCTTTGTCAACAAATATTTCCAGGTATGGGGGATTGTTGACCAATATATATATACAGTATGCATAAAATTAAAAAGAATAAAGAACGAACATCGTGCATTTATTTCATATTGAAATTTAAGACAATAACTTAAATTCTGCAATGTTGTAAATATTATCAAAATAACTGACTAAAAGCTATGTAATGACAATTTCAATTTTAATGTGGTTTCATTTAGATTAATTCAATTTTTAATTATAGCATATTGCACTTTAAATGTAGACATGAGCAAATAATTACATAAAAGGAAAAAAAAAGAACTTAAAAGCAAATTAGGATGGGAAGGGAGATACAAAACAAGTTATGTGTATTATTTGCACTATTGTAAAAGAGTTATTTATTAGGAAAATTATCAAATATATTATAATTTGTTATAACTTAACTACACATTAAATAATTGCTGATGATTGGAGAAAACAGAAAGTCAGTGATTTGTATTTGGAGTTCAGATGTAATAATTATTCATCTCTGGAAGTCGTGCGATAATTGGCTATCAACGTGGCAGATCTGAATGCATAGAAAAAATCTAATATATATATAAGATTCTTATGTGGACAAAAGTATTCAAATATACATAAAGTTTGTATTATGAATTTAATAGCAGAATAGTTGACTTAAACACACACATATAATCAACGTAAATAATTTCGGAACTAATACTCTATTCAACATTTATTATTTATTTTTTTGCTTTTTAGTATTGGAGTATTTTATGCTAGAAAACCGTGACAATTGTGATTAGAAATATTTTCTGTTTCCACTATCACTAAATTAATTATACTTGATTGTGAGCAAAAAAAAAAAAAATCATGTATTTCTTTTATTAATAGTATGCAGTGTTGAAGTTTAAAGTATGCTTTTCCATTAATAGTTTTATACCAAAGTGCATAAATTTACTTTCTATTTTTACAAATCATTAGTAATTCAATGGCATTTTATTAAACATGTATGGAAATTATTAATAACTTATAAGATAAAAATATCATTAATATCTGCAATAAATGTTTCACTAATGCCATTTTATAGTCTTCCTTTCAAAGCACTTATAATAAATAAGTAAGTAAATAATAATAATATTTGCAGATATGTATACAGTATAAATATATGTCTTATTTTATATCAAAGTTGTAGTACATTATTTACATATTTATCGTTTATTGCTCATTACACATATATAAAGCACAAAGAATAATAAAATATTGCTTCATCTTTTATTAATATTTCAGTTCTGTAAAACTTTCAATTATAGTAATTTTGTAATAAGTTTTCTAAAATTAATTATAATATTTTTTTTATTATTGTAACCCCCCCCCCCCCCAAAAAAAAAAAACAAACAAAAAAACAACAACCCTGAATTTATTCATGAGGCATTTGTCACCGAAAGTGATAAATAAAATATTGTTACAGAAGATGATTAAGGAAGAATGAAGAGAATAAAATAATACTTATCTATGCTAAGTGTTAATTAGTCTTTAATATTATAGAATATAGTTCTTTAGGGGCACAGTTTTCAATAATCTCAATTGAAAAAGAGACTATACTCGATTTATATATATATGCTTTTTTACAACAGTAACATAGTGGAGTAAGATTTAGTCACTTTCTAAAATAATATATGTATATAATTATCAAACATTAAATTACTAAAATTGATATATATACAAAAACAATTTAATACATTAAAGGATTCTATATTGTAGCACTAAAAATCAGAATATTTAAGCGCCCTCTATCAGCTTACAGAGGAAAAAAATAGATATTATATAAAGTAACCAAATTCTGAAAATGACAATACAATACTCACATGACCAGTTTTAAGAAAAAAAATATTTTCATCAACTGTGTCAAGCACTTATATATTATTAAACATAAATCAAATTAAACTCAAATCTTATTTATATCCAGCAGATTTTTAGTATCTTATTTAAAGTGTGATAATGCAACACAATTATTAAAGTAATATTTTATTTTTTAAAATCAATGGATTTAAAGTCTGATACAGCTAATGTAGTGATTTCATGAGATACTGATTCTATAAGATTTGCATTATCATCATTTTCAATTTAGTATTTCACTATTGCATATAGTAGCAACTATTTTATTTTCACAATGAGTTAAAAAGAACACTTAAATCTTGTGATTATATATTATATAGTAAATATACTTTTTTCTGTTAGATTATGTTTTGGGAATTGTACATTTTTGTTTACATTGAGCTTTGTAGCACTGAATATAATAATAAGTTAATACTGAGACGATATAAAATATTTCAACAGAATACATGTATTCATACACAAAAAGTTTATTATATGAATATATACTGTTTAAAATGTAGACTAGATAATAACAATTATTGATCATCATAATGGCATTTCTTGCCAAATCATTAATGTAGTGTAGTAAATGCAAAACATTAATAATAAATTTAATTATGCAACTATAACTTTATATATATATAAAGTTTATTACTAAAGGGATAATTTCGTTTTAAATAATTAATAACATGTTTTTCCCTTCCTTTCCTAATATTTAAACATTACCACATTGAAAATTGAACATTGTTGTTACATTTTTAAGAATTAAACATATAAAACTATGTATATAGTATTAACAAATATAATATCACTATAGTAGTCAAACACAGATTATATATATATTTATGCAAGTATTTTTAAGAATAAAAGATGATTGTTTATGTTATTTGATGAAAAACTCCTTGCATATGGCTTAAAACTATTGTGATTAGATTTACCAAACATCTGAAAGAAATATAGGTCTGTTCTTTGTTTTCTTGTTGTTCCGTCCAAACTTGACTGAAATCTTTTCCACTAAAGAACATGCTAGAATTCAAATAAAACAGCTTTATTGAAAAAAAAAAAAAGTTAAAAAGTAAATAACTGTTTAGTGCAAGCGCACACACACATTTACTTCAGAGTTTCCCCCCCAAATAACAATAATCTTATTTAATGGGGACTTTATTCATATTATGGGGTTTTTTTTTTTAAAAAAAATATATCCTCTCTAAATAATCTCTGGTCATGTTGGACAGTTTTTTTCCAGAATTTATGTTTTTATTGAAGATGATATCATGTTTTGTTAATATAATATGTTGTTTTGATAATACATAAATAAATGGCTGTTGCAAAAAATACAAATATTTTCCTTTTCTAACATTATCTCTAATATTGGTCTGACTAATGTGTGAAAGTTAGATTTCTAGCACAGAAATTCCCTTCATGTTTTGGTAATGTAATACATGAATGATGGATTAGATTCTTTAAAAACAAAACAAAATATGTTCTCCTTTTTGGATGTTAAGTTAATGCTGTGAATTGATCTTCACTTTATGAAAGTTGGCAACCATAATTGGAATTATCATCAAATAGTCATGATCAATCATATGTGTGTGTATATATATAGTTGATGAATTATCTAATTTCAAAATCTTACTAAGTGCAGTACTGCATATAGTGATTGGTAAAGAGTATAAAATATTTTGTATTTTTAAATATTTCTGTGATATATAATTTAACAAAAATAAAATACTGATTTAGATAAATACTTAATACAACTTTTTACTAAGGATGGCAAGCAAACAAAAAAAAATGCACTGATGAATTTGAACGAGTAAAAGTATTTTACTTATAAGTATGTTTAGTCACATATAAATTGTGAAACAGTAAGAATGTAATAACTTTAAACTATGAATAATAAATAATTGCAGAAATACTGCCAATTACTATTACATAACCTTTTCCAAATGCTTTTATTTCTAAAATTAACTCCCATAATGCATTATTTCATCTTTTCTCCCAAGCTTCATCAATTTTTACATTAACACTTTTTCTATTAAGTAAACAACTATTTCTTTTAATAAATGTAGCCTCCTTATCATTCTTTCTTGATTATTTTTTTTTCAAGCAATATCTTTATCTAAATCAAATACAAATTGGTCCATTACCTTTATAACCATGATTATTAAATATCACGATGCCCATTTCCTAGACAAGCTGTAAAAATCAGCAGCAAACTCTCCAACAGTGGTGCCACTCAGTGAAAGCCTTAGTAATTAATAAATGCAAGAAGATAAAGATTTTATGCACAAACCTTTTTGCATCCATTGCTTACTAAGGCTTGCACTGGGTGGCACTACTGTTGGAAGTTTGCTACTGATAATTAAATACAGAAAATGTTGGAACATTATTAATTTGCTTCTTTTACTTTCTCCTATAATAATGTTCTTTAAATATCTTTTAAGAAAAAAAAAAAAAAAAATTCAAACAAATAATTCAGTAAAAGATATTTAATGAATATCAGTTTACTATATGAAATAGCTAAAACAGAAAAATAAATATTTCTCACACATCTTATGTATTTAATGATCATGGATTTAAATATAAAGAACAAATTTATATTTCATATATATAAAATAAAAATATTGCATGAATAAAAATAATAATAGTAAAACTATATGAAAAGGTTTTTATTAATAGGGAAAGTAATTTTTTAACTCATTGCTGCCAATCTCCTCATACTCTTAATTTGAAAAACTATAGCAGTTATTTTACTAAAATGTATGGTTATTTTTGTGTGCAGATTTACCTCATTCTCAAACTACTACTTTTAATATTATTTTGACAATTTTATAGTTATTTTATCAAGAAAACTGTACTGAATAATGCTGCCATCTTTAGAATTTATTTACAAATAATAAATCAATAATATTTACATTTAATTGTATAATAATGATGTAATCACTGCCTTTCTAGATACAGATTAGTTTTTTCTTCTGTTCTCCACCAGAGATAATCTCTCAATGAATATTGAGTGTTCAATTTTTTATTTTGATTTTTCAAGTGAAAACATATGTTATAGAATTTTTTTTTTTTTATACATTTATGATTTTTTCACAAAATATGTGGAAAATATAAATTATTTTAGAATAAGAATTCAAATTTGAATAGAAAATTTTTACTTTTACATGAAGGCAAATTGACAAAGAAAGATCAACAAAAATAACAAACATAGTTTTATATTTACTGCTATAGATTATTTTCATCAACTATAAACAGAAATTGATTTTTTAAAAGAACTTTCATTCAGTAAAATAATCTAATGAATTATTAATTTGCATTTTAGAAACTAAACTAAAATGACTACAGTTTTAAAAGATAAATATATTTTTACTGCTGATTCTGTAATTGACCAATCAAAAGTTTGGAACTTTAATTGAATCTGCCAATAGGGATTTTGTACTATGAAAGAGTTGACAAATAAACCTTTATTTTAAATTACATTTTGATAATCTTTACATTATTTTTCAAAAATATAAGTTGCAAATGAAAGATATTCTAAAAGATAATATTTGAACTTTGCAAAATATTAAAAAATGTACTAAAGTGAATATGGAATGACAACAATGATTTTTTTATTGGATCAATGTCTTCATTGATTTATAAAATTTATTAAAATAAATTATTTCTTATATGAATTTATGTTTTAAAACCAAAATAAAATATTTATTTGTATAACAAAAAGCAATGAAATTCTGTTTTAATATTTAAAATTGCATTCATTGTTATTAAATTATTACAAAAAATTTCTATATCAATTGAAACCATTTCTTTTTCAACAAATCAATCCCAACTTCCACATTACAATAAAATCTAATTGTAATTATATATATATATATATATATATATATATATATATATATATTGGTTTGAAATAACTCTTTTACAAATATGTTGCATAAATAAGCATAAATGTATAAATAAATTACTGAAAGTTACATTTTTTCCCAAAATAATAGAAGAAAAAAGTTCACTCCCAAAGTCTAAGAATAAAAAATTACCAATCTATGATATTGCCAATTTTTTTTTTGTATTTTGGCTTTTTGATTTTCACTTGGAATTCATATGGTATTTGTATGATAGTGATATTTTAAGATTTTTTTAAACTAATTTCTGTTATTCCATAAATGCAAACTAGCAAACATATATATATATATATAACTGCAAAATAGTAAAGAAAAGATGAAAGCATTAACATTATCAAACCACCTCTGAATATTCTGAAGATACACTTGTATATACTATTTCATTAATATATAAGATACTTAACTTAAAAATTATTGAAGTTTGAGAGATAACATGAAATAGTGCATTGTCAAGTTAAGTTTAAAAAAAGAAATTGAAAAAATTATTTTAGAGTAACTGAAAGAACTTCTGCAATTATGTATTATTTATGTTTTAAATTAAAATTTATCTTGATTTATATATTCAATGTGTATAAATAAATAATGTGTATATATACATACATTCAAAATCTGTATACATATACATTCAAACCTAGATTAGTCATAGGCTTAAGAGAGAATGATTATAAAAATAAGTTTAGAAAGAACTGGGAATAAATAGGGAAAGGATTCAAATTGTATATGATAGATATATAAAGATAAGTAATTTTAGAAAGAACTGGGATTAAATAGGGAAAGGTTACAAACTGTACATGATATATATAAAAAGATAACTAATTTTATGTCAAAGGAAATGAAGATATGGTGTTATATGGATATTTGCAATGGGTTAAGTAGGTTTAACCTTGTAGATTATGGAAATTAGAATTAATAAAAAAATGTTAGGTTTGTTAGAGTATGAAACAAATATATAGAAGAGAGAATAAATAACTAAAGATTTTTGAAATGAAGAAAATGAAAAAGATAAAATAAGTAAATGAAGTTATTAATAATATGATGCAGTATTAAAAAGAGAGAGAAAAAATATGTTAATAAATGAGAAATAGCATTTGGTTTTAAAATGTTCTTAGAGATAAAAGAAATCTAAAAATAAGAATTATAAAGATGGGGAAGGCTTAAAGAATTATTTTAAAGTGTTATTAGTTATTATATAAAAAATAAATCAAAAAGTTCGAGAAAAATATTATGTAATTCGGCTTTCTTTTGGCTAAAAAGTTTGGTAATTTAGAGAAATCTGTTTCTAAAAATGATGTAACAATAAAACTAGAAAGTAAAAGGGCTATCTAAGTGGCTCACTCCCAATATTTTGACAGATATCTATATTATGAGATGATTGGTTCAGTATTATTATTATTATCATCCTATTTGTTAAAACTTCTAATTTATTTTTCCATTGTTTTATTAATATTTTAAAAACTTCTTGCGTACTTGAATACAATATTTTTATAATTCTTTATTTTATATACAGTTTTTACTGATCTGGAATGTTCCTAGGAACTAGTGCTTAATTTGTTAAAAAGCATACAAAAAAAAAAAAAAGCCACTTCTGATAAAGACTGTAGTTCAGTAAAAATTGTAAATAAAATAAAGGAATTAAAATATTGTAGCTAACCAAATGAGAACTGTTCTATCTAAATTAAAATTCTATAAATATAAACTTTTAGATATAACAAAATTAGCGAATATTTTCTTCTGGTTTCTTTTTTTATTTTAGATAAGTAAAGAAAAAATCCAAACAGACGGCTATTTTAAAAACAATTTGTTTGTATTAAGATTTAGTAAAACATATTCTTTATTGATTAAATATATTCATAAATTAGATTTAAAAAATCTTGTATACTAAAACTTTTATTTTTATTTTTTATAAAACTTGATTCAAATTATTTATTAAATTATTATACAAATGATCGTTTTCTGTAAAAAAACAAAAAAAAAACAAAACAATTATTACTTTGGAATCAAATATATATGTATGATTGATATTCAATATTCTATTTTTTTTTCTAATTAAGATCTGAGAACATTAGATAAAATTGATGATTGAAAAACGAATTAATAGTTTTTGAGGTTAAAAAAAAGTTGTCAGTATTATTTAAAAGCAAAACATTAACATAATTGCTACCATTTTCTTTTTTTTTTAATGAAATTATAAATGATGTATACTTTGTTGTTATTGCCTCGATAAAATTTATTCTTTAAAAGAAGTTTTCTGTAATATTTAAAATATAAAATTATTTAATATATATTCAAAAAATTGTGTACAGACTATAGATATATTTGTATAAATCTAATAAAATATATACTTTTTACAAATCTACTTTTGTTATTGTTCTTTTTTTTTTTTTTTAACTTGAACTACTAAAGCTGTTATGATCAAAATAAAATTTAATGACCCACAAAATTAAATATAAATTGTTTACATGCTTTGTTCTCGGAATTTTCAAAAAGTTTTTAAGCGAGCATAAGTTCTACTTCAGACAGTTTATATATTAGCTAAAAGCAACAATGAATACGTATTGTTATTTTTTTTCTATCAATCATTTTAAATAAACAATAGTAATGGGTCATTATACATTGATACCAAAAATATTTTAGTGAAGTTGCACTTTGGGTTTTTTCTACTTACTCAAGATTTTCTGGTAATAATTAGAAGAGACTAAGAAATCTCTCTTCAAATAAAATAAGTAATGATATGGTAAGTTACTCTGGATATTATGTAGTGATCAAATATTCAAATAGGATGGGTAGAGCACGGACACATTAAAAAACATATTTTTAGCTCTACTACTAAACAGTACAGCACATATTAAAAAGATAATTACATAGTTATTTGCTGCTAGAAGCAAATGATAGTTAAAAAGCTAAAGTTGTATGTGTGCACAAAAGGAGAGAGGTATTGATTTATCTGCATTGAGATTTTTTACTGCATTAGTGGAGAGTCAATCCATAAAGTTTTTGAAACTTAGCGTCTGCTACTTTACATCTATTGTAAACTGTATAGAACAAATCTATTTTTAAAAACATTAAAACAGGCAAAACTCTCTATAAGTATTGCCACTCAGTGCAAGCTAGAGTAATCAATGGATGCCAGAAGGCTTGTGCATAAATTCCCCATTTAGTGCCTACTCATCCAATATCCACAGACTAGTTTCTGGCTTGAGGCCAACAAAGGCCACAAGCTAGAAACTAGTCTTGTCAGCCACAAGCCAGAAACTAGACTGGGGATGTTGGATGATTAGGCACTAGATGGGGATTTTATGCACAAGCCTTCTGGCATCCGTTGATTACTCCTGGCTTGCCCTGAGTGGTAATATGTATAGAGAGTTTTGCCCGTTTTAATAATAGTTATAAGCAAGCATAAGAAATGGTGATCATGTGATGTTTATTGTTTTAAAAATATGTTATACCACATAGAATTTACTTATATGGCAAAATAAATACCACTTTAAACCAATTTTTGCTTTATAATATTTTCATAATAAATATTATGGACGTTTGTGAATAAATCCATAATGTTTTTCTAAAGGAGTTTGTATTTAATTATTATAATATCAATAATTATGCACTTTTAATGCTCATTAAAGAAGTTATATTTATTAATAATTTATTTAAAGCTTAGCGCTTTCAAAGCTCCATGGCTTCATACTCATATTATCGGATCTTAAACTTAAAATTTGAGTCCAAACATTAAAAATAATTTTGTAGTAACAAATAGATTTAGGAGTTTTAAAAATAATTCAGCTTATATTTGATTTATATGACCATATGTACCAAAAGTTTCAAGGTAATGCTTTTCGTAAGGATTTTATATTTAATTGTTATAGAATATCTGCCTATCAGGGTCTATAATCTGAAGTTTGAATCCAAATTTAAAATTTTTTTCAAGTGACAAACATATTTAGGATTTTTTTAAAAGCACCTAATATCTAATACATAAGAAAGATTTTAGGGTAATCTAGTTTAATCAGAAGAGTATTGGTGTGCTGCCTATAAAAGCACAAAAATGCTGATCTAATATGGCCAAGAAGCATATCAAAGATGGAAGGAGTGCCAAACTCCCAATTATTTAAACAACACTTTTGGAATGTAAAGAAAATTTCTGCTTCTACCACACTTACACAGAAAACATTGAAAGTTTATGTAGCTAAATTATCAAAGGAAGAGAGATTAGCTAGCAAGAGAAAAATATCTTTTAATATTTCATATTTAACTTTTCTCAGTCATTTATATTTTCAGAAGTCATAAATATATAAAAAAAACTTTATTGGTTACTGAATCTGGAATAGAATCAATGGAAGTACTTTTGAAAGAATGAGATGAAAATAAAAATATCTTTGAATGGCCTTCACTATTGCACCAATGCTTATAAAGTTAGCTTAGCATACATTTGTGCTTGTTTCAGTGCTGTAAGTGGCAGTTGCTCAAGCCTAATGGTACAATAGCAGCCATGTAAAGTTGATATAGTATTATAGTTGAGAATTTTAGAAAATAGTGTTTTACTTTCAAATGCCTTTATTTGTGCTTCAAGACGATTCAAGATGCATAAGTTTTACAATGCAATCAACAAGAATCATTACAAAGAAATTTAGGGAGTGTCGGTGCGTGTCAAGCACATCTGCACCCATACACTTGATTCAATTCATATGATTTTGAACATTCAAGTATAAATGTATGGATAGGTGAGTGGGATATTAATAGTTCCAGAAATGCAGTGACACAAAATTCACCTGCCCTTCCAGACTTACACACATAAACCCAACTTCTTATGCTGAAATTATTGTTCGCAATACTGTCCAATTATACATGTCCATTTCTCCATTAGTTATTCGGAGACAAAAATGTTGTTATATTAACAACAATGTTACACTTTCAGAACACTTCTATTTGTGTCTCATTATTATTTGGGGTCATAGCTTGAAAGAAACAAGGCAATAGTGTTGTTTTCTGATCAATAAAGTCATAACACTGGGAAATTGAATAATTATATCATTTCTACCAAGAAAACATAATTTTATTCAGATTTAAAACATTTTTTTTTTAAGAAGTTTTATATATCCATTCTACTAATATGCTGCGATAAAGTATTATTTCTTTCTTCAGAAATGCCTTTCAAAAGAAAAAAAAATAGTGAAAAAATGTCAAAGATATGACAGTGTTAAAAATAGTGAAAGTAGGCATTACAGTGATATTCAATTTTGTTTCAACCATGTTGGGATATCAAAATCCACAGATAATAGTAATTATATAGGTGGTTGTATAACACATACACACACTATATATAATATTCATTATCAGCTTAATATTTTTTGTATTTTATTTACTATATTTTATCATTGTTATTAACTAGAATCATAGTTGTTGGGAAAGCGAATTAGAGGACACTATTTATATATGTAATATCCATAATTTTTCGATATATCTATATATAATAAGTGATGAACAAAAATATGTGCGTGTTGAAGAATATTGAATTAATCATTAAATATCTGTTATTATTTTTGCTAAATGTATCACAATTTTGACGTTTAATTGCCATTGGTTAAATTAAATCATTATTATTTACAAGACATCCCATTGGCATATAAAATTAAATGTTCCCCCTAAATGTTTAATTGAATACTACTTAATCTTTTATTGATACATTTACATTGTTAATAAAGCAGTAGTCCTTTCATATATAATCGTCTGATTCAGTTTAAGGTTTTTTAATTAAATAAATGTTCATGTTCAGTTTTTTTCCATGTGTCAAAGCATCGGCCATCAAAGCATCAGCTTGGATGCAAACCCATAAACCTGGAACAACTGCTTGTAAGGCAGCTGTGCTGACCACTTGACTGTTCATGTTCAGTTTTGTGATAAAAAAATCATAGATATGTGCTATATATTTTTTTAGGTTTGTTGTTTAAATATGTATACTGTCTAATTTTTGCAATAATGTTAGTCCAGATTTATTGTAATATATAACTAAATAAATACTTTGGGTATTGAATAACATATACAATTTATTTTTCCAATTTTATCTTTGATATTATATTAATAAGTCTATTTAGGCTGGCAGATGATCTAAAGCAAACATTAATATCCTGATTGTATATTTTGTAATTTTGCGGACTATATATGCGATATATGATATAGCCTCCATAATTTGGTATATCACCCCCAATTTTCAAAGTTATATTAATAACAGTTACAAGCAAGCATAAGAAATGGTAATCATGTGATGTTTATTGGCCCATATATAGCAGTTTGAATTTACTGTTTAAATTCTCTAAATAAATTATAAATAATACTGGAGATAAAAGATGTTCTTGCCTCAAATCTATTTAACTTTTATTTTTATAGATTTTAAACCAGCTATTGAATAATATTATTTATATTATATTTGAAATTTTACACAAAGCCCAATCAATACTCCACACCCCCAGCATCTTTTATACTTTTTCAATACCATCCAATAATGTTTTATTCAACATATAACATTTTTATTAACTGAGTCAAAATAAATATATTATTCTGGATCTTCTATTTATTCATTTTAAAACTGCATTTCCTCAATAACAATTATTTTCATCAGACACGTAATCTTATACTAAATAATAAAGAAAATAATTTATATATTAATTTCGACATTGGTCTATCATAATATTCTGAGTATTTACTCTTATGTTAAAAATTAATCTTATTGTAGTAACATTTCAACTTTTAATTATGTTTTGTTCTGTCATTTATTAAAGCATCCCAACAAATATTGAACCCAGTATTTGTTAATAGTTAAAATCATAAGTTCAGTTTTCATTTGCAAATAATAAAGTTAATTAAGATAACTAAATTCATAAACTATAAACCACACTGCTTGACTGCTTCCCCTCAAAGACGTTTAAATCATTTATTCATATATATATATGTCAACAGATGTCGTTCTACCAAAAACACCGTCAAGCATATGTTTACATAAACGTCAGAGCATGCATTCACTATCTCTAACTTTAATTCCACTTTCAGATCATGATTTCAAGCTATTTGCTAGCATCAGTGAAAGACAGGAATTTTAGAAACTAGATCTAAACACAAACTCTGAGCGTTTATGAAACAGTTTCTATTCAGCTTGCAAGCATGAATCTTTTAGACACGTAATGTCTTCAAACTCAGCATAGCAAGCCAGATAGCTACATGGGTCTGATCTCAGTTCAGCATCATCACATAGTAGAAGCCTCTGCAATATATATCATTGCTAGAAAGACCTCAAAGGTACATTTATGAAAAACAAAAAACAAGTTAAAAACTTGCTAACGCTTGTATTTATGTCAACAGATGGCGTTCTACCAAAAACACCGTCAAGCGTATGTTTACATAAACGTCAGAGCATGCATTCACTATCTCTAACTTTAATAGTGAATGCATGCTCTGACGTTTATGTAAACATATGCTTGATGGTGTTTTTGGTAGAACGCCATCTGTTGACATAAATACAAGCGTTAGCAAGTTTTTAACTTGTTTTTTTGTTTTTCATGTATATAATATTAGAAGTTACAAAGTGAAATATTATGTAATATATTTAGGGCAAATAAATTTCCCAGTGACATATATAATTAAAACTTATAGCTTAGCATAACTCACATTTAACTGCTAAGGAGACAAAAATTTAATAAACACCTGAATAAAATTGGGCACAAATTAATATTCCAGAATTTTTAAGTACTCAATTTTAATTATCTTGTAAAAGATTAATGTCTTTATTAATATGAAATCTTAAAAATTACAGCATTAAATATTTGATATATTTACAAGCCATTCATAAACAATATTTTTTAAAAGTTTATAGCTTTTCTAACTCCAAAAATAAAAGTGAATAAGAAGATGGGGGAAGAGAAAACAAGAGGAGGCAAAAATTTAAAGATGAGGTAATGTTACCATATTAATTATGCGAATGGAAAACTTCAGAATATCAACTAATTGTAGCTTTTCATTCTATTCTCACTCTTATTTCCTAAAGAAAGCCATAACATTAAATCTACTAATATTTTTGAGATAATTTTGAGATAATTGTGGTTAAATTTACTATAATATAAATTTCTTAAGAAGTCTGATAGAGTTCATACACTTCACATGCATTCAGCAGACCGGTAGAATTTATTAATTAATCTTACCATTTTATTTATATAATTCTAAGGGATATCCTTAAATAAAACGTTTCAATGTCTTTACAACGTTAGGAAGTCCAGGTTTTAATTCCATACAATAAAATTAATAATAACACATGTACAAATAACAATAGTAAAAGTATTTTTATTATTACAAATAAAATACTCTAGTCTTTAGTGTTTTTTTTTTTTTTTCCATATGTCATAGCATCTGCCGGGACGCGAACCCACACCCGTCTGCAACCAACTACTTGCTTGCATGGCGGTTGCGATACCTCTCGGCTAACAACGTAAGACAGTGTTTTAAATACATGATATGACGCTGTAACTCATTATCCATATTTGTTTACTAATCTACATTACCAAACTGGTAATTATCAAAGCCAAACGTTGATGAAGATTTTTCACCATCACTGAATAAGTAACCAATCTTTTTTTGAATAATAATTATTAAAACATAATCTTTATAAATTCCATTAAAACATGCTATAGATTATCTTTTAAGTCACAATTGATGAGACTAGAACAATTATCAGCATTGGTAAGCAAGATGCTTGAGTTCTTCTTTTTGCCTTTAATCGCTTCAATTAAAAAATTCCATTATCAAACCTATATTATATATTAATGAATTAAAAACAAAATCGTATAGTTAATACACGTCGTGTTTAACAATAGATTTTATTCTGCTTTTAAACGACCACTTCAGGTAAAAGCTTTTCAGTAATCTTAAAACAAAAGGGGAACAAAAAGCATTATTCAGGAAGAGAAGATTGTAATAGTTTTTCGACATTGTTTTTCGTTTTAAATCAACCTAAATATCAATTTATTAACCAATAATTGAATAGATAGTAGTGTTTGTTATTAGCTGGCTATGTAAAAAAAATAATAATAAACCTTTTGTATAATTTGAAGAAATTACAAGCTTTACTAACTAGGATTCAAACAATAGGTTATCAACAAAGCCGAAAAATGCACTAATAAAGCACTTTTAGCAGCTTTCTCTTAGAATTATATTAAACAAAATTGGTTCAAATTATGCGGTAGCAACTCCAGGTTCACAGATCAAAAATTAATAAAATGTAAACAATAAATAATGTTTTTTATATGTTTGTAATTTAAATATCTTGCTTAAAAGATGTATATATTGTCAAATAAAATTGCATATTTTATGAAGAAAAAAAATTATAAGCACATACACCAGTCAAAATTTTATTTAATATTCAGATTTTTATGATTTGAAATTTTTTTAATTTAAAATTTTTCAAAATTTACTTTCTTGTTTTGATTCTAGATGGCAGGATATTGATATAAATTAGAAAATTCAGAATACAAATGAAAAATGAAAAGATGCTGCATAGAAGAGTGGAATAATATAATTTGAAGATTAAAATTAATAATAAAATAGAATTACAATGAAGGAAGTATTTAATAACAAAAACAAGTAGAAAAAGAATTGATTTATAAATTGATATTATTTTTTAAGCAATTCGTAGCTAATCACCCTTATGAAAATAGTGTAGAATTATTGATAGCCTTGGATAAAGCTTAGTTATACACTTGGAGTAAAAATATATAAATGACAGATAAAACTATCAAGGAAAATGAAATAATTATCACTTTTAATGAAAAATCTCCAATTTATGGATGGGGATTTTTGATTGTATTAATTGATTAAGATAGAGGCAATAAAACATTCAAAAAAATTAAATAGATAATGCATTTTGAAATAAAATAAAACTGAAATGAATTTATTAATAGAATATTAGAATATAATGACCTAGAAAAAATAATAGAATACAATTTCAATAAGTAATAAGGGGAGGGAGTGTTATAGATATTAAAACTAAATGGTAAAAATATATTAAAACCAGATTAGTGTTAAAACTGAAGATAATATGAAAATGGCGGAAGTTAATTATAGAGACAAAGAATATATTAAAAATTGGAGAAAATATTTAATTTCCATGTGATTTCTGAAAATATAGGCAGAAAAAATAAAACAAACGCTGAAATTATGACACACATATGAAATTTATATTATAATGATTGTGAAGCATATGCAGATAGCCTGAGTTCGAATTCAGACTAAGAGAATATGAAATTTTTTCAATAGAAATTAATTTTTTTCCTCATATAATCAGCTCTTAATTATCCTAGATAATGGCTAATCATTCACTATTGGTTGGTCAAAGGGTATCTAGCTATTATTAGTTAGTCAATAAAACAAAATACTAAATGCTTAAAACCTAGCAAGCAGCCATGTTTTGTGAAATCTGATAAATAATGCTTCATTTTTCACTGTTCACCTACGCAGGACTGTTGGAGATATATTTGCTTTTTTATAGGGTAATATTTAAAGATTTTTTTACGTTTAGAAATTATATGTATAATGAGAGAAAGAACATGGGAAAAATTGACAAATTGACCGATGGGGAAAGGAGCAGTTTTTCAATGGCAGAATCTAAAGCTTAAGATAAACATTGTTCACTCTCTTTGGGCATTCGACTTTTCTATGAACTCCCAAGCAATAAAGTCATTTGATTGCTATTATTATTACTGATAGATTTAATTTTTTGGATGACTGCAAAATAGCAGAAATATTTAAAACAAATATAAAATTAAATAAAACTTTTAGAAATATTCAGTAACTAAAAATTGATAATAGTTAATATCTATTACGAGTATTTTTAAATAAGAAGTAGCTGCAATATATATAAAAAAAAATGGATATGGCAGTTAAAAGATAAAATAGTGCTAAAACATTTTAAGTGGATAAGAGATTATATGTTACCACGACCAATTTTTTTTCTAATAAAGGAAATACTGAAGATAGAGAATTATCTTTGGAGAATTAACCCCCCCCCCCCAAAAAAAAAAAAAAAAAAAAAAGAAAGAAAAGAAAGGTTTTAAAATGGGATTTAATTTAGTAGGAAGGAAGAGTAAAAAATTATGATACTAAAAGTAAAAGAAAAAAATATTTTAGAAAAGATACTATGAAAAAGGTAAATAAACATAATTGTTTATGAATCAATTTAAGCTACTAAAAAGATTACTTAATCATACGGTTCTTAATAAGTATTTCTCTGAATATTAACATCCTGAATACTTGTTACAAATGAAGCTATATTTTGAACAAACTTGAACCTAGGTGGAGAACGTGTGGACTTGAGGCTGCATGCTGCCTTCCTAGAACGAGATCTTGTATTAACTGATATTCACTTATTTAGATAACGACAATTTGAAAATTTATAAAATTAAATAAAGAACGCTATAAATGTAACTTTCAATGGTTACTGGTTGTCATAATCAATTGTATATTTCAAATGATAGAACACCACCTAGTGCAAAACGGTAACACTACTGGATGTGTAACATGATCTCTATACAAAAACTATTTTCTGACTATTAATTTTCATATAAAGACGATTGTCACTTGTCGTTTGTCAAACTTGTACCATATAGTTGTGTCATATAGTTGTTATTGTTATCTTTATTCTATGGTTTTACTAAAACACGGTGTTATTGTATTTCTAGCAAGTATAGTCTTTCTTAAGATATTATTTAATAATTTGTTTATCTATCATGTCAAATTGCAAGAAAAAAAAATTAAATGAAAAAATAGAACATTTAATGTGGAGTGGGAGTTAGATTTTTTCTTCACTTCTATGAAACATAAAATAGTGTGATTGTTGTGCGATATGGTTTTAACTATTTTAAAAAAAGTGAATGAAAAAAAAAAACACTATTTGACACAGAAAGAACATAAATTCTTCAATTTAGAAGGTGAATCTCGACAAATTGAAAAATGAAAAGCATCATCAACAGGTGTCTTTTAGTGCTTTTGTAAAAAAAAATACCACTGCAGTTGATGTTACCTATAAAATAGCACATATACTTGGAAAAAGAGGTAAATCATTTAGTGAAGTAGAATTAATAAACGAATGTATTGTTGAAGCAGTGGGTATGTTAGATCCAGAAAAAGTTGATAAATATATAAAATTGGCACTTTTAAGAGAAACTATAGCAGATCTACAGGTAAATTATCTCAAAATGTAACAGAGCAACTTTGTAATATTATACAAAATGAAGACTTTTATTTTTCAATTGCTTTAGATAAAATCACTGATAAAACTGACTCTGCACAAGTTTTATATTTTATTCGTGCTATAACTAAAGATTATCAGCATTATGAAGAACTTCTTGCCTGGGTACACTAACTGAAAGAACTCACAGTGTTAACATGTTTGAAAACTTTAAAGAAGTATGTCATCGATTACATTTAAATTTTAATAATTTAGTCAATGTTTGCACTGATGGCGCACCTTCCATGAGAGGCAGAAAAGAAGGATTCATTAGTTTATTAAAGGACAACTTAAATTTGAAAAATTTGATCTCATTTTACTGCATTTTGCATCAACAGCATCCTTGTGAAAAATCCATAATTTTGCAATACGCTATGGATAAAGCAATTGTGATGGTAAACTGTATTGTGTAAATGCAAATCGTCATCGTTCGGCAGATGCTAACTTTAGACGAGGAAACTTATAGCATTGATCTACCAAACTACTATCAGGTTCACTAGTTATCAACAGGACATGTTTTGATAAAACTTTTAACTCTTTGACAACAAATTTTAAGATTTATCAAGAACAAGAACAACCATGTGCTTTATGAGATGATGCATTTTGCAGAAACATTTAGTTTTTTGCTGACATCATGACAAAACATAACAATTTAAATATTTGCCTGTAAGATAAAATGAAACATATATATGAAATGTGTCAAAAGATCCAAGTGTTTTGAAAGAAATTAACATTTTTCAAAACATTGCTCTCTCTCTTTGCAGAAAACGTCCCCGAACTAGAAAAATGTTAAATGAGCAGAATTGTGAAAATAAAGCATTTCATGAATATATACGTGTCTTGGATTCTTTAATAGAAGAATATCCCGAAAGGTTCTTAGATTTTTGACAAACATAATTCTACTATGAAACTGGTATTTGAATCACATTTAGTATCCGGGAATTACAAATGAAGTTATTTGAGTTAGGAGAGGAAGATGCTATTCTCAAATTCCTTTTTATGCTAAAAAGGATCCCGTAGAAATTTGGGAAAATACTGTTGAATATCCATGTCTGCATGCCATTTACTTTCCTGCATTGGAAGTACTTACTGCTGTGAGTCAACATTTTCTCTCATGATAAAAATTAAAACTAATTTAAGAACACAGATTATAGATGCTCATTTAGAGGATAAATTAAGGCGACGCGTTACAAACTTAATCCAAATATTCATTACATTCAAGCAAGAAACAAACGCGAATATATCACTACGATTGTAAGATTATTTTTTGTATTGTTGCTATGTTTGATTTCTATGATTTAATATTATAATTTTTCTATTATATTTTTTTATAATGTAATAAATTTAATTATGATACTTATGTTAATAAAATTTCTTATTTGAAGTAGTATTTAATATAAAATTGTGATTTAAAATTTAAAGATCTAAATATATTTATATGCTAAACGAATATAAAAAAATTAAAGCGACCTTCTTTATTAGTGCTTAATTAAAATTTGGCCTCTAATGTTAAAAAGGTTCCCTATCTGTGAACTTAAATGTAAATTAGAAAAAATGCTGTTTACAATACAAACAAGATGCACTTTGTCAGGCATCTCTATTATAATCACCCATAGTGTTTGGGTTATATCTCATCTTATCTTTAACCAGTACTGGCTGAAGATAGTAAGCAAGATCAGCATGGCATGAGGATGACAATACAGAAGAGGTGTAGAAACAGTGCAAAATTAAAAATACATTAATTTTTGTTCTGTTATGAATATTAATTATTGTGACTTGATTTATTATTTCTACAAATTAAGATAATATAAATATATTAAAACTAGTCACTTCTTGAAATATAATTTGTTATATCAATAATAATTTTCTATGATTTGTTTTTCTCATGACATTTTCAGTTATATCTTCTTATGCTGGTTTTTTTATAATGCATATTTTGAATTACACTGCTATGTGAAGCAAAAATGGAATAGTATGTTTTACTATTCATTTCCATGTCATATATATATATATATATTGTACCCTTTTATTAAGGTCAGGATGAATTGTTTAAATCAATTTACTAAAAAAAAATTAAATTTAAAAGCTATTTTAGGGGCATGATGTATATGTTGTATCAACGATCTTTTTAAAGAGTCTAATTAAAGTAAATATGAATATTTACTGTAGAATATTATGTTAAAATTGTAAAAAAATGGTCAACTAAAGATAAATTATAATATTGTATGGTTGGGAAAACTGGCCATAATAAATACTGCATTAACAAGACTTGCAAATAAATGTTTAAAGTAAATTTTAAAAGTGTAACTTAAAGTTAAGTAAATAATATATTTGAGTAATAAAAATTAATATTTAATAATTGAATGTAACATATTTATTTATTAATAATATTGTGGTAGAAGATAAATATTTGATTTTATAATATCAAACTATTATTTTAAAAGTTGTTATATTATATTATTTTATTTAAAAAATTTTTAAAAAAAAAATTGAATTATTTAATTTATTTTCAGCTAAAATTATAAGCATTTCATCTGGGTTGTAAGTCATGTGACAGATAGATATTGGTACACACATGCTTGTGAGTTTTTTAGTAAAATTGCAAAACTGTTTAAAAATTCTATTATAAAATAAACTACCACAAGATAAAAAACAAAAATTAGCTAGTAAAAATCTTAAGTTGTGTTTTTTATTATTATTTTAAAAAAAGAAAAACGAATGTAATAAGTAAAATTAGATTTTTGTTTTGTTTTAAAAAGTTAAAGGTAATAATAAATATTACTATATAATTTTAAAAGTTATTTTTAAGTGTTTGGTAGATGTAAATGTAATATGAAAATTAACTAGGAATTAAATAGTATAATAAATAATAAATATTAGATAAATCATTGTTTATTTTTTACTTTGAATCTGCATTGTTGACTAGGGATGTAAATAAGCTAGCAGAGCATTGTTTAGTTTAACCAATCAAGGGAGTAATTTGTTCGGGTATAAAAATCTGTGCACAATTATTTTCGGGGTACTATTACTGTTATTACTATTACTACTACTTCTGTTAACTAAGTGTACCATTAATAGTCAATTATATTAATTTCTAATTTAAAGAAAGTACAGTAATTTATTATAAAATCATCTAATACAGAGATACCATGCTAAAAGCTAAGTAACTCCCTATCATCTGATTTATTAAACTTAATTCTATGTCACATTAAGCATGAATAGGTCATCGTTAAATTTAAATTTATATAAAAAATGTCATATTATTATCTTTCTATTAGGCATATAATTTTTCCTATATTAATTGGTAATATTAATTTGCTATTGAGATTAGCAAATTGGACATCACTGGGGAGGTTTATAAAAGTTCGCGATAAATTAAAAGTAAAGAGGTATATAAAAATGCCTTTATTCAGAGGTCTTATTTTAAAAATAAGAGGGTCAATTTTTAAAAATCTTTTAAATTTGATAAAAAAAAAATTATTATGAAATTCAGAAATATGTATCTATGAAGAAATATTTAATAATTTTTTTTAAAAGAAAAAACTATCATAATTTTAAAAAATGTAAAAAAGATTGAGATTATTATTGGATCGTTTTCATATCTTATTGCAAAGAAACTTTGAAAAATAAGTAGTTAAAATTATCCTATTATTAATTAGTCTATGCGGGTCATACAAAAGATATTTAAAATTATTTATGCAAGTTTTTAACTATGTCATAAGTATCAAAGGAGCTGAGTCTTATTGCTGTATCAAAGAACATAAACCATCATGAAATTTGAGCAAACTTAGCAGAACTTTGAAGTTATTTTATTCTATGATAATAAAAGTAGGTTCAATAATTTATTTTAGTGAATAACGGGAACTGTGAATTATTATTTTATAAACTCTTAAAAGCAATCCATGGTTATTTAGGAACCAATCCGGATATTCTAAAAAAGTCAACTTACCATATTGATATTTGGGAAAATTGTCGTTCATTTTGTTTTTAAAAGTGGAACCATCAGAGCATGCATGGTTTGGGCATCATGAGAAGTTTTATCAACAGAGCTGGGAAGTGAAATACCCAAGGGAGCAAAAAAAGACATTTTTTCTTTTAATGAACTTTAAATGGATGGAGTTTAAGTAAATATTGTCTCAAATTATTTTACTAATTTTAGTATTAATGCTTATTCATAGGTTAGAGATAGGAAAGGAACATAAAATATTAATCTATTTATTAACATAATGCTTAGATTTTTTTATTAGAAATATTTAATAATTTAAAAAAACAAACATAATATTTTAAGTGTAACAGTATTGAATAAAATGATATACTATGCAAGTTTATTATTTAGTTCATGAACCAGAAATGTCAACTAAGTGATTAACCAGTGGAGATCACTTATGGTAATAATTATAAAAGATTAATGATTTTATGATGTATTTGTTATTTTATTTTAGATGATTAAAATATTGTGTCATTTTTTGTGTGGATGTGTGAGAACGTATAAAATACATGATGCATACACATAGCTTATAGGAGTTTATTTATTTTTAAAAAAATATGCATACTTTTATCTTATATGATAAATATATTTTAACGTTATGGGAATATAATTGTACGATTCTATCATAACTGAACTTAATACTTATTTTAAAATGATTAAAGTATTGAAGCATTAGAGCTATAGTAATTATTTATATTTTAATTCAAGAGTTCTAAAAGAAAAGAAGTAATATTTCTTATTGAGTAGTTAGGTTGTTATTTATATGCGAATTTATTTGTTGTTGTGGAAAAGTAGTAAGAATTTTAGCGATGTAGAGTGATAAATCTCTGAAGAAGTTATAAAGGTAGTGGCTTTGGGAGTAAGGTAAATGAAACCAAAGTAATGTAGGTAAGATTTATTTATATGGGAATAAAGGTAATCGGTGGTGATGATTATGCAAGTATAGATAACTTAGCCCTATAGCTCGTATATTTTCCATGGCAGTGCTTCTTTGTGATAGTTCAATGTTCCATAGAGCTGAATAAATAGCTTGGACATTATATTTTGTGGTGGAGGTTATTAGAAGTCAGACCTCATTTTCTTATACATTGTTACCATGATGATTATTTAGTAGTAGTAATAGTATTGAATTAAAACTTTAGTTATTCCATATATCTACACATCTGTGCACTATCAAAATTTCTAGTATTACTTCATATAGGATTGTATTAAAACAGGAAATAATGAATAATTTTGAAGGTGTGGAATTGTTATTGAAAATAATAAGATAGGTTGTCTTGCTTGGAGTGAGGATAGAAATGAATGCAAATGATTAACAGAGTATAATTGATAAAGAGGATAATCATAAAATATTTTATATTCTAGATTGATTTCTTTTTTTTTTAAAAAAGATGTACAGATGATAATGCAAGTGGGTTGTAAAAAATATTGATTAATTATTAAGTATTTTTAAAATTTACTTATGATGCATATTTTTTGACAAGTAATATAATAAAACTAAATCGTGTTAAAAGAATACAGGCAATCATAAGTTTTTGTAAAGGTTATCTGTAGTAACGATACACCAGCACATACATTCTATCTGATTATTAAATTAATAATTAATAATTAGTCTAATTTAATCACTATGTTGTTAATTAAATTTATTCATGTTATTATTAATTTGGGAATGGCTACATGATATTAAACTGTTTTAGAGGAAATAAGTACCAGTAATAAATGAATAGTAGACTGATTTTTTTTTTATCTTATATTTTGAACTTATTAACTTAATGAAGATGTAATAAAAATATACTATAATAATATTTTAATAATAGATATTTTTTTATAAAACAATGTTTCATATCTCATATTTTGTTTTATATATAATTTATTTTTGGAAAATACAGAAAATGCAACTAGATAAGGTTTATTAATGATGTAAATAATGTATATAATTTATTGTTGAAGTTGTTAATAAAATGTGTTAAATTTGTTTTATAAATCTTGGTGTTGATCTAATTTCTCCACATCACAGTTACATAATCACAGATAATTTGAATTTTAAATATAATATTTGCACAACATAAATAAGATTATTATTTAAAAATGATAATATTTTCTCGATATAATTTTCTTCAAGAAACTTCACTTGTCATATTATTATTATGGTCATATAGTAACTATAAGATATTTACACAGAATTATAGTATTATTAGTTGCTACAGATTTTCAGATTATAAGATTATACTACATATTTATATATGATGCCATGGGAATAATAAAGGATTATATCATATTATTATTTATTGTTAACATGATCAGTATTATAATGAGAAAAGAGATGAGATTAAAGTATACATTGAAGATTATTATTATTATTTAATTATTATTAGTATTAGTTAGATGTAGTTGAGAATGATATTAAATTCCTTATCGTGCTTAATTACAGAAATTATAATTATTTAAAATTATTTTAAAAGAACCTGAGATTATTTGTGCTAGATTATTTAGATAAAGAGATGAAGATTAATTTATTGAGATAATCTTAATTAATTAATTAATTAATTAATTATTATTGAAGATGTAGAAATGATATAGATTTATTGTTTGAGATAATAAGTGGGGAATAGTATTCTTATGCCAGTGAGGTGATATCTTATGGGATATTGGCTCAATATATTCGTATTACCACTTGTAAACTCACTTCATAGTCTCATGATTTTTATTAGATATTTATTTATTTAATTTATAAAGCTGAACTATATTATTATTTATTAGTTAGAGATAATTTAATAACTTACAGTATTGGAGAATATATTTATTATTGATTAGATACATTTTAGATTAACATAATTATTTATCTGAGCTAGACCAATTTATTATTATTACATATTTCCTGAAAGTGATATATATATATATATACCTACTAATCCCACTCAAACAAAAAAAAATTAATCAAAAAAAAAAACCACTCCAAATACACAAAATATTTTCCATATAAATCATTCTAATTCAATAATTTCCTTTAATTTTTATATTAATTAAATTTACATTAAAAATTTCAATTTAATTTTTATTTAACAAATATACTCGTTTCAAAAAATATTCTTCCCTTATTAACCTACCAAAAACAAACAACCATCTATAATTTATATTCAATAAAAAACAACAACCTCTACTTCAAATTACATCTGACATAAGAAATTAAAAAATTACTCTCCACCAACAAATTAATCTGTCAAAAACAAAACAAACTCCATAAATACTCTCTTCCCACTTCAAACCCATCCATACAAACAATATATATACAATCCTCCCTACGATCTCATCCCATCTACTAAACAAATATATCCAATCCATTACCAATTCAACTCAAACCCTCCCTTAATATAACTTTCAAACTATATACCATTCCCCACTTAAATTTCATTTAATATTTCCACAAATAATTTAAAAATTTTTTTAAAATTTGAGTATCGATCACTCATAGATTCCATCAAAACATTCCAAATTAAACACAACCGATAAAAATACAAATCACAAAACCTCATAGGGAATATACAAATCCCATTACATTCATCTAATCTCAGAACTACCCATATATCTAATCAATAAACCACAACATAATCAACCCTAAAGAATCTACACTCCTCCCAACCTTAAATTTCCTCATTTAAAATTTAAACAATAAAAATTTATACAATAAAAAAAAATGAAATGATTTTTATCAATCGAAACATATAAATAACATTATAATTTGATTTTAACTTAAAAAAATCAGATGGAATTCATAACTTGAACAAATTCTTAAATATTTTAAATTTAGATTCATTCACTATACTACGTAGAAGATCCATTTCTGCTTTTTAATTCCCATCTCCATTGGAAGATAATTCTGGAGATACATTACTTTCCATTCTTTATCACATCTTTTCATTTTATATTTTTTAAAACAAACAAAAAATAGAGAGAACAGCAGGTCTACCGTCTCATCAAACAACCAAAAACTCTGCTCTTTTTCTTTTTTCTGAAAAAAGAAGAATGAACCAAAACCCCACTTTCCCCCTTGTCCCGGGGGGCGGGGGGGGGGGCGGTGGGTGCCCAACAACCTCAATCTCTTTTTTTTTTTTTTTCTTTTATTCTTTTTTTATTTAATTTTGAATATTTTTAATAAATAATAATCCACTTTCACTTTCAAAAAAAAAAAAAAAATAAATAATTCTTTTTTTTTTTTTTTTTTATTTTTTTTTTTTTTTAAATTTTTTTTATTTTTTTATTTTTAAAAAAAAAATACAATTCCATTTTTTTTTTTTTATAAAAAAAAATTTTTTAAGATTGTATCTCTTGGGAAAAAATATATTTATAAAACATATTTTTTTATTTGAGTATTTTTTTTTTTTTTTATAAACAAATTTTTTTTTTTAAAAAAATAAAAATTTTTTTTTAAATTAAATGAAACGACATATTTATATATCGTTACAATATATATTGTGATGATTATTTGGTATTTGTAAAATAATAATAAACATAACTTCAAAATTTTTTATTGACTTATGATAAAAATAATATCTCAAATTTAATGCATCAAAAAAAATTACAAAAAAAATAAAAGACATCTGCCCATATTTTTATAGTGTTTGAAATTCTTGTAGCAATTTTGATTTAGTTCTAAAAACACATACATATAAAAAAAAAAGGACAATTTACTAATAAAATGTACAATTTTGTATAAGTGTGGATAAATTACTTAAAATAGAATCAGTTAAAGCAATATTTATATAAATAATGGTAAAGCTAAATAGTGACCAACTTTTAATGTAATAATTAAATGTGTTGATACATGTATGAATGTTTATGTTTCTCTGATATATTTAAATATAAAAGAATATTATTTTAAAAATATTCCGGGAAAGTTATTTTAAATCTGAAATAAAATCTTAATTATTGTGAGAATGGTAAATAAAATAAACATCATTTATCTTAATATGTGTAATATAAATATTTGTTCTAACATTATGATTGGTACATTTAATTTTGTTAAAACATAATATTTTATTTAAATATATTTTAAAATGTTATGTGCATGTTTCTGAACTGTCTTAATAAATAATGAAACATCTGAAGAATGTTCATAATAATTGCATAAACAAAATATTATAAAATATTATTACCTAAACACCTACATTGGAATATTTGAATTATACCAGTTTTAAAATTAATTGAAATACTCTGTAAACAATTAAGTAAGAAGTAGCTAAAACTAGTGAATTCACTTCTTAGGAAATCACTAATTACCCCTTTCACATCTTTATAAATGAAAAAAACATCCCAACATATTATTTTCTCAAAGTTTATGATGTTAATGGATTGATTCACAAGACAAAATTTTGTCATCATTTATATTTCTACCAGGAATTATTCTTTTCACTTCTCTGTGATTTTACAATTAAAGTGCCTAAGGTTTTCAATCTTTTTTTTTAAAAAAAAACATTCTAAAAGATTTCACCAGAATAAAAATAAGAGAACTCTTAAAGACTTAAGTGAACTTTAGATTATAAAGGATACATGTTTTTTTTTATTTTTATTTTTATATATATAGATTATACAATATAGGTACTTTAAAGTACTTACAAGAGAAAAGCTAGAGTAAAAAAAAGGTTTTACAGGTAATATAATTTAAATTGTATATATTATCATAATTTCAATATTGATGACTTAGGATGTAAGTAATTTATTTTGGAGAGAAACTATTAATTTATGTTAATGAAGAATATTTATATAATTAATTATTTTTGTCAATTATAAATAAACTTGGTGAAGCTGATTTTAAAAAATATTAAAAGAATGTTTTAATCTACAAATTCCTTTAGGTGACAGTGATAATACTAAAGACATAAATGGAGAGGAATTGTATAAAGAACTATGTCTGTTTAAGTACTTATTTTCAAATAAATTATCTCAATTCAAAAATCCACTTGATGACCTAAGATATAATCATGAAAATAATTTGACCATTTTATTCCCGAATTCAAACATATCATAAAGAATATTAACTTTTCCTATAAGTATAGCTAGTTAAGAGAGATCATTTTTGAAGTTAAAAATCATAAAAAATTTATTTATGTTCAACAATGACACGAGATCAGTTGGTAATTTGTTACCGATAGTTATAAAGAATGACACATGCAATACTATAAATGTTAATGATATTGTATCTAAATTCAGTTCTGAAAAAGTAAATTTATAATTATGTAATAATGAGTGAATTTGGATATAGATGTTCAAGCTCCCTTCAGCTATCCACTCCATCTTATATAACTGAGAAACATGACCACATAATGTGAAAAAAATAAATGATGTCCAATATACATATTTCATGCTAAACCAGCACTCATCAGTTGTTCCAAATTATTATTTCTCACACATATATACATTAAGTGATCAGTTTATATTTAAGATAGCAAATCTTAAATCTTTAATGGACAGGTTTCAATCTTGCATTAGTCATATAAGATGGAGAGAATAGTTAAAGGGAAGGGAGCTTGGAAATTGCTCAAATCCCTTTTAATTGTATCTAAAGTTCAGTATATATATATATACTAAAAATCTTAAAGTTCAGTATATATATATATACTAAAAATCTTACAGATTCATCTTTAATTCTGCCCATTTCTCTTCTGTGTATTTAAATTGACAAATTAAGGTCCTATATATGATGGGTCAGAATGACAATATTGGTATCAACAAGGACTTTGAATATTCCATTATATGAATGTCTGAAGAGTTGGAGGGTGGAAAAGATTGAAACCTGCCCTTTAAAGTTTGAAGATTTGCTATCTTAATAGAAACTAAGAACTGATTATATATATATATATATATATGTGTGTGTGTGTGTGTGGGGGAGATGATGATCTGGACCAATTGATGAGTTCTGGTTCAGCACAAATTATGTATATTAGAGATCTTTTATATTTTACACATATGTGGACATGGATATCAGTTATATAAAATGGAGTATATAGCTGAAGGGAGCTTGAGAGTTTTGTTTAAATCCTCTCTAATTATGTCTAAAGTTAAGTATATATCACATTCTTGTATTTAAATTGTGTAATAGCATTCTTTTCATGGATATATTTTGTAAAACATTGAAAACTGTTTTGAGGGGGGGGACATCAATTACTATTTTGCATAAGAGTACTGATGACCCTTCCTCTGGTCCAGCCTTCAACTAATGGAGTAATCCAGATTCCATATTTTCTTGATCAGATTGAGTATTCATAGATTAATAAAGATTTTAATAGATAGCATATATCTACTAGAAGATACAGGTTAATGTGTGATAATGCTCAGTGAATCAGATTGTTTTCTTTATGGAAGAGGATCTGGCTCTAAATAAATAGTTCAGTTGGAGATAAAGTCAGGCAACAGCAATTTACTGTCAAACTTGAATGGCAGTATGCACATTTCCCACTATAGTTGTCCACTATATGTTAAACTAAAAACTAATAAAACCTAAATCAGACATAAATTAAACTGTCATAGAATATCTGTGTCACCCATGAGACAAGCTATGCACCGTATATCTGAAAGGTGTAGATAAATTTAGAAGAATACCTGAAGTATCTTAAATTAATAATTGCATGGCACCCTATATGTATTTGTGGAATTGTTTTAATTAATAAATATTCAATAGTATTTTTGTGTCTGAATTTATTATAATCATAAATAAATTCAATAGTTTTTTTCTCATGTGTCATAGCATCAGCCGGGAAGTGAACCCATGAACCTAGGACTACTGCTTGTAAAGCTGCATCGCTGACCTCTCGACCACCAATGCTTGGCATAAACTCAATAGTTTGATTTGACAAAGCCCATATTTGATAGATATTTGATTCACGTATTGACTCTAAAAGACCTTTAATACAACTTTCTTGTAAATAGATTGGAGTAATAAATTATTTTCTTTAATTTTTATTATATTTATTCTTCAAAAAATATTATTTTACAAATAATTTTTTAACACTGAAATATCCCTCAAGCGATAATTTTATTATTTAACAAAAATATGATTCTGGGTGTAATATTAATAAGAGAACTTGTATAAAGAGAAATAATAGAAATGATATTGTTTTTAATACTTCTCATAGAAAAGACAAAATAATAGTAACAAAAAAAATAATAGACAATATTTTGAAAAATATTTAATTTTAGATTTGAAAGAACTAATGAAAAAGACTATCACTTTCAATAGTGTCCTGAATGTAGACATAAACTGTCCAATTATGTAATTATTCTGCTATATTAAAAAGCCATTTTACTATACCCAATCTTGCTTTAAAAACTAGACATCTTTCTTGATGTTCTGCAAATAATATTTGTAACTTCTCCAGAGAGTTGTATATGATGAATTAAATGTTTCTATGGATTATTATTATTATTATAATAAATAGAAATGAGGTACTATCCAATAAATAGAAATAAATTTTAACCTTTGGTGTTGAAGTAAAATGGGTTCTGTTTTACTTCAAACCCAAACTTTCACATCTGAAAATAAAAAATAACTTTCTGGGTTTAAATCCATATAAGAACTTGAGTTTGAAGTAAAAGAGGATCCATTTTACTTTAAAAAAAGATCAGCAACAAAAACCTATTATAAATTTAAGAGAAAAACTTGCTTATCCCAACTGGCAATTAGTAATAATTGATAATTTCTTGCTAGCTCTATTTAATGGATATTATCTCCTCATTTCTATTTATTAATATAATAGCAATCCACAGAAACGTTTCATTCAACATGTACACACATACACATATATATATATGTTTATTTACAATAAGACAAATTTTCAATCCTCTTTAGTATCTTTTGTTTTATTTAAACTTTGCACAAAAAATTTTGTAAAGTTAGGAATTTTTAGTTTTTAAATATATTTCTACAACAGAGTTTTTAACTAATTTGTCTTCTTTTGTTACATCTTCAAGTTATTTTCATTTCTCAATTTTTCTTTTTTGCTCATTTAAAAATTCAATTCTAATATTTTTATTTACAGTCTTTCTTATTTTTTTTTCCATTTTTGAAGACATTGGTCTCTTCTATTTTATTTTCATTTTTCCTTTCATCTATTTTTATCTCATTACTTTCTTTAATAACCATGTTAGCACAAAAATATTATCTCTTTTTCTTTTCTTTAACTTTTTTTTTGAGTAACAAATTTTCCAAAAAAACATATGATATAGCTCAAAATAACTTCTTTTTTATGAAATCAGACATTTCTGTCCATAAGTTATTTGTTTAAAACCCTGATAGTTAATGGTCCCTCCCTTTAAAGTAATGCTATTAACTCATTACTTATTATTAATTATTATCAAATCATTTTTTCAAAACCTGATTTATCTTTTTTTTTTCTGTTTTGATTATAAAGACTCATATAAAAAAAAACATAAAATCTTTACTTATATTTTTTTTCACAATTAAATTCTCCAATTTTTTACACATGTAGTTTATGCTAGAATTCTGTCTACATCCTACATTCTAAAAATAAATGTTCAATATTCTTCCTCTCATCTACATGTACCTCCTAATGCTTACACCAATTGTATTTTCATTTTCTGAAATCTAAAGCCATTGACGTTGCACCAAATAATATGTTCTCTTAGTATTATCATACCTTCTTTCATACTTCTTAAATTTTTATTCTTTATATAATTCCAAACTAATTTTTATTCATATTCATTTTCCAGATTACCAATTATTTTTCTCTAACCAGTTTATTTGTCATCATTTTATATTTGCGAATTTACAATATATTCTAGTATTTGTCTGAAGGTTTGTAATGATGGTATATTATAAGATGTGATATGTTGGACTATTTCCATCATTTATGAGTGAATGTTGAATGTACAGAAAATTTTAAACTTTATTTAAACTTTTCAAATACAAACAACTTGTTAGTAATAACGCACAAATAGACAATACAGATTAGTAATTACACAACGTTTCGAGTAGTATTATTCTCCACTGTTCTTCAGGTGTTGCTGGCCTATATGCACAGTGACAATATTCACTTAGAAGTTGAACTCACACCTTTAGATTCTTGTATATTGAATTTAAGGCAAATGCTCTACCAACTGAGCTATTCTGTCAAAGGCAACATATAGTAGAAATTTGATATATTTATATATGAGGGTTGGTTCAAATCCTCCTGAGTCCTTCAATTTTTTTTTAACAAGTCTAATTATTTTTATTTTTACTTTTTTTAAGAGCAAGATTAATTAGAGGCTTTCATACATTGTGTATTGCCACACTGGGTTGACTTATAGGATTATTTACCATTGTCATATGAGCAGCTTCCTTGAATTTTCTTCTATGCATTTTTTCCTCTTTATCCAATATCTTTGTATTTTCCCACTTAAGCACATGGTCATTAGTACATACATGATCTGCTATGGTAGACACATCTATTTTTTTCTCTTTTAATCCAGTGACTTGGAAAAAGAAAAGATTCACATAGAACAAATGCTTATGAAGAATGGTTATCCATCAGCAGTCATCAGAAAAACTTTCAATAGACAACAGAAAGAGACACCAAAAGAGAAAACAGTTATTGGTACAGTGGTGTATCCATACATACAAGGAATGGCAGACAAACTAAAAAAAATCTGCAGTCAATATAATATTAGGACTGCTTTCCAAAGCCTTACCACACTTCGAGGAATTCTTACTTCTACTAAGCCTAAACTGGAAATGTTGAAGAACAAAAACTGCATCTATGAAATACCATGTGAATGTGGAAGGAAATACATTGGTGAGACCTGTTGCCCGGTTGAACAACGATTGAAGGAAAACAAATTAATGGTTAAAAGAGAAAAAATAGATGTGTCTACCATAGCAGATCATGTATGTACTAATGACCATGTGCTTAAGTGGAAAATACAAAGATATTGGATAAACAGGAAAAAATGCATAGAAAATTCAAGGAAGCTGCTCATATGACAATGGTAAATAATCCTATAAGTCAACCCAGTGTGGCAATACACAATGTATGGAAGCCTCTAATTAATCTTGCTCTTAGAAAAAGTAAAAATAAAAATAATTAGACTTGTTAAAAAAAAAATTGAAGGATTCAGGAGGATTTGAACCAACCCTCATATATAAATATATCAAATTTCTACTATATGTTGCCTTTGACAGAATAGCTCAGTTGGTAGAGTGTTTGCCTTAAATTCAATATACAAGAATCTAAAGGTGCGAGTTCAACTTCTAAGTGAATATTGTCACTGTGCATATAGGCCAGCAACACCTGAAGAAGAGTGGAGAATAATACTACTCGAAACGTTGTGTAATTACTAACCCGTATTGTCTATTTGTGTGTTATTACTAACAAGTTGTTTGTATTTGAAAAGTTTAAATAAAGTTTAAAATTTTCTGTACATTCAACATTCACTCATAAATGATGGAAATAGTCCAACATATCACAACTTACAATATATTCTCTATCTATTTATCCCATTTTAAAAATATAAATCCATGTCTCTCTATTAACTTTGCATATTGTAAAATGTTTTACAAGAAGTGTTTGTTGCTTTCGCACCATAATCCAATTAAGACGACTTTTTATTAATGTTTTTTTTTTTTATATATTGCAATCTTTCAGATCATTTGATTTTAATTTCCCTGAATAAAAAAAAAAGATCCAATTATTCTACAAATCGCGTATTTAACATATTGGAAACATGACTTTTTTAAATCAATCTTATTCTATTTTTTTCTCAGATTCTAATTACCAATTAGTTTTGAAATTATTTTTTCTATTAACAACATGCATTTAAATATATCACATTTTAATTCTTCAGTTTTAGTCTTACCTTTAAATAGTAATATCGTATAATCATTTATCTACATTGAATTTAATTTGCATATTTCTTTTTGCCTCTTTCAAATTTGATAATAGGAGATATCTTTTATACTATTTGGAAAAAATGCTTTATTACTTGAAAAAAATAATTGCTACAACAATATTACAATGTATATTTTACTTTTTGTGCAAATAAAGATTATTTTGAAAAAAAAAAAATAAAAATTGATACATAATGTATTTTCATGAACTCCAGTTATAGAAATCCTTATTCTATTTCCAATCTTTCAACCTCAGCCTCTAATTTTTTTGGAAGCAAAATATATAATAACGATTTTTATATTCTTCAAGTGGTTTTATTGTAATAAAACCCCTTAATCATTCCTATAATCCAAATCTTCTCCACACTTTATTTCTATCTATTTTATCATAAACCATTATAAATTTAAATATGCAATAAATAATTCTTAATTTTTTTATAAGGCATTTTAATCAAATGAGTAGCAATGAATAAATTATTTCCTATCTATTTTCTTGAATGAATTCCTTTCTGAATATCCTTCAAGATTTTACTCTCTTCCATATTGAAGCAGTCGGAT
>JAQFVV010000719.1:155000-256500 GCA_028023455.1 Epiperipatus broadwayi | reverse complement strand
TAAACATTTACTATTAGGATCCGAGATTATTATTATTACGGATCACAAGAGTCTAGAGTTTATAAATAAATGCTACTTAACAAATGATAGGCTTATAAGGTGGGCATTATATTTACAAAGATTTAATTACCGAGTGGTTCATTGCTCAGGGAAGGAAAATATCATGCCGGATATATTGAGTCGGAATCCGGTACCGGACACAGGCCAAAACTTAACATTAGAGGGAGCACATTTAACTCCACTTATAATAGATGCAGATAAGTCGATGGAAAGGGACATGAAGAGGATAAAAATTTTTCAGTCATCCGATCCCACATGCAAAAAGATAATACAGTGTTACAAGGATACCGACCTATGCAAAAAAAAATAGTAATAAAATAAATCGGTATAAAATGATAAACGGAACGTTGATGTTTCAGGTCAAAGAAGGAACCGATTACTGGAGAATAGTCATACCCAAAAGCTTAAGAATGTGCTTAATAAATTATGTACATAGGATATATGGACACTATGGCGCACTTAAAGTGAATAAAATTTTGCAGAGGTGGTATTATTAGCCAAATATGTATAGGTCGATTATTAATACACTTCAGATGTGTCATGTATGCAGACAAAATAAACCGGCGAATAAAAATTATGCGGGAATATTGACTCCTATTATAGCCCAAAACCCAAATGAATTGTTGGCCATCGATTTTTATGGCCCATTACCTTCGTTTTGTCGATATAAATATATCTTGGTGACATTTGACGTGTTTTCGAAGCTGGTATGGGCTTACCCATTGCACAAAGCTGATACAAAAAATTTTATTGCTGTGTTAAAGAAGAAACAATTCATTCAGGTGGGAAGGCCGTGTGCAATTTTGAGTGACCATGGGACGCCATTTATATCGAAGGAATGGAAAAGTTGGATACAACAGGAAAACATACACCATATCCTAACTTCTATAAGAAATCCCCAATCTAACCCATGTGAAAGGGTTATGATGGAATTGGGAAATTTATTTCGTGCACATTTGAAAGAAAATCATAAACATTGGGTGAAAGTACTTCCTCAAATAGTGAAAATTATTAATTGCACTTACCACGAGTCTATGGGGTTTGCTCCTGAACGATTACATTATGGCCATCTTGAACCTTCCCTTCTCAAGTGTCGCTTGCCCGCCGAGAATGAAACAGTAGACATAGCGAAGGATCGGAGTTGCGCCAGAGAGCGATTAAAGAAAAAAGCTGAACAGAGAAAGAAAAGAGGGAATAATAGTCCAGTACATTTTAAGATAGGAGATTGGGTTTATGTCAAAACTCAGTCTGTGAGTAAAATGAGCGAGAAGCAATATAAGAAAATTTTCCCTTTATTTGAAGGTCCATACATAATCATTCAAAAATGCGGTCCTAATGCATTCATGATTCTAGGAAAGAAAGGTAAGAAGGGAGCGTATAACACAAGATCTTTAAAACCTTGTAAGGGAGAAGGGGACAAGTCACCTCGGGGCAATTAAAGTTTTTTTTATTGTTTTTTTTTATATGACAAATGGGGCAATGAGCTGATATTTTAAGTCAGCTCATATATATATAAGCTCACATAATTATAATTTCGTCATAGAGATTTTCCGAAGTTAAATGGTTGTAAAATAAAAATTAACAAATGATTTTAATTTAATGGGAAGGGTAAAATCTTAAACTTTTATTTTTGCTATAGATTTGAGCAAAAATTTAAAAAAAAAAAAAGAAAAAAGATAAAATATAATTTATTGTCAAAAATGTTAAAAGTGTTTAATTAAAAGGGAGAAAACTCGAGAGATAAAAGGGTGGGGGAAAGAAAACAAAATTAGATTGTTGGTAGTAATTAGACTCTATTGTTGAAACTTTCACAAAGTAAAAGTATTTGGTTAATAATTGCTGTTACGCTAATTAAAAAGAAAAAAAAAGATAAGAGAAAGAGAGATAAAATCGTTTTTAGAGTAAGTCAGTTGATGTGAGAGACCAGCAAGGACAATAAAGAAAAAAAAAGAGAGAGAAGCTGTGCTCCGAATCAAAAATTATTATAGAAATTTATTTTGCGGACTCTTTTCAAATGCATAGTGGCTAAAGCTATCAAAACCTTCCCCTTTGGGGAATTGGCCACCACTCCATCTGAATGAAGCTACCGAAAGAGTCAAGGAATGGAAAGAAATGTATATTGTTAGCCGGACAACCAAAGGAACACCCATGGACACACCAGAATTCTCATTTTCTAACTTTCCTCCCTATTTTAACCTTATTGGCTTATAAAATTAACTAAGACTTTAAGTTCACAAATATTTAAACTTTAAATACTTTAAAATTATAAACAACTATTTACTGGACTAAAATATCATAACTAGGTTGCTAAAATGATTTCACAGTTATAAAATTGCAAAATATTTATACACTGACTTGTAAATAAACACATCATTCTTAAACAACAACAAAATTTATTCATTCTAAAACAAATTACAGATTTTTTTTTCCATGTGTCATAGCAGGGACGTGAACCCACAACCATCTCCAACCAACTACTTGCTTGCATGGCAGCTGCGATACCTCTCGGCTAACAATGGAAGACATTTTTTTTTTTTAAGAAATTAGGCCGAAATATAACTCGACATTTAGCTTCAAGCAAAAGGTAAAGATCATAATATATATATATGTAAAGAATATAGCATTGTTATTAAATCATTTATTTTGCCTAATTTGCATCTGTGGATGATGGCAAGATCGATCCAATTATGATATCATTATAGTAGTATTGTTACTATAATCTATGAAAATATATTTTTAATATGTATATATTTAAACAAATTCTAATCACAAAATTAAAATATATATTTATTTAATAAAAATTTATAAATTGGTGAAATTAATTTATATTGGTTTAAAGATTTTAAATAATCTTTCCAAGTAGTGAACAATTATATGGTAGTAATTATTAAAATATATATTTTTTTGTTTTCTTCTATTTTTAGTATGTTAGTAAAATAAATTAATAAATATAAGTTTATTGATATTGATTATGCTGTTGGTTGAAAAATATTTTACATTAACTTCTGCAGGTAAAAACATTGTAGAATTTTTGATAATCTAAATATTTTTTCTCATAGGGTTTTATATCAGTTTATATTATTTGAGTGGAATTTATAATTAGGACAGTGATATATATATATATATATATATATATATATATATATATATATATATATATATATATATATATATATATATATATATATATATATACTTAGAAGGGATTATAACTCAGATGTTCAAGCTCCCTCTAACTATTCACTCCATCTTATACAACCAATACACATGACCACATGCATGTAAAAAAGTAACTGATCTCCAATATTGGTATATCCTGCTGGATCAGCATTCATCCATTGGTCCAGATCATCAACTCCCACACATATAATCAGTGCTCACTTTATATTAAGATAGCAAATCCTCAAACTTTAATGGACAGGCTTCAATCCTTTTCACCCTCTAACTCTTCAGCCATCATTATCATTGAAAATTTGATGATAAAAATGCTCAAAGCCATTATTGATGCCAATATTATTGTTATACCCATTTTAGCTTTAAGTTACATTGATACTTTGTGAAATATGTATATTGGAGATCATATATCTTTTTCACATGTATGTGGTCATGTGTATCTGTTGTATAAAATGGGGTGGATATCTATAGAGAGCTTGAAAGTCTGAGTTTAAATCCCTTCTAATTTCATTAAGTTCAGTGTTAAAAAATATACTTGTATTTAAATTATATATATATATATTTAGTATGTGCATCTATAAATCTGAAAGTGAGAGAACAATAAATTGCAGTTTGAAAATGAGCCTATATATAAATATAAATACACGTGTAGTGTGTGGAACGTGTTTAATATTAACTTTAATTGTAAAAATTTACTATGTATGTGTGTAACCATGAATTTTTCATATATGTGTGTGTCTATGAAATGAAGGTAGAACCAATTCTAAAAATAGTTTAAATATCACAAATTATATATATATCATTAAAATTTTGAAATATAAAAAAAAAATAATTTTCTTAAATTATAATTCAGAAAAAAAAAGCAAAATTGAATTAGAATTTGGTAATCTACACATATTAAATATCATAATAGTAAGTAGAAAGAAAAATTAAATCATTTTTTTTTTGAGGATTGGGAAGTTAAGCAAATTTTTATTTCAAATAATCAAATAACAGTAGTATGTACTTTCGATTCCAAATTAATATTCAAAAATGCATTGATGCATAAATATCTGCATATATACAAATACTGAACAATAAAATCTGAATAAAACATATTTTTAATTAATATGGTACACGTTTATCAATTGTTTTAAAAATGCTCTATAATATATACTGGATAAACTATATAACATATTAAGAAAAATATTAGATCAATTTTTAGATAGAAAAATATATTATTCAATAGATATTAGTATAGAATGTTATGCCAAGATTTTGAAGTATAATAAAACAGTATTTTATTGAGAAGATTAAATATGACCTTATGTAATATGAATTAGAATATTATTATATTAAAATAACAGTATTATTTAGAAATCACGTTTGTCTCATAAAATAAACAGGCTTTTCTAAAATATTCATATTCTGAGACTGTGATAGAATTATGCACTGTGATGACTAACTAAGGAAATATTATGACGTCTGTTCATATTAAAGAAAATTTAACCACCATATTGCACTCTGATTCAGAGGAGGTTTTGATGACTAGTGTTGTATTTTTGTAAAAATATTAATTTGTGCACTCCAGAAAAATTAGAATTTATTAGATTTTTTTAGATGCAAACTGATAACTGATAAAAATTTAATTAAAAAATTAACATAATAGTGATCAATAAAATTTCCTAGAAATATTTGCTGATTGCAAATATTTCTTGGTAAGAGACAAAACTGCTTTATATAGTAAAGAATTCTGAGGGCACAATTTAATTAGCTATGGACCTAAATATCTTACCTTATATAGAAAATATAATTAATTGTAGGAGTAATCAGAAAGCTATAAAAAGTGTGTGTAACAAGTACATTGACCATTTGAGTGCATCACCAATTGATTTTCCAGTTCAATTCTGGTGTAGCAGAGATCTAGTATCAGTGCTTTGGTTAATGTTCAGTGCTCAGTAAAAATGTGTTCACAGGCAATAGCTGAATAGGCCCACAGAGATTGGAAAACAATAGCCTGAGGAAACCATTCAAATAGCAGCTAAATGAAGAGTTAAGTTTCCAGCAGTTTTTAAGTGGCATTACAGGAGGACTGTTGCAAATCGTACAGGAGGACTGTTGCAAATCACTTGCAGTGCGATACTATGATGTGTTCATGTGCAGCTAAACTGGATTGGAGCTAAAGTGTGTGTAAACTGAGCCCATTGGGAACTGCTTTTGTAGCAGCCAGTCTGAAAGTAAACCAAGGGAATTGATCATTAGTGAACTGTTGAGATATTGCTGCTTCAGTCTATTCGCCATTCATATTATTCTTTTAGATGTGTTTGTTCACTGACCACCCAGTCTTAGTTGGGGACACAGCAACTAACATATATTGAATCTTCAGTAATTATTTATAAAATATCAAAGGATTATCTGTAAACGTATTTTTTATATTTCAAGCTACTTCTCTGCTTATTATAGATATGATACTATAACTTTCATATAACACCATTTATATCAAAAAGCAATTTAAGGGACATTGTAGGATTTAGGTATGTATTGAAGTCTGTAGTGATGTTTTATTGGACTTTCTAAATAATCATTTCTTTAAAACATACTTCTTTTTATATTTCTTTTTATTTCATCTTTAATGAATGCAATTATTAATATTGATAATATCATTTTAGAGACGTCAAACAGTTCAACAATTTTCTGTTCTGTTTCTTCAGATAAACAGCAGATTTAAACACTAATGATTCTACTAATTAGCATTTTAAAGCATTGATGCTATAACGATATAGCAACCTAACATATATTTGTTATCTAATCAGCAGCCCTAGATATTGACTTTACAGCTAAAAAGTAGCTTAAACAATATATTGTAACAATTAGCAACAAAAAAAACAATATATTGCAACAATTCCACAGCTTTAGCCACTAATAACTAATATAAGAAAAAAGATTTTCATGCTAATTTTTGAACTAATAAATGGTTTTAGAAAGTGATGCTTCAGATAGTCAATAATTTTAACATTGATGATTGAAATAAGATAATGGTTTTCAGATAATCACCAGCTTTAACGAGTGATTCTATCATAAACTTTAGATGTACGCTTTTGCAGCTTCAGATATTAATTATTAAGCCAAATAGCAATGTAAGATTTTGTTATCCAGAAGTTTTAGATACTTACTTACATGTAATCATGAATGTTTCATGCTTTTACTTTAAATAATCATCATCTTTCAGCAGGGCTTCTTAAATTAATACTCTGTATTAAAATCAAAGGTTTTATCATTCGTTGCACATATTTATGTAAATAAAGTAAAATTTTTTATATAAAATATTCTTTACTTACTTAGAGTTTTATTATTTAAAAAAAAATGCAGATATACAATGATATATCTTACTTAAAATAAGAAAAATAAAAACAATTATTTTTTAGATATAAAAAAAACTCCATGGAAACCCCAACTATTATTTTACCGTGTGTGCATATTTAAAATAAAAAGTTTACAAGTAGGAATCTTTATAAATAAGAATTCTAAACTTTGTTTTGTTTTTGAAGTGACGTTTGTCACTACAATAATATTGAATTAAATTGTTTTACCATGTGTGCATATTTAAAATAAAAATAAAAAAGTTTACGATTGAGAATCTTTATAAATAAGAGTTCTAAATTTTGTTTTGTTTGTGAAGTGACGTTTGTCAATACAATAATACTGAATAAGATTATTTTGTCGTATATACATATTTAAAATAAAAAAAAAAGTTAGATAAATAAATTGTTGGAGAAGGAAATAAACGGCAGTATAAAAGTATAAACTACGTATTTAATAAAAATAACGGCAGTATAAAGGTATAAACTACATATTTAATAAAAATAGACTGCAGACTTCGGAATTTTTTTTTTAAATAAAAAGAAAAAAGTAAATCTTTATAAAGAGTAATGTAGAATTTTGAAATTGTATCGATAAGAAATTTTTCAACAGCACATAACATTTATAATTGCAATGCTATTCATAATCAGTTTTTTTTTTTTTTGGCTTAAAACATTTCCAATACTTGTAAAGTTTAATGTTGGATTATTTGTTTTTATAGTTAATAGTGTTAGTGTTTGAAAAACGATCTTGGAAAATAGATTTCTTATTGTTTAGTCGATAAATGAAAAAGGAGAGCATGGCACAAAAGGGAGAAATAAATGATGGTCAGAATAAGGGGAGTGCGGTGTGTGTGTGCTGAGTATTCGTATAAGGAAAAAGATAGCATTCAACCATAATATCAATAGTAAAGATATATATATAATCTAAGTCCACAACAAAGCAAGAAAGTGTAATAGAGGCAGTAATGGAGCTGCTAAGTAAAAGGAAACCCATGGGAGGAAAAGAAAACCTAATGACAATGATGGAAAGGTTTATCAACCAGATGTCAATGGAGATAAAAGATATGAAGGAGGAAATAGTATGAGACATAACTAAAAAGCTCGATGATTTCCAGAAAGAAATAGTATTGGGAATCAAAACAAAATTCCAAGGCATATAAAAAAATGTAGGGACTTCCATCAGGGTAATAGAGATAGGATAGAGATAGATTTGACTAAATAAACTCATGGAATAGAAAAGTTAGATAGTACGTATGCTGATGTAATTGAAAATAAAGATGTCAATATTCACAAGAAAGTAGGAAACAAAAAAAATTAGTGTATACATAAAGAAGAACACTTCTAAGATCAAGAAAAGTACAAGAATAAAAATAAGTGCTGAAAAGAAAGTAGTAGAGAGGATGGTTGAATTTATGGAAGTACTAGACAGCACTGAGTTTCAATATGGAACCAAAGAAGAGATATTTAAGCTCCTTGATAGAGAAGGAAGTAGAAAGTTTTGTGATATCATAAAGTACAGTGGGGATCAGAATAACTGGGATAGAAATAACAGGCAGAGATTGTCAGATAGCTATAAAAGAAAGGGAAGAATTAGATGTGATATTCATGAACCAGAAAGTAATTGCCTGGAACACCAACCCAGACATAAAAGTGGGTTAAGATTCTCTGGTCCTAGTGAGGATAGTAGAAGTAAGAAGGAACTGCGTGACCGAGGTTAAAGTAATTAAAACATATATACATACTAGGATGGACTGTTAAATAAAACAAGAAAACAAGGGATTTGTAAATGAAATACGAGCTTGAATAGAATTATTTGATGTGGGTGATAAACCTGAATTCGAGTAAAATAAATACTTTTTTTTTAATAAAATGAAATGTTTTCGGGAAATAAAATAAGTGAAGTGGTTGGTCATGTCGTTTGAGGATCAGATTTGTGGACTTCAGTTTCCAAGTGTTGTGTATGTGGGTCAGTCTGTGCCCTAGAGTTAGAAATGGTCAGAGTGCAGAGAAATGGTTGGAGGTCTTTGTGTGGTTTGGAAGTTCTGTGATGCTGTGGCAGAGTATGCAGAGATGAAAATTCCTCTGGGACCTATTCCATTGCAAAAGACTTAGTAAGCCTCAATAAGGAATGAGCATGGGTGCAGTGGATGGGCAGAGATTAAAATTCCTCTGGGACGAATTCTTTAATAATGCAAAATACCCTATAAGTCCCCATATAGAATGAGAAGGGGTGAATTTATTTATTTATACTTCAGTAGGGTGCTTGGTTAGAAATACCTGCCCTTTTTATTTAAGATGTAGTTGTTTGACTCTCACATTTTACTTTGCTTGGCTGTCACAGAGTTCTAAATATAATGGAGATCTTTATGCCATGGTTCTGTATCTCTTAGTGTTTCTGGCCTGTGGAGGTCGATGCAGTCTTGGCCTTCATGTGTTGATGCTTGGGGGATGGGGTTCCATACCTCAGGTTTTCAGACATCATGCCTTTTTCTCACTAAAAATTCATGCGAATAAAAGTGGGGGTCAAACATAAATATTTACTTTTCGTATGTTTATTGTTTTATATTATAAAATTTTGGTTTTAAAATGAAAGAAAATGTAATTAGTGATTAAAAGACATTAAATGATAATCCCATTTAAATGTCTCATTTGGGAGGGGGTATTAAGACAGGCACACTTCGTATGGCCAAGCATAAGATGGTATTACATAAGAAAATGGCCTAAAATATGTAATAAAGCCATTAAATGTGTGTGTATGTCATCTATATAAATTTTAATCAAGTCAGATTATAAAATAGTGAGAGATGTCTGTGGATATTCATAAACTCACACACACAAGAAAAGCCAATAGTTAAGGCCTATAATGTGAAGTATCAGCATATTAGCTATATGCTTATAATTTAATTTTATTATTTTATGTTCATTTTTTTTATAAACGCAACGATGTGTATGCGTAATTTGTATGTATAATTTTTTTTTGTTTGTTAAATGCTTGTGAAAAGAAAGAAAAATTGTAATATTTAAAAATCTAACATATAGGTAATTTTAAATCAAAAGTTGTACTAGATATTTTTCTCTACAAACCCATTGTTTTAAATTTAAGAAAAGCCTAAAGGCAAGTACATTTTAATAGATAAGTAATTTTGTTTCTTCTTTTTTTTTTTTGATTATCAAATATTTAAACTCAACAAAAGAGTTTGTTAAAATTTATGTTAATGTGAGTGGGGAAAATATCTAATTTAATTAAAAATATATTTAAAATGGAATCTGATTCTCGGAAAATAACTTATATAATCAAACTTTTTTTTGTTTGTGTATGTTGAATCAGATAGTGATCTGAGTAGATAATAAATTGAATTAAAAATAAATAAATTCTTGGGATTAATTAGTGGATGTCATAGGAATGTTTTGTGCATTGTATGAATCCACTAACAAAAGTCAAATTTAATTAATTAAATGTGTTTCAGAGGGGTAGCTAGATTGAGATTCTAATGAGTAGGGCTAAATGCTGTTTACCAGATCAGTGGCATTCAATTGGGCACAAGCAGTCAATCAGTCACTAAGTCAATCATTCACCCACTGATGCTAATTTTCTGGATTTATCTGAAGTTGCTTGTTTGAATTTAGAGAATTCCCAGTTCTAGTTATTTTTCTAAAATCATGCCAATGTAAACTTCAAGATGGTTTCCAATTAGAAAATTTGTATTAGTGTGATAGAGAACTGTTTTGTGGGAAGGTGTTGGTATTTGAAAACCCAAAGTAAAAGAATCGTTAGCAGTGCTGTAGAAAACAAAATAACCATTAACCAAAGAAAAATTTATAATTAAATCTCAAGCACAAATGTACTCATATCAGTGAAATGATAATGGGATAGGAACCCCCAGTCAGTGCACCTGCCCAGCTCTGCTCCTGCCATCAGCAAGGTCTCCTGAATCCAGCCATCAAATGATCGTGAGAACCGTGGAACAGTACCAGAAAGGTCTCCTGAATCCAGTCATCGAACGATCGTGAGAGCTGCTGAACAATACCAGAAATGTCTCCTAGATCCAGCCAGCAAATGATAATAAAAGCAGCCAGATGATGCCATGTTAAAGAGGAGTCCCTGCCATCCTGGATGAACAGATACTTGGCCCACTCAGAATCTCTAGACATACGATAGAGATTTTATGCGGTACCCTTCTTAATGTTATTATTGTTTTTTATTTTATTTATTCTAGTAATTTCATACAAATAGCAGTGTAATAAATTTTTTATTAATGTATTTCTCTCATTGAGATAATATTTTACCTACCATTCAGGGTTTACAAAATGTATTCGTGTGCGAGTTATGAACCTCAGACCACTTTCTCACTAGTCGATTCTTTATATTTTTACATTCTCTTTCTTTATTAATACATCTATAATACTCTCATATATATTTTTTTATATTTATTTATTATGCATTGGGGATTGTTATTATATTTATCTTGGGAATTGGTGAAGGGATTCAATAAACATTTAATATTTATAAAACTACCTTATTGCTTTGATAATTTATTCATATTTCTTTCTCTAATATAATAAGATACTTAGATAATTGCGTGAGTTTTAGTTTTTCATTTCTTTACCTGAGATAGATAAAGAGAATCATGTGCTGGCATTTGGGATACTCCCTTATTGGGATTTAAATCTTTGTTCATCGGGTGTTTATTTCTAGTAGATTTCATTTGATTCATTTTATTTCATATTATTATTGGCCTTACATATCCTTTTAGGAAGGGGAATTAATCTTTTTCTTTCTGGGAGTGGTGCAAAGGATTGAAATTAAAGTAATCTTTCAAAGGTATGTAAGAGTCAATACTTTTATAAACATACCAATGACTGTATCAAACCGATCATAAAAAAGATTTGAAATTACTTCCTACCCTGGCATGCTGCCATATTTGTTTCATGTTCAGTATGTGCACATGTTCACCTTATCAGGGTAGGGATGAACCAGTATAATATATATATATATATATATATATATATATATATATATTACTGGTTCATTCCAGTATATATATATATATATATATATATATATATTGATTGTTCTATCTTCTACCTGAATCAAATCGAGACAGATTGTTTCCTTTTGCTCGTGAATACATAGATCTAATGTCTCATCATGCTACCTATTATTACACATACACTATAGATTTATTGGGCTAAATTAATAATCTAATTAATTCTTTATTTTGTTTTTATGTTTGGTTACATAGCAATAGCTTGACATAAAGTCATCACTTTGTATGATTGCTTTTTTCTGTTGTCATCAAAGTTGGTCAATAGTATATAAAACAATCACTTTTGGTTTATCTTTTTTAACATATACACAAGTGAGCTACCAGTTTTTACTGAATTATAACTATTGTTATACTTTCTCTTTTAACTGCAATACTTTGGTTTTATTTATTTATTATTTTTTGATATTATATATATTTATTTTTAAAAAATACCAAACTGTATTTGGCATCTATGCCACCTATGCATGTGTTCATCATTAAAATATTCCTTTCTGATAGGGTTTAAATTTCTTATGGCTTTAATTAGTAGTTCATTATACTAGGACAAGTGAGTTCCAAATGACCCTTACAACTCCCCTTCCTTATAAGTTTAAAATTTTAATCTTGAATTAAAAGTTTAACACTTATGGATTTCTAGTATTGTATATATTAAGTGGCATGGTCCATAACATAACATTGATTTAGTCCATTCTTTGCAATTGCACTATTATGACTACTCTTGATTTGCTAGATACTATCTTATCTCCAAATGGTATTGTTACTAGTGTGATGTAAATCTAGGGGTCTTTGATGGTCTTATGGTTAAGCTTCCACCAGATATAGATTTGTTTGCTAACCTCTATCCTGCTCTCCATGGAGTCTCGCTGGATTTCTTAGAGTCTAAACATGAGTGATCCTTTCTTTAGAGGAATCCATTTTCCATTCTTAGTGACCCTTAAGGTTCTCCCAGTAATTGTCTATGTTTTTACTTTGGCATACCCTCACCAAAGCTTCATCTCCATTGTCATGCATTTTTTTTTTGCGTACATCATTCAATATATTTCTAACTGAAGATTTTGCTCTCTTTTCTTTGGTGTTTCTAGGGAATTCTATTTCAGTTTGTAGCTTCTTTAATAAAATTTTGGTTGGATGATCAGGAGGGTCAACTAATGTGTTTGGACCTATGCATCTTATGATGGGTAAATGGCCCTTCATATCTATTAAGGAATTTTTGGAATGTGCCCTCTTATGGATTACTCACATTGGCATTTTTACTAAGACTATAACCCCTACTTGAAATACATGTGCCATTTTTTTCAAATTTTTTTCTATGGTGAACAATTGAATGTAAGTGGTTATGCGCTACTTATCTATTGCTCTCAGCATTTATATCTGGTTGTGTAGCTATAGGCTGATACTTATTAAGCAAGATGGGTATGTTTTAAATAAGGTGTAACCTGATGGATGTGAATCCAAATCAACAGGATTCATTTATGCTCCAGTTGATGTAATTTCTTACCCATCACATTTTCTTTACCCATCCCATATGATGACCTTCCAGATAGGTCCTGAACAAATATCCATGCTCCTGCATTATATGTTTGCAAGTGTTTAATTGAGGATTCCTAATGGAATTATTATTTGAGATTTTTCCACCCATATCTTTTATTCCTTAGATGTGAAAGGAGTGCCATGATTGCTTAGAATGGTCATGGGTTTCCCTATCTCTTTGAAATGGAGGGTTTCTAATACTCTGTATGTTTATTATTAGCTTTGGGTATTGGGTAAGCCAAAATATATTTAGAGAAGAGATCATAGGGGACTAACAAGTACCTCTGCTTATTTAATGAGGGCAATGACCCATAGTAGTCAATCACTAGGATCTCATTCTGTCTTTCTGGTATGATAGATTGAATAGAACTAATATAATTTCAGTTTACTGGCTTGGCTCTCAAGCAAATCACACAATCTCAGAGTATTCTCAAGATGTCTTTGTACATTTTGGACCAGTAAAACAAATGTTTAAGGATATGTTCTATAATGTGGGACCCAAGTGGCCATATAGATGATGTACATATTTTGAGTGGAATCTTTAGTAAGTTAGGTATTACTACTCTTCACTCACTTACAACCAGGTTGGTTTTGTGTAATCAGTCCTCATTAATTAATTTATAATTCTCAAGATCTTTTGGTGCAATCAAAACTTTTTCTCATTCTAAAACTTTTATGGTTGGGTTTAAATCTGGGTCTTCAAATTGTAATTTGGATAGGTTCTCTAAATTATTCTCTATATCACTATCAGTCATTAAATTGACACTTGTAATGTAGGCATTCTCTACTGACCAATGATTTTGTTCTGACCAGCTACAACATTCTCAGATACTTTATAGTATTGCATTGTATAATTGAATTTTTGTAACAGCAAACTCCTCCATCTGATTAGATAACTATTGGTCAGGTAACTGTGATTCAGACATTTGAGGCTTTTGTGATCTGTGATCACTATCACATCTAATCCAAATAGCATTTGTCAAAACTTTGGGATGGCCCACACTATTGCCAGTGCTTCATTCTAAGTAGCCATATAATATATTTCTGGATGCCTCAGAAGCTGGTTGATAAAATAGAGAACCCCAGGCTGTCTGTCCTCCTGTATCTGAAATAGCATTACCCCTAATCTGAAAACACTACTATCTGTCTGAACAATAAATGGTTCATTAAAATCAGGGAATGATAACATGGCTTGCTCTAAGAACCCTGTTTTAATATTCTCAAATGCCTTGTCCTGTTCCTCAATCCAGTTCCATCACTCATCTTTCCTGATTAGTTTAAACAATGGTTTGATGTGGTCTGAGAACTTCTTGTAGAAATGATTGTAAAAGTTACACAGGCCTAAAAAAATTATCTAATTTGTTTTTTATTGGTTGGTTTAGAAATATTTTGAATGACACTTAATTTTCTCTGGATGATGCCTTAGCCCATTGCAACCTACAATATGAACTAGGAAGACTACCTCATTGGAAACTAAGATACTCTTCTTGAAGTTAATTTTGATTCCCTTCCTACAGAATTCTTCAAAAGCATAGTAAGATGTTCATCAATTGTGGCACATCAACTATATAAATAAATTATGATATGTTTAACCTCAAAAAATAGGGTCTCATCCAAATATCTTATCAAACTAGCACCAATATTGATCAATCCAAATGGTGTCCTATTACACTGATATGTAAATCCCTCATCATGGAAGGCAGTGTTTTAGTGATCTTCTGGATGAAGTTCAATCTGCCAATAATTGGATGTTAGATTGAAAGTGGCAAACACCTTATTGTTTCCAAATTTCATGAATAATTCATGTATGGATGGTGGGATTTTCTGTCAGGGACAGTAATTTTGTTTAGTTGTCATGCATCCAAACAAAATTTCATCGACCTATCCTTCTTCTTCACAGTTATAATTGGGTTACAGTAAGGTGAAGAGCATTTGGAAATGATTTCCCAATCCAGGATTTTGTTAATCTGTTTGGATATTTCTTTGTGAGACTAGTATGGAATAGGATACATGGTTGGTAATGTATTAACTTAATTCTTTGTTGGAATCCCTCTATCACTCCCACTAGCTCTGAGAATAAAAGGTTAAGTTCATTAATAATAGATCACAATTTCAGTGTATCTTCACTTTCAAGCAAGTTGGGTTCTGCAAGTTTGTTATCTAGGAGTGCCTCTGGGATATTAGACATAATACAGTCAACTTCAGTAGATTATATCTCAGAAGAAATGTCATATCTAATATTTCATCATTAATTGTGACTGTCTTATCAGAGAATCAATAATGAGGGTGTTCAAATGTGGGAAGTCTGCTCCTAGGATGACCTCATGGATTAAGCCATTCAGTGTCAGAAATATATGACAGTGTTGTTTGGCCTACTTTTATTTCAACCCAGATTTGCTTCTGCACTAGCTTTGCCTTCCTACTGTTAGCCAATGTAACCTGAATAGGTTTTAGTGTTGGAATTTTGATGTTAGGATTTTTAGCCAGAATCTCTTGATAAAATTTGACATAACAGAAATTTGGCTAACTCAATCTAACAGTGCGTTAACTGGCAAATCCCCAAACAATACCTCTATCATGGGGAAGCTTTGTAATGCATACTTTGGTAATTTATCTTACCATTTCTCAACTTATAGTGGTATTTATCTTCCTCCCTAACTTTGTGGTTCCTTGAGATGAGGAACATTGCCTCATGACACTTTAATTTGGTTTTGAGTCTGTTTTGAGTGTGTATTCTTTGGGTGTGTATTCACTTCACTCTGACTTAGATAATTTTCCTGGGCTGTTTGGTAGGCTGGTTCCTGATTTATTATTAGGTGTCTTTTTCTTGTTAGAGGACCATATGTACAGTGAAATCTGTTGCACAAATTTTCTCTTGCTGTGATATGGGTCATTGTTATTCTTATATCATTTGTAGTATATAACATTAATGGCCATGCTCTCCTTTCGTTTTTCTGGGATTTTATTGGCCATGTTGTTTGAATTGAGGTCAATTCTGATTAACAACTCAGTGATTTGTTCAATACAATATGTGATTGATAATCATTATAATCTCACTCTTACTAAGATAATACATATTGAGGGTTCTAAGTCTCATTACTTGGCAATGAAAAAAATTAGTAAGTGTTTCTTCTGGTGTTTGTCAATATTTTTCTTGAAAAAGTCAGTATAAGATTGCTTCCTGACTATCTCTGTTGCAAAAGTTTTTGATTAGTAGAATTTGGTAGTCATTAAAGCTTGAGGGAGTTTGAAATAGGGATTCCCACCACATTTAATGCATTTCCTTAATGCTGGCTATAACCTACAATGAGTTTTTACCCACAGTTCCAGTTCACAGAGAAATACAAGTTAAGGCTCTTGGGGTGTACTATGGGTGCTTCATCTATAGCTCTCTTAAAGACCAAAGTTTACAAATTGATTAATTGCATTAATCTGCATCAAGTGATTTTATGGATTGGGGCTAGGTATATCTGTGGGAATTAGGTTTGAGATAGGCATTTGTGAGCCTTGGTTACCTTGGTTTGTGATAAGTTCAATCCCTCCAAGGCTGAAATCAAAAAAGAGTCTTCAATTTCATGGGGTGCCTAGCATGGTAGACCTCTAGTTTGTTCCTGATGTCAGTCTATCTTTTTTCAATGACTTGGGATTTTTGGGTTATCTTAGTTCTATCCACCCCCAGGGTTAATATTTCTTGATTCAATTGGGTCTCAATGAGTTATAGTGTTTGTCTGATAGCTTCATTCATTTGACCCACCTGATCATGGGCTTCAGTTTGGTTCCCAATTGTCCTTCTGAGTAATTATTTATTTGAGAGGCCCTTAACCTCATTGATGATTATCTAATCCTGTAAGCACCTTAAATCCTGGATAATGGCTTTGGTAACCTTGTATCTTTCTACAGTGACATTTTGTGATGAATTGAGATGATCTATCAGACCAGGTATCTTTTCCAACTTTTGGTTGATTTGGTTTTAGTATCCTTCCTGGTCATCCCTCATCTCATTCTGGAAGTTTTTTTTGACTTCGATCCAGTTCTTGAAATTTACAATTGAATCAGCTTTCAATGGCATTCCTAAAGTCATTGGTCCTTTGTTTGCATTTTTCATCCTTTTCTTCCAGCTCTTCCTTCATTTCTTTAACTGATTGCCTCAATTCTGCTTTCTTTTTCTATAAGTTGCTTACATCTAGTGACAATTGCTGCATGTCTGAAGAGAGTTTGGACTCTATGTTATTCATGCTTGTCATCATATCAGCCATCATCCCTCCTAAGTCAGTCTGGGTGACCATATTAACTTCAATACTAATTATTCTATCCATCTTCTCAAACATATTATGGATATGTATTTTCATATAAATTAAAGATATGTTCAAAATCTTTTTAGATTGCCTGATTTGGTAATGATGCTTTATGAGCTTTAAATAAAAGAAAATACATGCATGTTAATAATGAGTCAAGTTCAGAATTTTAAAAAAAAAATTATATGAAAAGTTGTTTCAAGATCTCCATGAATAGTGAAGCTGGAAATTAGGGAGATTGAATATATTTTGAGGCTATGATATAATTTTGACTGGATTTGACTATTATTGTCTATTCAGTGGGATGATGTAATACTTCTAAAAATTTGACATTTGATTACTCTGCACAGAAGTAATCAATTGCTGCATAGGGATATTTCTTTAGTAATAGTAGAATCACTTTCAATTCTAAGTGTAATGACTTTCTTTAATTGTAATTTCTCAAAGGAGAATTTTACTTACAGAATTGTTGTTTAGATGATATTAATTTTGCTGAGTAAAAATGGAATCTCAATAAGTGTATAGGCAAAGCTTCAAAAGGGTCAGGCAATTAGTCTCTTTTCTACATATTGACCTTTTGTAGTTAGAATGATAAGAATGCTTTATGTAAATAAAACCTTAGAAGTTTATAGTAGCTAATTCAAACAGTGAGTAAAGTTTTTTAATTATATTTCTATCATATATTAGCACACATTTTAAATATATTTTCTTTATAACAGGCAAAACACTCTATACATATTGCCACTCAGTGCAAACCAGAGTAATCAATAGATGCCAAAAGGTTTGTGCATAAAATCCCCATCTAGTGCCTACTCATCCAATATCCTCAGACTAGTTTCTGGTTTGTGGTCTTTGTCAATGAGGAGCCATGGATCTGAGAGCATTGCACCTAGATCTTAGGATCTGATGCAACACCCCAGCAGCCACCTTTTATTTCTATTTAACTCCAAAGCTATGAGTCTTAAATTGAAAACCACTATAATATTTTTAATCCGGGCTCATTAGTTTATATAGTCATATGGGTCTTAACTCAGTTCAGTACTCATACATTTTGGTGAATGTGGTTCTTTAATAACCATGGCTACCACTATCCTATTAGGCAGGATTGATTTTAGTCCAATAAACATCACATGATCACTATTTCTTATGCTTGCTTATAACTGTTATTAAAACAGGCAAAATTCTCTATACATATTGCCACTCAGTGAAAGCCAGAGTAATCAATGAATATATAAGCTAATGAGCCTGGATTGACAATATTATAGTGTTTTCAATTGAAGACTCATACTTTTGTAGTTAAGTAGAGATAAAAGGTGGCTGCTGGAGGGTTGCATTAGATCCTAAGATCTAGGTGCAGTGCTCTCAGATCCAAGGTTCCTCACTGATGAAGGCTACAAGCCAGAAACTACTCTGGGGATATTAGATGAGTATGCACTAGATAGAAATTTTATGCACAAGCCTTCTAGCATCCATTGATTACTCTGGCTTGCACTGAGTAGCAATATGTATAGAGAGTTTTTCCTGTTTTATTAACAGTTATAAGCAAGCATAAAAAATGGTGATAATGTGATGTTTATTGACTTAAGATATTTTCATGTAAGTACTCTTGTAAGTATTCTAGAATAGATAACATCATGTTATAATATTTGATTACATTTATAAAAATCTTGTAGATGAAGACTGATATATCCAAAAATCAATATTTAGAACTCCTGAGAATAAATGAAAATATTTTAATAATTTAAAATATTTTTACACAAAATTAAATAAATATTTAATATAACAAATTTCTAAAGATTTGTATGTTTATTTATTCTTTTGAGTAAAGTCACACATACATAACTTAGTTTATATTAAATAAAATTTGGATTATGATTAAGTTATTAAAATTAATAATGTTTGGAGTAAACATTTCAAAGTAATTATAGACTAATTAGCTAATAAATGAAAAAAAAAAGCATAATAATAAATTTATGCAAAATTATATAATGAAATATACACAAAATATTTTTTTTTTGTTTAGTTGAATCGAACATAGGTATATTGTGCAATATATTAACTTTAACATATTTAAGGGATTATTAATACAGATGTAAATTATTTAATAAATAGAAACTCCATTTTTTAATGAAGTTAAATTTATAACTAAAGTAAATTACATTTACAATAACATCAGATCAGTTCTGTAAGCTGAAAGAAAATAATAATAAATTCTGTCAGCTTGCAGAAATATCCTGATTGGTTACTGCACTTTAATACATAATGGATGTAGATTTAAATTCATTTAAAAATGGAGTTCCCATTTATTAAATAATTTATAGCCACCCCCATATTTATATATATCAAAGAAATGATAAAAGATGGTTATTGATGTTTTACTGATAAAATTATTGTCTTCAGCTATAACTAGGGGACAATTCAATTATCTATAATAACAGTTGCATTGAAATTTAAACGTAAAATCTTATATATTTGTATTTAAAACTGTATATATTCTATATATTGTGGACTTCAACTAATCAGTCTACACATTAAAAAAATCTATAACCCTAATGCCTATGCCCTATACATATCGAGGTGACCCATGTTGTGATGCCATAAGGAGGTTTAAATACTATGGCCTGTCTAAAGGTGTGATGACCCTAAGCAGAGGCACCAAGTCCCTATATTAGACACCAAATCCCTATATTAGGCTCTACTTGGACTCTGGCTAGGTACTATTTAACAGAATTACTATTTTCCCAGCCATTTTCTTTAACTATAATAAATGAATTTGGGTAAGACAGTTATTTATCTCAATTTACTTTAACATGATTAAACATTCATAAATAAGATGTATTTATTTATAACCAATATGAGACTCATCTTCCTATTAATAGATCACATCCCCTTGACATTAAACAAATACAAATATTTATTCAATGGCATGAGAATACCCAGACACTCCTCTTATTAAATATCTACATACTCTCATGGCTAATGATAATATCCAATATATAATAACACATCTATAGCCATTAAGTTTTAATTAGTTTACTCTATAAATTAGTCTATCATTTTATTACATATAAACTTTATTTTTATTATTTAAAATAATTATGATTTACAATAATCATAAAGTTGTAATTATAATTTTTTTTTTTTTTTTTTCATAAAGACAATTTTATAATAAGGAGATCCCAGGATAATCATTAATTTTTATTAATTCTTCATACTACCTATAGAATATTAAGAGGGATTTTACTGATCTCCATGGATAGTGCATTGATTAATAAAGGCTTCTAATTTAAATCTATGAATACAATTGTCCTACTATTTTTCTTTGGGATGCATCTTTATACTTTTAAATCAATATTATCACCCAAAGAGTAATGAGATTTAATACTTTCAACAACAAATTATTCATAATTTAATTTATGATAAATAAACATACTTTGATGATTTACAATATGATAAATGACTTATGTGATCAAGTCAGAATACCACAAGTTAAAATCTGTCTGAAGAGATGTGTGTTTAATGACTGTTTTCTTGTTTTAACCTGGATTGATTTCTCCTTTCAATTTTAACATGTATTTTTGAATTCATGCAATGTTATGACAGTGACCCAGAAAAGAAATGCAACCTGTAAAACTTTCAAAAACAACAATTTTAATCACAGATTATTTACAAAATATTATAATAAATGTTTTATAATGAGATATTATTTTATATAGCGCTATGTTTTTTATGTAATAGTAATATTAGCGATTAAGCCAATGCACATGCACTTTAAAGATAAATTATAAATGAATACTCAATTTTTCCAGACACGAGATATAGTATTTTAGAAAAAAATAGCTTAATTACTAATATTACTATTACATAAAAAACATAGCACTATATAAAATAATCTCATTATATATGTTTAATTTCAACTAAAGAATGATGGTTCGTAAATCGTAAAGATTTCGCAAGTGTCATTCGTTCAAACATAACAAATGTAATTTAAAGTGATCATGTAACACCTTCATGCTCTTATTTCCACACACTTAAGATTTGCCCATACATAAATGTTTGGGTCAAAAGAATGGGTGGATTCATTTCATTCTTTCTAAAACACTATATCTTGTGTCTGAAAAATTGAGTATTCATTTATAATTTATCTTTAAAGCGCATGTGCATTGGCTTAATTGCTAATATTACTATTACATAAAAAACATAGTGCTATATAAAATAATATCTCATTATATATGTTTAATTTCAACTAAAGAATGACGGTTCGTAAACATAAAGATTTCGCAAGTGTCATTCGTTCAAACATAACAAATGTAATTTAAAGTGATCGTGTAACACCTTCATGCTCTTACTCCCACACACTTAAGATTTGTACATACATAAATGTTTGGGTCAAAAGAATGGGTGGATTCATTCCATTCTTTCTAAAATACTATATATCGTGTCTGGAAAAATTGAGTATTCATTTATAATTTATCTTTAAAGTGCATGTGCATTGGCTTAATCACTAATATTACTATTAATAAATGTTTTAGCAACAAGTAATTTCAAAATAACATTGGTATCACAGTTTTATATCTACATAATATAATCACAATATAAACAATAAAAAAGATTAATATTCTGGATATTTTATCATAGTATTAAAATTAATATCTTCACATAGGAATGTAGTGTGCCTGGATATTTCCCACAAGAAAACATCATATTTGCTTTTCAATTGGTATATCAAAATACACAAACACACACCCCCATTACATATATACTGTTAACTGCTTTGGTTACAGATATATCTCTATTTTTAAAATGCAACATTTTTTTAAACAACTATGACTATTTGTCAAACTGAACTTTAAAAGTAATCAACAAGATATATAAATAACTTAAATCACCCATGCTTCATTGCATCTATATATATTGTCAACCCCTTTTGTTATAAACACATATTTTATTAGCTTACACATTGTTCATATCTATTTATTTCAAATAAATATAACTGTTTGTTAAATATCAAACTTTAAAGTAATCACAAAGATATGTAAATGAAATAACTCCCTTATGCTTAATTGTTGATTAATCTACATAACTAAAACATACATGTACACACATATTATGAGCAAGTTCCCATTTTTTTTTCTTCTTTTAAAACCACTAGCTGTAAAAAAAGACTTTTCTGGCATTCTACTCATTTCATACACTGTAGACTGTTTACATCCCAATATTTTTATCACTTTTGTTCTCTGCTTTCTCTACAGATTACCATAATTTTCAAAATGCATCTGACATTGGATTATGTACAAAGTAGTAATTCTCTTTCCTTTTTTTCTAATAATGGAAGGTTGTCTAAGGCTCACCATCCTTTCCAAATGATAAATATTTCTATTTAAATTAGCACAGATATCATTTCCTATATGCAAGTTTAGGATTTTCATCAAACATATCATTTTATGGATTTATTTTCCTTATCAGATGATATAGATTTTATCTATGTTAAAAGCCACCTACATATATATATATATATGCGATTTTTATTGAACAAATATATATATATCATTTAGTACAATTTCTTTTTAAGTTCTAGGATATTAAAACTAGAATTGTAGATTGGTTTATTCATTTCTTTACCTAAAGTTAGCTGTACAATTGCTTTACCAATTATTTCTAAATAGTTTCTATGATAATTAGTTGTCACTATAGTTCTATAAAAAAAAAAAAAACCACAAACATACTTAACTCTGTCCTTAGTAGATTTAGTTTTTTTTGTCCTGAGTTGACAATTTGAGCAAATACATTTACTTGGACTACTCAAACGTGAGAATGACTTAGAGAATTTGTCTGTTGACTTCAGCCTGACTGCAGTCATTATAATGTTCCTTTTTAGTGGGTACATTTCATGAGAAGATATGCAACTCTTGTGATCCTGCATTTTTTATCTTACTTTTCTTTAAAATGATTTCAAGAGATTTGAAAATTACTGAACGTGGATTTAGCCCAACAGAGATGAATTAACTCAGCCTTGCATCTTTATTAAAACTTTCTATTATTTCTTAAATTATCAGTAGTTAAGATGTATTATATGTGTAGTTAAAAAATGACAATATTTAAAGAGGTTTGTTGTTTTTCAAACTTTTGAAGCAAAAAAATAATCAAAAAGTAAAATCTACTGGTCTCCCAGCTGTCACAATTTATTATTATTATTAATTCTCTCACAGTATTTATCAAAGTTCATCTGCCTTCTTTTTCATTGGTTAATTTTCATGATCCCCTTCCCTTTCTCTGCTTTCAAAACATTTGTTTTAGCTTGGTTACGAGTATCTAATTTGTTTTTACTATAAAGTATTCTTTTTTTTAAAAAAGATAATGTTTTGGTAGATTTTTTTTTTTTTTGACATTGAATAAAAATGCAAGTTCCCTTCTGGATTTAGATTAGTCTTTTTTCAAATGGAGTATTATTTATTTTAATCTTAGACATAATTTAAGGTCTAGCTAGAAACAATAATTTTTTTTTTTTTTTATATTCGTGAGCAGACGATCTGATCTATTTATATAACGCATATTTGTTTACAAGATAAAATTTGAACTTCACTATATTTTTAAATATATCAACTGTTTACTTATTTGTAGCTACATTATGACTTTATAGATTATCATTTATCTCTGTTTATATATTTTAGTTAATTATTTTACAAATCATATCCTCTATAAATTTTAAAATAAACTAAAACCACGTTTAAGCCCTATGATAACTAAAATGACAAATACTTTTCCCAGCTTAAAAAGTACCTATCTTTTTTGATTTAATAAAATTTAAAATTATACGACACAAAATTTTATTCTCAAGTTTATTTTAGGATATTAGTCCTTATTAATAAAAGGGTACAACATATATATATCTGTACTGTTTTATTTGAGAAAATTCAAAGTCAAATAATACAGAGTGATCAATGTCAATAGTAAACTGTAAATATAAAAGACGAGGGACTTATTTTCATTGCAATGTCTTGATATTTATAGACATAAAGTGATACTGTAAACATATAAATACTTAAAGAAACAAAGACCCAAAAGGTTTTTTTTTTTTCATATGTCATAGCATCGGCGGAAGGCGAATCCGCAACAACCGTCTGCAACCAACTGCTTGTTTGCAAGGCTGCTGCGCTGACCTCTCGGCTAACAACCAAAGACTCAACACATTTCTTATTTTTTATTATTATAATAGACTCTTCGAACAAGAGTAATGTGGAAATATCGGTTTTATTTTATTTTAGAAAAATATAGTCAGATTATATAGACAGTAACAAATGAAAATACTAAACTGTAAATACTTTTTCCATCTGAAAGAACAGCCTTTTTAAAATGCAATCTTTTTTTTATTTACAGAGGTAAAGTGTTACAGTAAATATATACACGTTTATGGAACAAAGTGTCAATTATCCTTACTTTTCTTATATTAAGGATTGAATATTATAAATTAATAATTATTAACATATGTTATTGTTCAAATATTTTTAAGAATATGGAATAATAACAAATAATAATTTCCTTAAGCATGTACATGTTTACTGCAACCCTTTTTTTCAATAAATACCACGAGACTGCATTTAAAAAAACGTTCTTCTTTAAAATTCAAAAAGTGTTTACAGTTTATTATTTCCATTGGTCACTGCATATATCAACTGACTATGATTTTTCTAAAATAAAATAGGACTTATATTTCCACAATCTTAAAAATATTTCAACAACAATATTTGTTAAAAATTATATCCGATATAACTTTAGTGAATATACTTAAGCTAGATATAACTAAAGGGGATGTCAACAGAAACATTCAAGCTTCCAATCAGTCAGCCACTCTATCTTATATAACTGATACGCATGACTACATACATGCAAAAAAGATAAACGATTTCCAATATAGGTATTTTTGCTGGATGTGCATCCGTTATATAAAATAAAGTGGATGGTTGAAGGGAGCTTGAAAATCTGTGTTAAAATTTTCTTTAATTACAGCTAGCTTAAATATGTACAACTATACTTGTATTAAAATCTTATATATTCAGTCTATATTCTGCCTATCCCTCTTATGTCTCTTTAAATGGACACATTAAGGTCTTACATATGAGGGATTAGGTCGACTTAATCAACATGGATATGACATTAATATTGGCATCAGTAAGAGTTTTGAGCATACCACCAACATATTTTCAATAATATGGATGTCTGAAGAGTTGGTGGGTGGAGAGGATTAAAGCCTTTCCAGTAAAGTCTGCAGATTTCTTATTTTAATATAAACTGAGCACTAATTATAGATATGTGTGGTAGATAATAATCCAGACCAACTGATGAGTACTGGTTCAGCATGAAATACATATATTGCAGATTTATTTTTTCACATAGGGTCATGTATATCAGTTACATAAGACAGTGGATGATGGAAGAAAGCTTGAAAGTCTGTATTCAAACTCCCTTTACATATATATATATATGTGTGTGTGTGTGTGTGATATACTGATTTTTAAATACTGTTAATAAATACTTGAACTATCACATCTCTTAACCTCAGGGTTTTATAAATAATATGTCTTGCAGAAATCACACCCAAATTATTTTTTAACAAACAAAAGTAAATTTATTTTGTATGAATCTAATGATGTAATATATAAATTGATTAAGATATCAAACTTGTTAGCATTATGTTGTATTCACTGGAAATATAAATGCTCAATTGAATTTGATTAACTTTCTCAAGGCAGAACCATCAAATAATCATTTTGAATAATCTTGCAAAAGATGAAATTCAACGCTATTGTGTGAGATAATGCATCATTTATTAGACAAAATTAAATATGAATAAGCCAAGGTTTAAAATTTTATTTTTTTAAATTTAATTAAAGGGGATTTTAACCCAAGTTTTTAATCTTCCTAAGTTATTCACTTTATCCAGTATAACTGATGCACATGACCACATACATGTGAAAAAATAAATGATCTCCAAAATACATCTTTCATGTTTAACTAACACTCATCAGTTTGTCTGGAACATTACCCCCCCCCCATGAATATATTATATGTAACTTCTACTATAAATTAAGGATGTAGTTAAAATTAAGTTATTGTCTATAACAATTATTTTTAAAATTTTTCAAGTGTATAAGAATGAAATTATTTAAAAATTTATAAAATAAATTAATCCATTTTGAGAAATAGAACAGGTTACTATTGAGCCTTTTCATGACAGTATATTTATAATTCTTACAAAAATTTTAATACATATAAAATGAAATATATTTTTATTTTTTAATACAAATATCATGTAAACAAATGGAAACATTTAAAACTAAAAAATAAGATTTGAAATTAAATTACAATTTATTTTTTATCTTAACAGCTTTCATTCCATTGTGCATAGAATGAGTAAATGCAGATATTTGTTTTTTTCTTGATTAGACATGGCATCTAGATGTAAAAATGAAAACTAATATAGTGATTCATTATTTTTAAAATAATCATTATCCAGAACAAAGCCAAACTGAATGAGAATCTATTAATTAAATAACAGCAGGCACAATGGCTGTTGTTGTATAAATTGGAATAGGCAATGCCATTTCAATCAGTATTCATATGGAACAAAAAAAAGCTGAACTACAATTTCTAATAAACACCATATTATAAATAATGTATAACATCTCACAGTGCTAATATATTAAATGATTATCAAATAAACTACTCATTGGTGTTGTGAATGACAATGTATTTGCTTAATAGCAGTAAACTATTTCAAACATTTGGTAACATAAATTATTATATTAAATGTAAATAACTCTTGTAGAAACATATTAATTTTAACTAAAATCTCTATATATCAGCAATTCTTGAATATTAAATAAAAGACAATAGAATTTAAAACACAGTAGAAATTTCTTTTTCTTTGCTAAAGGCAAAAATACTTTTTATACTTGAGCAATATTGTACAAAATGTCTGTGCAATTTATTCCTTTTTATTATTATTTATTTTTTTTAACTATTTTTTTTTATATAAATACATACATCTTTACAATTACATTTTATGGGAAAAAAGATTTTTAGCAGAATTAGTCAAGAAAAATTTATTAGTATCTATAATAAATGTTTTTGTCAATAATCTTTTTATTAGTTTTCCTATTTTGTGAAATATTGACTTTTAATGTTTTAAAGATTATGTTTATTGTATAAACTCATATTTTAATAAAATCTTTTGTAAATATTGAACATTTTTACAGAATAATCTTTTTTCTGTTAAAATATATATTTTCTGCATGAAAGATAAAACCGTCATTTGTTTTGATTTACTTAAAGCAATAGCTAAATGAAGCAATGATCTCTATACTCTAACTCTATAATTCTTAAATGAAAATCATTCTCATATTGTCACCTGTTTGATGTAAACTTGGAGATTGAGCTATGATAACAATAACAAATAATATAAAATTAAAAAATATATTCCTATAGCTTCAATGGTATCAGTTTATATTTAATATACAGAAGAAATAATAAAATCCTATTCACTTTATCTTGTAAATTTAAATATAGGAGATAAAATCAAATAATGCTTTAATAATTTCTTGAATGATTTAAAATTTACCTGGTTGTTATTGTTGTCTACAATGTGTGGTATCAAATCTTAGTTAGCATGATAAAGGTGCTTTCATTTTCATAGTAGGGAACAATGGATTTATTTAGTTAATATTTTGGAGATTAATCCCCTTAATTATCATATATTTATGAATACTGCAATATTATGTATTTATTTGATATTTGATGATTTATATGCAAAAATGTTAAAATGATCAAAATGAACTTTATATTATATTTTTAAATGTAATTCAATTCAAGTGAGAATACAACAATAATTGAGTTGATATAAAAAGACCTTATGTGATTTAAAATTCAGTTTTGATATTATTGTCTAATCTACATGTCTATATAACATTTGAAATGTCAAGATAAAATCAGACTTATTTTTTATGTGAACGTAATGAATTTTGAAATTAGGAGCGTTGCAATTATTTAATTTCTCTTTTGGAATGTCTATTTCTCCAATTGTAATACATATGCATCAGACTTATATTTGGTACTATCATTTTATATATATATATATATATACCTAAATAATATTAAATATGTTTTATTTTATTAAAATTAATAGAAAAGTAATACATAAAGTTTTCAGATTATTTTTTTAAGTATTTTAAACCTTCTACTTGTCATCTAACCTATTTTAAAATGTCGAGTATTTAAAAAGCACCTGACATTTTGTATTCTCTTGACAAGGTTCAATTTTGAACGAAAATCGATTATTAAAATATTAAATTGATTATATTTACATATTCAATTCAGTGAGAAAAATATAATATATAAATAAAATAGTAGATAAATTGATTACATGGAAATTAATTTGAAGGAATTAATTAATTTAATTTATTTTTTAACCTTTAGAGCTGTCTTAAATGGAAAAGATGAATGTAACTGCTAACCTAAGTAATTTGGAATATTATAAAAAATCATTTTCATTATTATTCATTATACCAAGTTACATTTTAATAATTATTTGTGGAAGTCTTGGAAATATTTTTATTCTGCTATCTCTTTTATTATCTTCCAAGCTGCGAACGACTTCTAATGTTATTGTAGGAAATTTAGCAGTCAACGATTTAATTATTTGTTGTGTTGAATGTCTTTCTTATTTATATTACGAAATTGTACAATTTCTTCCTTCACCGTCTTACTGTTCGTTTCTAGGATTTCTGTGTTTTTTATGTGGATCACAATCTATATATTCAATGATGCTAATCGCCATAAATCGTTATTTTGTCATGATAAAAGATTCTGGCCAAGTAAAAAGCATTTTTAATCGCAAAAATAAAATGATAATGTTTGCAATAAGTTGGACTATTTCTTTATTCTTTTCTAGCTGTCCTTTATTTGGTTTTGGACATTATGCATATATACCTTCCAGCAAAATTTGTTTTCTTAAGCAAAATGTAATTGATGTTATATTTTTGCATCTGTATGTATCTGTAAATCACATCCCAAGTATGACTATAATTGGAGTATGCTATTTTAAAATATTTAAAAAGTTAAAAGACACACACAGAGAAATAGAAACAACACAAATGTCTTTAGCTCAGAAAAGAAAACAAGAAAATATTCGCGTTACAAAGCTCCTTTTTACCATCTATATAGTTTTTGTGATTTTTTGGGTTCCAGGTTCATTCCTTGTAACTTTAAGATTTTTTATCCAACTTAATACAATAGTTTACCAATCTCTGCATATATTAGTATTTGCTCATTCGGCCTTAAATCCTATTCTATACGGACTAAATAATAAAAGTTTCAAGAGAGCGTTTCTATATATTATTTATTGTCGATGGTCAAAAATTGAAAATGCTGAAAATTATTAATATATACATCTTTAACTAATCTTAAACTATTGTTTAGTGTTAATCTTTTTTGACCAAGTCGCTCACAAATTTATTTATGCTTTATAAAAAAATTTCATTTATGATGTAATCTAATGACTTAACATATCTGCACATTTACATATAAACTATATTTTGATTTTTGTACTTATATGTCAGTCATTTAGTCTTAGTTTTAATAAATGTTGTGTATTCCTGTCGACTGTGCCAAACATTGTGGTGCATTTGGCTATTACGCTGACTAACAGTAATTATCATAAAATTATAAATTCCCAAAACATTATTAATAATGATTAAATATATTTATTTATATATTATACATACAGATAAATTAAGATTTAACTGAGTAGCAATCATATTTATTTTATTTACACATATGACAAATAGTTCTTGATTTAACATTCTAACTTCACTATTCATATAAAGAGCAACAACAGAAGCTTACAATGACTCGAGAAAGGCAGATGACGACTTCTCTTTTTTAGTGCACACTATTTATACTCCTTTTCTTCTTGCTTGATATCATCAATAAATTTCTAGCATTCCAGGGTAACTGTATTTCCATTTGGCTAATGCATCTTTAAGACCATGATTAGGATCACGCTTTTACTTACGCTTTTACTTACATCAGCTCACATTCCTTAGTAATTAGCTTTAAATATTTTCTAAAATAAGTTTAATGTTTGATTTTAGACAATAATACTTTTCTTTATATTTTAAATCCATTAGGTATATTCAGCCATGTAATTAATAATTTGGTTTGCCTTTCAGCAATCTTTTGTAAAATCTTTTTAAACATTCAATCTGTCTATTTAAGTTTAATTTATCAGCAAACAATAAATACGCTAGTGAACCTATTCAAAATTAATACAACTGTACCACAATTAATGGTGTTACTGCCAAAGGAAGCTTGTTTTGTGCCAACTCACAGTAAAACCCAAAACAAAATTATACTAATCTATTATCTCAATGTAAATGTGAGTTAGAATTATGGGATAGTAGATTCATATAAATTTGTTGTATTTGTAAGACTATGCACATCAAAAATCTGCCTAAACAGTGATATCCTTAATTGTGGTTATATTTTAATTTTTGCTAATTTTATTAATTTATGTAATAAATTGTTTAATGCTGTTAATAAATATTAAAAGCAATTAAATCTTTTATATTTGTGAAACTGCCCTCCTTCTAAGCTTATTATGGTTATTAAAATATAACTCAGTCTAAAATTAGAATAATCTTTTCCATTATGCATGTATTACATTGTAACTGCTTCCAATTTATCAAATGCATTAATGATTTGAAACACTTGATTGATTATATCTTAATTAAAATAAAATTGATTTAGAAGCTGGCACTTTTAATATATATATATATATATATATATATAAATAGTGCCAGTGCCAGATCGGAATATATATATATATATGGCTGCAGAAAGGAGTTTGCTATTAACTGAAAGGAGACCCTTTGATTCCTCTTGGAGGCCCTAAAGGAACCGAGCAGGGCAAATTCTTAATGTCCACTCCATACGTTCTTGTCATTGCAGCTGTTATTACTATGTGATTATTCATATAGTATACGAACATGGATGGGCTGCTCACCAACACACATTAGCCAACATGGTGAGTTTATTGGCTTTTTACCTCTGAGTTTAAGATCAAGAAATACCATGGTCTTTCTTCTCAGTGCCTGATAAGGCAGAATGAATGTTTATGTAAATGATAAATATTTTTCCAATATGAAGAAGTGAGACATGCAATTAAGTGTATGAAGAAAGGAAAGGCTCCAGGAAATGATGGAATTATAATTGATATATTAAAAGAAGCAGGTGAAGAAATAGAAACAATTTTAGCAAAGTTATATACCAAATGTCTAAATGATAAAGATGTACTGGAAGATTGGAAGAATGCAGTAATAATATTAATATTTAAAAAAGGTGATAAAGAAGATATTAGAAATTACAGATCTATCAGCCTTTTATCAGTTTTATATAAAATTTTTACCAAGATAATTACAACTAGTCTACAGAGAACTTTGGATTTCCACCAACCAAGAGAACAAGCTAGATTTAAAAGTGGTTTTAGTACAATAGACCATATCCAGGAATTGAGAGAAGTCATAGAAAGGACAAACGAATATGAGTTGTCATTATGTTTTGGATTTGTAGATTATGAAAAGGCATTCGATTCTATACACATTTCTTCAGTGATTAAAGCATTAGATCATCAAGGTATAGATCCAGGATATTGTCATATTTTAAAGAATATTTATAAAAATGCAATAATGATACTGGAAAAATCAACATTGAGAAAGGTGTAAGACAAGGTGACTCCATATCTTCAAAACTCTTTACAGCAGTGCTGCAAGAAGTATTTTGTGGATTAAAATGGGAAACTAAAGGAGTGAAAGTAAATGGAGAGTATTTAAGTCATTTAGATTTCACAGATGATGTAGTTGTTTTTGCAAATAATGCTTCAGAGCTGCAGGAAATGTTGCAGGAGTTAGCAGATGAAAGTAGAAAAGTAGGACTAAAGATAAATGTTAAAAAGACTAAAGTAATGTTTAATCGATTTGCTCAAAATATGAAAATAAAGATTGATTATGAAGAATTAGAAGAAGTTAACAGTTGCAAATACCTTGGTCAGATTATTAATACAGATGGAAACATAATGGAGGAAATTAATCCTAGAATTAAACTTGGTTGGAGTGCCTTTGGTAGAAATAACTTGATACTAAAAGGAAATATGCCTATGTGTTTGAAAAGGATGGTTTTTAACAAATGTGTTTTACCAGTTCTTACTTATGGATCTGAGACTTGGACACTTAATAGAAGAGCAATACAGAGACTTCAGACCACTCAAAGGAGTATGGAGAGATGTATGTTGGGAGTAACAAGAAGAGATCGAAAACGCAATGTATGGGTAAGACAACAAACAGGTGTTACTGACCTTATTGAAAAAATTAAAAGATTGAAATGGAGTTGGGCTGGACATATTGCTAGAAAAGATGATAATATATGGACAATTGAAATTTTAAACTGGATTCCAAGAGATTGTAAAAGACCCAGAAAGAGACCACATGTGAGATAGATGGATGAAATAAGAAAATGTGCAGGGGTGTTGTGGAGAAGAGAAGCTAAAGATCGGAGAAGATGGATTAAACTTGGAGAGACCTTCATCCTGCAATGGATTGATAATGGTTGATGATGATGATGATATATATATATAATATTCAAATATAAGTATATTGTTTATAGTAAAGTTAATATAATAAACTCACACTTTCAAGCTTCCTACAGCCATGCACTCCATCTTATACAACAAATACACTTGATCACATGCATGTGAAAAAGATAAAGAATCTTCAACATATATAGTTCATGTGGAACAAGCACTCATCAATTGGTTCAAATCACCATCTGCCACACATTTATATTATCAGTGCTCAGTTTGTATTAAAATAGAAAATTTTCAAACTTTAAAGGAGAAGCTTCATTATCCTGCACCCTCCAACTCTTCTGCATACTGTTGAAAACCTGATGATGGAACACTCAAAGCCTTTGTTAATGTCAATATTATTGTCACACCTATGTTGATTTTAAGTTACTTTGACCCCTTACAGATAGGATTTTAATATATCTATTTAAATATGCAGAAGAGGGATGGGGAGAATACAGGAAGAATATGTAATATTAGAATATAAGTATATTGTCTGTACTAAACTTAATTCATTTAGAATAACTTTAACGCAATCTGTCAAGGTCTCTAATGACCACATTCATGTGAGGGGCCAGATTGATATAAATTCAATATGGGTATAATGATAATGTTGGCATCAACAAGGGCTTGCATATTCTATCAACAAGGTTACAGTGATACAGTTGGTAAAGAATTGAATGGTGAAAGATATTGAAGCTTGTCCATTGAAGTTTGAAGATTTGCTATCTTAATATAAACTGGGCAGTGATTGTGCATATGTGTGGAAGATCGTTGTCTGGACCACTTATTCAGCATGAAATACACATAATGGAGATCATTAATATTTTCACATATATGTGATCATATGTATTGGTTGTATAAGATGGGTTGTATAGCTATAGGGAGCTTGAAAGTCAGAGTTCAAGTCACTTCTAATTAACTCAAGTTAAGTATAGAAAATATACTTATAATTGAATATTACATATTCAGCCTGTATTCTGCCTACCTTTCTTCTGTATATTTAAGTGGACATATTAACATCCTATATGTGAGGAATTAGAATGACATAAAGGCTATATAGGTATGACAATAATATTGGAATCATTTAAGACTTTGAGAGTTCCATCATCGTGTTTTTAATGATATGAATGGCTGAAGAGTTGGAGGGTGAAAAAAAAGCTTGTCCATTAAAGTTTGAAGATTAGCTATCTTAATATAAATTGTGCATTTATTGCATATATGGGTGGAAGATGGTAATCAGGACCAACTGGTAAGTGCTGGTTCAGCACAAAATACATATATTGAAGATCATTTATCTTTTTCACATATATATATAATCATAGGTATCAAGTGTATAAGATGGAGTGTAAAATTTTAGGGAGTTTTATATATATATATATATGTTCAAAAGATGGCGCTATACTAAAACCGCCGAACAAGTGTAAGATTTGTTTTACATAAACGAAAAAAGAGTCAGAAATTAACTACCTCTTTCATTTGCTCACCCCCAGATCAGCTGATTTCAAGCTGGTTTGCTCTCCTCAGTGGGGGATAGAGTATAGAAACCAGATCTAAAACACTGACTCTCAAGTGTTTATGCAAAACGTTTCTATCAGATTGCAAGCGTGAATTTTTCAGACCGGTAAAGTCTTCAAACTCAGCCTAGCAAGCCAGATATTTATATGGGTCTGATCTCAGTTCAGAATCACCATATAATCAAAGTTTCTGCAATATATATCATTGCAAGAAAACATTAAAGGTACATTTATGAAAAACAAAAACAAGTTAATCACGTAACCTGCTATCACTTGTTATTTATGTTCAAAAGATGGCGCTATACCAAAACCGCCGAACAAGTGTAAGATTTGTTTTACATAAACGAAAAAAGAGTCAGAAATTAACTACCTCTTTCATTTGCTCACCCCCAGATCAGCTGATTTCAAGCTGGTTTGCTCTCCTCAGTGGGGGATAGAGTATAGAAACCAGATCTAAAACACTGACTCTCAAGTGTTTATGCAAAACGTTTCTATCAGATTGCAAGCGTGAATTTTTCACACCGGTAAAGTCTTCAAACTCAGCCTAGCAAGCCAGATATTTATATGGGTCTGATCTCAGTTCAGAATCACCATATAATCAAAGTTTCTGCAATATATATCATTGCAAGAAAACTTTAAAGGTACATTTATGAAAAACAAAAACAAGTTAATCACGTAACCTGCTATCACTTGTTATTTATGTTCAAAAGATGGCGCTATACCAAAACCGCTGAACAAGTGTAAGATTTGTTTTACATAAACGAAAAAAGAGTCAGAAATTAACTACCTCTTTCATTTGCTCACCCCCAGATCAGCTGATTTCAAGCTGGTTTGCTCTCCTCAGTGGGGGATAGAGTATAGAAACTAGATCTAAAACACTGACTCTCAAGTGTTTATGCAAAACGTTTCTATCAGATTGCAAGCGTGAATTTTTTAGACCGGTAAAGTCTTCAAACTCAGCCTAGCAAGCCAGATATTTATATGGGTCTGATCTCAGTTCAGAATCACCATATAATCAAAGTTTCTGCAATATATATCATTGCAAGAAAACTTTAAAGGTACATTTGATTATATGGTGATTCTGAACTGAGATCAGACCCATATAAATATCTGGCTTGCTAGGCTGAGTTTGAAGACTTTACCGGTCTGAAAAATTCATGCTTGCAATCTGATAGAAACGTTTTGCATAAACACTTGAGAGTCAGTGTTTTAGATCTAGTTTCTATACTCTATCCCCCACTGAGGAGAGCAAACCAGCTTGAAATCAGCTGATCTGGGGGTGAGCAAATGAAAGAGGTAGTTAATTTCTGACTCTTTTTTCGTTTATGTAAAACAAATCTTACACTTGTTCGGCAGTTTTGGTATAGCGCCATCTTTTGAACATAAATAACAAGTGATAGCAGGTTACGTGATTAACTTGTTTTTGTTTTTCATAAATGTACCTTTAAAGTTTTCTTGCAATGATATATATTGCAGAAACTTTGATTATATGGTGATTCTGAACTGAGATCAGACCCATATAAATATCTGGTTTGCTAGGCTGAGTTTGAAGACTTTACCGGTCTGAAAAATTCACGCTTGCAATCTGATAGAAACGTTTTGCATAAACACTTGAGAGTCAGTGTTTTAGATCTAGTTTCTATACTCTATCCCCCACTGAGGAGAGCAAACCATCTTGAAATCAGCTGACCTGGGGGTGAGCAAATGAAAGAGGTAGTTAATTTCTGACTCTTTTTTCGTTTATGTAAAACAAATCTTACACTTGTTCGGCGGTTTTGGTATAGCGCCATCTTTTGAACATAAATAACAAGTGATAGCAGGTTACATGATTAACTTGTTTTTCATATATATATATATATATATATTACATTCCAATTATATATATATATCACAACAAAAATAATAAATTCAACAGTAAGAAAACACTATAAACCATCTTTAAATCTCCAGAAATACTTTCGGTTAATTTCTAATACCAGCCTCAACTGCCATTAAATTAAAAAAACAAAAGAAAAAAGAAAATGGAAGCAAACGTCATCAATTCAAATCCCATGAATCCAGTATTTTAATATTAGCAGCTTGTCTATTTATTAAATGCATTTTATTCCTATGTATAAAAATTACCTCCTTAATTTTTCTTTTAATGGCAGTTGAAGTTGGTTTTAGAAATTGCCCAAAGTACTTCTGCAGATTTAAAGACTGTTTATATTGGTTTGTTACCAGTGAATTTATTATTTTTGTTGAGATTACAATGTTTTTAATTAATGGACATTTTATATATATATATATATAATAATTCAAATAAATATATTTAACACGGTTATCCAAATTTTAATAAATATATTTTTATTGGAAGTACTTTCAATTGTAGCACAGACAATCTTTATCAACCATCAATTAGTACAAATTTACACAAAACAAATTTTTTTATATTACCCATCATTCAATTCATTTAAATTTCCCACAATTCTGTTATTTTTATGTTAGCCAATTGTCTATTAATTAAATCCTCTCCTTTTTTAGATATAATCATTGCTTCCTTATTTTTTCGTTTTTCATTACATCGTTCAATTTGAATAATTTTCACATCTCTATTATCAAATTTAAAACCATAATTATACTTTTGTTATGATCAAAAATAATTGATGGAATATTGTGTAAGTTTGTTAGTGATAAAATTAAAAATATTAATGTATTTGTTACTGATATGTTAAATGTTGATTATGGAAGGAATATTATTTATAATACAATTAAAAATTTAATCAAAATAAAAGTAATAATAAAAAAATATTAAACACATTAAAAAATGATAAATGGATTTCTATTCCTTTTATATCTAATCAACAAGCTAAATTAATTAATAAACTTTATAGCAGTTTGTGTATTGTATCTTTTTTCTCTTCAAATAATATAAATGATATGACAAATAATTCTAAAACACAGATTTCTAAGTTTGAACTAAGTTATATATATATATATATGCAGTTGTGGAATGAAATATATAGGTGAATCAAAGTCTACAAAAAAAAAAAAAGAAATTTCACTATGCACGAATACTCCATCAATTATTTTTGATCATAATAAAACATGTAATTATGGTTTTAAATTTGATAATAGAGATGTGAAAATTATTCAAATTGAATGATGTAAACAAAAAATTAAGGAAGTAATGATTATATCTAGAAATAGAGAGGATTTAATTAATAGACAATTGGCTAACATAAAAATAACAGAATTGTGGGAAATTTAAATGAATTGAATGATGGGTAATATAAAAATTTTTGTTTTGTGTAAATTTGTACTAATTGATGGTTGATAAAGATTGTCAGTGTTACAATCGAAAGTACTTCCAGTAAAGAATATATTAATTAAAATTTGGATACTGTGTTAAAAAGATTTATTTGAATTATTATATTATTTAAAAATAGACATTTAATAATTATATATATATACACTAAATTATATTGCTAAATATTAGATGTAATTTTTTAAAGATTAAATTATTGCAACTGCCTATTTTAAATGTAATTGAATAGTAATCCAGCTTCAGCAAATTACAATGTATTTAAAGTTAAAATGATAACATTTTAATGTTATTTTTCATATACTAGAAGGATTGTGTAAAATGGATTTTTTAAAAAAGCAGCAATTTATTTAATCAATCAGAAATCTATTGCTAAATGTTTTTATATCTGACTGAGAGTTATATCTGGCAAGTATGAAATTATTTCAATTTCAATATTACCAATGGTGATTCAAATTCTAATATTATGTAATTAATAATAATGTACAGTGCTAAATATTTACATTAATATTAGAATTTAAATCATTATTCCCAAGATTAAAACTGAAAGCAATTTCATGCTTGACAGATATATATATATATATATATATATATATATATATATATATATATATATATATATATATATATATATATATATATATATATATATATATATATGCCAATCAGATGTAAAAACATTTAACAAAATTTCTGATTGATTAAATGAATTTATGCTCCTAACAAATGCATTGTAAACAATCCTTCTAATATATGAAAAAAAAAACAAAGTTAAAATTCTATCATTTGAACTTAAATACATTGTCATTTCCAGAAGCTGAAAGTTACTCAATTATATTTTAAAATAAACAGTTGCAATGAATTTGCCTCAAAAACATTATATATATATTAATTGGATATAAATCATTGGTAGAATACTTTAATAGTGCTAACTGAATTTAAAATCAAACAGCATTGGTGTCACTAATTAATGATATACATCAGTTTATTATTATTATTTTTTAGAATACAGTTTAAGAACAAGCAAATAAAGTTTTATGAAAGACTTAAAATTTTTAAAGTAGATTTGATATATTCATAACACGAAAAATATTATTTGTGATGTAACCATTATATTTTATGAGTGTAATAAAATAAAAAGAGGTATCAAAGAGACTATTCTGATAAATTATTTTGGATCAAAAACCAAATATATTATGAGAATTTCTTTTAATGTTAAACCAGTTGCCAGTTGCTTTTGAATTTTGAGTTATTTTAGTGTATATATTGATATGAATAAACATATATAACGCATGGTAAATAATTCACACATCCAGTATATAAAAATAACTGCATGATTAAAAGAAATTATTATAAAATATAATACCATACTTTCCAATATCAATTTCAATATGGTGTAAAAGGATTCAGAGTAGTGCTGCTACTATCCATATGTAACACAATAATAAAGTGCACTCATTACGTATAAAGACATTATGAATTATAATAATAAATTAATTGTTAGAAAATTTAGTATACTAGTCAAACATAATGACTGTATATGGCAAATATAAAATACATTTAGTACACTCAACTCTTTAATAAAATCTAAATAGATTATGGTCAAAGACTATTATAGAATGTTGTCTTCTGCATAAAAGAATGATGAACTTAGTTATGATCTATTAGATATTTTAAAAATTTATATCAGTGTTTCCAGTATCTTAAGAAGATACCACTATATAATTTATATCTTGGAATTCCAATACCTTATTAAGGGAAAAAAACTAAAAAGCATAATCCTAAACAATAGTATTCAATTCTTGCTAACGAAATGACATAAATGTATATCAGAACAACAATTTTTGATATGTCAATCCTAATCAAATCATGTAAATGCATTATTTTGGAGATGTGTTCTTGATTCCTAACATGTATTAGTCTAATCAATGAAGGTGAGATCACCAGGTACAATGCATGGTAAATTATATCAACTGAACAAGAAATACATTTGCCTCTGTTCATCTAATTGCAGCAGATATAACTATACTTTTTAAAGTACCTTAGCCAATGATTTGAGAAAAAAATTAGCATAACAACTAACCAAGTTACTGATCATGAGAAACTCGTGTAGATGAAGCTGATGGAAGGAAAATATTAATAGTCTTCTATGTATTTTAAATCAGCAACATAATGTTTTGTAAGACACTAAATATAAGCCACTCTATAAAGTATTCCTATAAAAAATTAAATATTATGTATAGGGGTAATTAACCAATACTGCTCGAAGAGCATTATGACATTGTGAAGTGGGTAAATGATGCAAGAAATTGAAAGGCATTAGTAATCCTAGGCTCTCAAAATATTTTTAAGAAAAATTTTAAAAGAGAAAAGATACCAGTGAAAGATTTTCACTACCACAAAGAAAATTGTGTGTATTTTTAGTGTGAATTTCAGGAGTAATAGAAAACTTATCTATTTATCAGTCAATAAATTATTGGTTAAACAAATTTTTTCATATAATAACATCAGTTGATTATGGTGTTAAAGATAGTTATAAATCAATAAAATTGTTTATAGGTTATTTTTAATGTCTATATTTGCATAGTAAATTTTTCAATACCTGTTTTATTAGTCTGAAATGTGCCAAAGGAGACACCTCATCATCATAGAGAATATAGTAAATTGATTTTTTTAGGGGTAGAAATGGTATCATCCAACATGTTATTCTCTTGAGGAAGACTAGTGATCGCAATAAAATTGTAGAAAGAATTCAATCACTTTCTGTACCAATGAAGTAATACATGTAAATAAACTTAATATACTAGTGTAAAAATAATAAATATGGTAGCAAAGATTACAAGGACAGTTAATATATATGATGTACCCCATATCAAAACTTAAAATAAACTGAATACACAAACAAAATTAAACAAATAATATTGTAAGATTATATCAAAACAAATCAGCATAGTGTAACGAATAACTTTAATGAAAAAATAAAATGGGTTCAGCTATTCTATTTTTTTTTTGAAAGGGGATTGTGATTAGAGAAAATCAAATCATAGAAAAAGTATCATAAAGACCTGAATTAAATCATAGCATAAATTAATAAAATAACAATATAAGGTAATATAATATAGGCAAGATTGCAGATTGAAAAGATACAGATGTAATAAATGAATACTGTTATTATGATTTAGAAAGATTATTAATTTAGATTATTTGATTTAAAAGAGACAAGATTCTTACAAAGATTATTATTGAATCAAAATTACATTATAGTTTCATTAAAGATATTTTACAGAGTTTATTTATTATAAGTTAGTTTTTATGAACATTCAATATTTATAGCTAGCTTTAGAGAGTTATGAAATTAGTTTAATTTTATAGATGTCTGCAGGAAGATATGTTTAAGGATAATCTTCTAGCTGATGCATATGGTACTGGCTTTCTCTGTTGGGCTTTAATGTCAATTAAAATATCAGGTTCATAATAAGATCAAGTCTTGATTTAAGCATGGTCAATAGATGTTGGTTTATATAAAAATAATCTCTAAGAATGATTTTAAAACACTTATTAATGAGTGAGTGCATGTAAATTTGTATCAATCCAATAGCACATGTGAAGTTTCATTTCCTACCATTATATATATATATATATATATATTGTACCTAACTAAAGTTTCCCTTAGATCCAAAAGGAGCCAAGGGTTATCTTAGCTTAACCTTTTGGATTGAAATTGTCTGATTTTTTTAAAAAAATAATAATGATAAAAATGAAAATTAAATTAGTTAATGACTAAACTAGGATAATCTTGAATTGATTGTAATCATTATTGTATTATGGAATTATGTCTAAGTATTTGAAAGAGATATATGAGTTAGGTTGGTAAGAAATGCTAAATAATAATTTTAATTCTAAAAAAAAAGAAAGATATCAGAAATAGTTGTTAATTTGTAAGTAATATTAAATGTATTCTAAAATAACTATCGTATTATCTATTCTAATGTTTAAAGAATAATAATAAGATATTATTAATAAGTTGGAATGAATAGTAACAAATTTAAAAAAATAATCTGTAAGTTTTATTAGAACAATATAACAGTATTTATTAGATGTAAGATAGTAGCGTTCCATTTACAAAATTGTTTTAAAATAAATATTTGATAATATTTTAGTTTTGTAATTTTAAAAGAATAACTTTTAAACAATGGGTGAGCTCATATTTATAGATTACCAGTATATGGAAATGTGTGTGTGTGTGTGCAAGAAAGATACATAAACATAAGAATAAAAAAAAAATTCTAATATTTATAAAAAATAGATAAATAAATGGATGGATATAAATTTATGAAAGAATTATTTAAAAGTTAATAAAGAGGGATAGTTTTAAATTTTATATTTATTACTATGGGTTGGATAAAATATCAGGTTACCAAATATCATTTAAAAAAATTATTGTATAGTATTTGTTAATAATAAAATTTAGATTTTTAGCTGAAGGTCACGTGGTATAAGAAAATTATATTGCTTATGTCATTATTGTTGGAATATTTAAATTTAATAAAAAATAGTTTTTATTGGTTTTTAAATAAACTATAGAGGGGGGGTGAGAAATTGTGAAATAAACAGAAGATCTAAAGGGTTATTCAGTTGCTGATCTGTTTTAAATATATGTGTATCTGAATCTTAATAGTAATTTAATAAAAAGTAATTTTTAAAACTTTATATTAAAAAAATAAAAGTATGTTTTTAAAACCATTCTTTTAAATCGTCCAGTAATGGTTGAAGGCTAAAGGACAGGTAATCCGTTTTTCCTGACAATTTTTCATTCCAGTTGAGGCATTAAAATTTATGGTAAAATGTTTGCAGAAAAAATACAGCGTCTCATATTTCATTTATTTTTTTATCTATTTATTTTTCTTTATTTAGAAGTAAAACTTAAATTATTAAGTATTGTTATGGCTAAAGACTTTATTGCACTAAAATATAGTATATATCCTATCAAATTAAAAATACACGTGAAAAAGAAATTTAAAAAAAAAAAAGACATTCAAACATTTTAAAATATTAAAATGGAAATGCATCAGCGTCTTTATAAATTAAAATTGACGTTAAATTTAATACTGCCTTATTAATACATGTAAATATGCTCTTAAAAAAATAATATTTGAGAGGAAAATATGTATTTTAAAATACTAATTCTCATTTATGCTAGTAGTATGAAAAGAATTTGTTTGAGAGCAAAACTTTAAAAGAATTTAAAAATATTATTAATGAACTTCTCTCTATCAGATGCATAATGTTTTGTTATAATTGCCAGTACTTATAAGTAACTTTATGACCGTTGATCTTAGTTCATAAAACAAGGAAAGTCCTTAATTATAAACAAAGTCCACTCTTATGTTTTAAAAATAAATAAAAGGAAATTTGTTAAAAAAAAAAAAAGAGCTCTATTTAAAAAAATGCATTTATTTAAAGAAGAACAGTGAAAGTTAACTAAATAGACATATTATAATTATTCCGCGTTTGAACCTAGGATTATAAATATATAAAAAAAACATGTACTCAGCTGAAGAATTTATTGTTTTCAATGCCGGCTTATTTTACTTATACTTATGCTTATTATACTTATGCTACTCAGTTGAATAATTTATTTTCCAGTGCCAACTTATGTTTATGCTTACGATTTTTTATTATTTTAATATTTAAAATTATCTTCAAAGATAAAAGAAAGTGAACGTGTTTATATAAAGAACTACTGAACATTTTCGTTTGGAAATGATTGCCATGTATATAAATGTATTAGTTGAAGCTTCGAATTCAAATAGATATCTTAACCTGGATAAATTGTCTACACATTATGAAATGGAAAAATCATCACGGAGCCGAAATATGAACTTGAATTAATGTATTATTATTTTTTTTGTATGGTCTGCTTTATTGATTAAAAAAAAAAAAGAAACCATAAAAATATTTATGCTATTAAATTTTTATGTAACACTTTTTGCATAAATATACAGGTAAACTAGAGTTATAATTTTAAAACGAAATAGGTTTATTTGAATGAGCAAAGCTTATTTATCAAGCATTACACTAGCTAGTTTCTATTTAATAATTTTATTATAGAGATTTAAATATCACAGTCTTATTTTCACAAATGGGATGTTTTACTCAATTTTATTTTAAATTTACTAGAGAAGTTTATCAGAGAATATCCATTCATTTGTTTTATGAATGTTATATTAAGAATAATTACAAATATTTTATATTCATCGAGAAGTAAATATTCTTGCATTTAATTTACCATTTCAAAAGTCCACTAGTTACTATATTTTTAGCATTTAATATTTTGTTATGTGTGTATTGTGCCTTGCCTAGAATTTTATATACATTTAAGTTTAAAGTATTTTCTACAGTAGTCAGTTCACACATAGTTTGCTTTGTTGGTTCGAATATTGGATATACGTTTTGTATTTTATAAATTTCTTGAAAATAACTTAATTAGTTTAAGTGAAGTATATATCTTGCTATTAGTTAGAATTTGGTAGCCTCAAGAATTAGGCTTAGTTCATAATTTTTGAATATGTTTATGGAGTCGAGAGTATCGTCCATCCTTATTGTAATGTAATTCCATGATTTGATGATGCTTGTCCCCAAAAGAGGGTTATTATATTGTATTTTTCAGTGATGATAATCACATTTATAAGCATTGGAAATCCCATGAAAGGATTGTGCTTTTCTGGTGGGTGTTCCTGTTCCCAGATGTACTGAAGATGAATACCAGACATCTTTGTTTTGCCTCGAAGTTAGGTATTTTTGGAAGCCACCATATTCTTTTCCAGCTCTGAGGAGCCTAGTATCTTTATATTTTTGCCTATCATTCATGATGACTTAATGCTAATTCCACCACAGTAGGTGATGTTGCATTTGTTTTAAATTTGTGATGACAAGATATGCTTGTTTGAGGAAATGTATTTCTTCAGGTAGTTGTAGCTAATTTATGGCTCATAGGTATATCAATGTTTGAATTGTGTTGCTATGATAGTTTTATCACACACAAGCTAACCAACAATAAGTTATATTTATTTTAAAGTATATTAAATATGCATATGGTATAAGTGGCAATTCACACATAATAATTTAATATTTTCATCCAGAATTTCGCTGCTGGATTTGTAAGTCTGTTACATTGAGGGAATAATTTTATGTGGACTAAAGTTATTTTAAAAAAAGTATAACTGATCTCTGATGAATGATTGTCCTATACATTTAAGTTAGTTTAATTTTAGTATTAGCTTAACCTAATATAAAGATATATCTAGCTGTGATATTAGTTATATCTGTGAAACTAGTGATGATATTTTCAAAAGTATTGTTGAATATGCATACTCCAACTTAGCGTTTGTTAAGTTGAGGAGTATAAAATTAAGCTTAGGATTTCCAATATAAACATAGTTATGTGTGTCATTCTGATTAGTAGATGACACCATAATGTTATTAATTAGTCCAAATAATTATATAAAATCTTAGTGCGGTATTGGCACTGTTTGTATTCCACTATATTTAAAAAAAAACATTTCTTCTCATTATTAATAAATTAAATTATTATTATTTCAAAAGTTTTGTTTGTTTGTTTTACTTTTATATGAAAATATATTATTGTCTTGGGTTCCAAGTTGACAAAGTCTTAAATTTTTAAATTTAATGAATCTTCAATTCAGACATTTGCAAGTAGATTCTAAGTTAATTAAATACAATTGATATTGTCTTAAAAATTAAAAAGCTATGTTGAAGTAAATGATTCTTATATTGAATCACAAATACAGATAATTACATTATAACAGATACATAATTAAATATTAGTTAAAAGTTTATTTTTTTTTAAAATTATCAGTATATCTTTTCAGACTAAAGATTATGCAATATCAGATTAACAATATTATACTTTAGAAGAATATTTTAATTAATATTATTTTAAAAGCTGCACATTACCTTATCTTATATTCACTGCACATCATCCATCATCATCTTAAATCTTATATATTTAAAGAATTCTAATCCATTTGCATTTGAGATCTTTAGTGGTTGTCTATGAGTATGGAAAGGCATTAAAAGTACCCTTGCTCTTTTCTTTGCTCAAGTAAGATCTTAGATAATAGGCCTTCATTAGTTTAAATTTAAATTGATTCATTAAGTTTTATGAATTAATATTTGTTTTGTTTATTATTTTAAGATTAAACATATTATAAATTATTTTATGGTCAGCTAAGGTGTCACTTATTTATGTATTAATCACAGTAATTCTTTATTAGGCAACTTAACTTAAACTGTAATTTTATACAAGAGTTTTAGTTTTAAAATCCCTGAGGTTATTTACTCTTGTTGTTTTAGTAAATATAATTCTATAAGATAATATTTTAAAGCAAAGCATCATTAATCTTATTCAGAGAGTGTATGATCTATTGGTATGACTAATATGGTAAGCATTCATTAGTGATTTTAGTTAATCTTTTATATGATTTATTAAAATATCAATAAGCTGTAGTAGTTATAGTTTATCAGTATTGGATTTGACCTTTATTTGATTATACATATCTGGATCATCTCTTTTCTTTAAATTTATTGTAACCCCACTGAGCCGAGTCGTTTAGAGTCTCTAATTTATAGTTCATTTTATCTCAATTCATTTCTTTCTCTCCTTTATTCCATTTTTTTTCATGTCATTTCTTTTATCATCTCATTTCATTTTTCTCTCTCCTTTATTCTATTTTCTTCTTATCTCTCTCTCTCTCTATTTTATTAGGTTACAATTGGCCGCTCTCATTTCATTTTCATCATTTATCTTTATCATTATCTCTTTTTTATTCTATTTTCTTCTTATCTCTCTTTCTCACACCTATCTCCTATTTCATAAGGTTGCAATATATATATATATATATATATATATATATATATATATATATACATATACACAAATTAAAAAATCTAAATAAAGCATTTAGATAGATTATATATATACACTTAATCAATCGAATTATAAAAAAAAATAATAATAATAATAGATAACTCGTTTGTATTCAATTTAATTTAAAATCATCAAATCGAATATCTTTCACATATGAAACTTTTCAAGATGCCATTCCTAGTCATCATTGGAAATAAACTCATGAAAAAATAATAATTATTATTACCATTTATAGAAATGCATATATATCTTATGACCTTTGGTTTGAATCAAAGAAACCAAGATCGATGAATTGAGGGAAATGCTGGCTTTTGAACAGTTTGAAAGAAATTTTTTTTGTAGCGGTTGTGTGACATATAAATAAAATTATGTCTTTAGTTTATTGAAAAAGTTTAATGTGTAAATGTATTAAGTGCATAGAAGGGGGGTAAGGCTCCCACTTACAGCAAAATTATGAATATGTTTATTTATAAAGGTTTAAGTGTTGAATGGCACAAATAATATTATTTGAAAAGTGAAAGTTTAATATTTGAAAAGGTTGGGAAATTTAACTTGCTTGTAATAACCCTTGTTTAATATTTAATTTGGGGGGGGGGGTAGCTATAAAATTTTAAAAAATTATGAAATAGGTTTAAGGCTATTTGAAATTGCCACAAGTAGATAGTGAAGATTATTAATAAATGTGCGTGCTTGTGTGTGTCTGTGCAATATATAAAATTTTAATTATAGGAACAATTCCCAATTTTTATTTGTCATGCAGTATATTGTTGGAAAGTGGATTGAGAGAACAGTTATTTTGTATCAGTTTTAAATAAATTAATCATTATATTCATTCATAAATTTTAAATCAAAAATTTAGTCTACTCTTTTAATTGGAAATTTTTTTCTCTCAATTTATTCTGACATTTTTTTTATTTAGAGCAGGAAAAGTTCAAGCACCCCATTGTCAAAATTATGTTTGATGAGCCAATTAGCACTTAATACAAAGGATCAAAGATAAAGTAGTTAGGTCAGAGGATAATGGATAATCAAAGTTTATAAAAGGGGTGATACATTGCGGTTAGGGCTCTTCTCTAAATTGTTTGGCGGCACGTAATTAAAATTTTGCTTCATTTATTTTAGGCAAAGTTATACGCTTTGATGGTTGCCGTCTTCTGACCTATGAATTATTTAAAAAGTATAATGGAATTATAAAATGTGTCCCTAAACCACTAAATTAGACACACTGGATCTCCTCACGTTAATTGTAACTGAAATTGACAGCACAGCAAAAGTTAGTAAACAATCCCTAATGCAATACATCTAGCCCAGATTTTCCAATCTTCCCTGCACAAGATTCTTCAGATAAAAACTTTTATTGCTATTTATTCTGTCAAAAATCTTTCCCATATGATACTTAGAAGGATGTGTTTAATAAAGTGTAGGAAAAGACTGAAAGAACAAAAGGTTTAATTGTGCATTTGTTTTATATTGATGATAAAGACTTAACCAAATCTGAACAGTATACTCCTATGATTAATTGCTTTTATCAGAGAAAACTTTAGGCTCTCATATGAAAATAATTTTAACAGCAAATTGTAGAATACATGTCAGAATAAGTAGAAGTGAGAAAGGAAGAAATACTGGATGATAGACTTATGAAAGATATTATAAATGTGCAGTTCCGAGCATCATGTCTAAGCTAAATATGTGATTTGAATTAGTAAAAAAATTAATAAGGAAAATGAATAACTCAGGAAATGAGTCAATTCACAAAGAATGAGGAATTAAACCCTACTAACCAGTGACTATGGGATAAATGATATTGCAAATGTATACTTTTCTATGATGATTTAATAAGTGAGCCAGGATTCTGGGGAGTAATATAATGACGTATTTGATAACGTATCTCAAAATTCATTTTGGCACAAATAAAGTTGCAACTTGGATATTTTAAATTTTTCAAGCCATGGCTGTATATCTACTTCCTTATGATATAAAAGTACTAAAACATGGAGACACTTTTCAAAAAGGAAGCACAGTCGCAGATGATGCAGTGTGCTGAAAATACTTCAAGTAAAAAAATTTTTTTTTATTATGCTATGTGTTGAATTTCATTTATTATATGTTTATAATTAGGTGTTGAATTTTTAATCTGGTATTAACTTTCAGTTAGAATAAAAAACCTAATATTGTTCGGTATTTAACCTATTTAGCCCATATATTGTATGGAATGCTTGAGAATGGAGCGTGAAAGAGGTTTACAATATTGCTATGCTAAGAATTTTAAAATTAATGTTGGCATGCTTATTAGTTCACGTATATATTTTATGTATTTGTTTTCTATGCCCTAAAGCTTGATTGAGTTAAGATAAGATGTGTCTAAATAAATCATATCCCTTTCTTAGTCTGTAATATTAATGCTTTAATGAAAATTTATGCTTAACTCCCATTAGACTAGTTTTAAAATTATCGTTTCATACATCAATAATATGATACCCTTTAGGTTAAGTGAGAGTGCAAATGTCCTTTGTTTGTCTGAGGTGACCTTAGTTCTTGCTACCTCGAAGGCTGAGATGGAGAATAGCTCTCTCGCAATTAAATATATTTAACTTTGAAGGTGTTCGAAGATCGAGGATATATTACCAGCTCCATTATTAGTTTGCTTCATAAGAGATAAATATTTTGTACGGTTGTAGTATGTGGTGATTTAGCACACCATTTTTCTATCTGTGTAGCAACAAGGTCCTCACCTATTGTACAGATTCAGGGAGAAGGCACCTTTAGGTTTATGCTGTCAGCAAGATGCTGTTTCTCAATTTATTTTCTCTTAGGAGAGTATTATCATTATCACCATAGATTGAATTAAATGTTGTTTATTATTTTTCTAGGTCATTATGTATTAATTGAAACTAGTCATTTGCTTTAATGAATAATAAGTAAACATATATCAGAAATTGATGTATAGTGTGGCTGAGCTTAGCTCGCAGCTTGTTATCGAACCAATAATTATTCCAAATTTAAGTTAGTAATTCAAACCCAGACAAGCAACGGGCATCATATCCAGCTCATTCTAAAACAAATCATCACTGGTCTGGTAATAAAATGGTAGAGAAACTCATGTTGGGGATATAGTATACAATACAATTGTGGGCGCGCGAATGTAACCTCTTAAATGATGATACAATTACAGAATAGAAGTTAAGCATTATGTTGATGGGGAGTAACAGCCTATAAAATTAGTTGAAGGTTTAAATATCAAAATGAAAGTAATTTCTAAGGTATGTGAATTCCTTAATGAAGAGAAAACAAATATTGATTTGATTTAATAAGGGCTAAGTGTTAACTGTTCTAATAATGAGTATGTTTATTGTAATGTTAGTACTGATGAAGTTCTGCTTCAGAAAAAAAATAATTTGTCTTAAAGTAATATGTCATGGATTGAAACAGTTCATTTAACAGTCTATAATATAGGAGTTATTTGTTCCCAGTACTAGAATATAAGTACAGATTTTGGGATGAGGGTTATATCCTAGATGAGATGACCCCAGAAAGAACTTGTAATCCGTAGCCAATGTAGATCCATTATAAATTTGTTTTGTGATTATTATTTTGTTATTTACTTTTGCCATTGCGATTGCTACAATGTTTGTGCTTATATTGTATTATTTATCATTAATGTGTTAATAAATATTTTGTTTTGAATTTAAACTTTGGTGTTGTGTCTTAACTTATTGCATGATCATTGTGACTAAAAATGAGATGGCTTCAAGTCGCTTGAATTCTGTCATTTTTAACGCTACCATTAAGATTAAGATTTGCGCTCTTTTTAAAGGTTAAAAAAAGTTCCATAAGATGCTACCCTCTTCTGAATTATTTTACAAGTAAAAAATCAATAATATTCAAATTTTAAGTACAACAAAGGAAGAGGGCAGTCCGTCCTTGATGCTGATAACTGTCAAGGACAAAGAAAATGCTTGTCAATAACTAAACCATTACGATTTCTTTTGTTTCATTTTGAAAGTGATAGACCATTTTAAAAGTATTTTTTGACATATTATAAATTATTTTGATAAAATATGCTAAAAATAAAATTATTATAGAAATATATTTAAGATTTCAGTAAAAATTATTTACTTATCTGCAACATAAAATTGAGAAAGAAATCACTGACTTCAGCAGCACTTTTTAGTTGGTTACTAACATTCATTTTAGATTTATCGCTATTGAATATTTTTATAATTATAAATAAAAATTTATTTTTGAAAAACTTTCGTTCTCTTTCATAACCTGACGAATTATTAATATACTTTTTACAAACGAATCTAAAGTGAATATAATATTAAAATATGAATATATTTTGATGGTTGAGTTTGTGAATTGACCAATTAAAAGTTTAGACTTTTACCTTACTCAGCCAATAAAATAATCAGTGCTCAATCGGTTAATGCTTGGGTATCCATTGATTCCAGAAATTTGATATAGAAAAGTTGTAGAAAATATTCCATACTTTCCAATACAGATGTGTCACCATCCTTATGAAATATTACTTTTAAATTAATATATTATTTTTTGTTTGGGAAGATTGAGAATTAATCTGCTGAAACATTTAGTTATATTTGAAATTATAATGTCCATATGGCAAACATCTAAGATAAGAATTAAATTTTAAATTTAATCTTTAGTTTATTAAGTTTATTGCATTATGACAAATGTCATAAGTGGACATCAAATCCCTTTGCCACTCCTGATATTTGAAGACATTCCCAGTTGACGAGAATCTAATCAAAAATTTAATGCAAATAAATATTTCATTTTAAGTAACCGTTTAGTAATTATTATTATTATTATTATTATTATGATGATGATGATGATGATGATGATGATGATGATGATGATGATGATGATGATGATGATGATGATAAACAGGATTATAATCCTTAGTTGAGAGTAGACATTAGCTTCTAGAATGAGTGTATGTCTATTTGACTTAAATTTGCTGGGATAGTGTTCGGGAGTCTGCAATAAATTTGGAAGGGAGTAGTTGTAGTTCCACACTATAAATCGGAACTCTGAGAATGAGAGTCACAATCATAAAATTTCAAATGAAGAGTTTATCATTGCTGGTATACTGTAATATTAAAGAGTTTATTCAGTTGAGAATGTCATACATTCCGCTCATGTGTGTGTGTGTGTGAGTTAGCATTGTGGAGAATAGTGTTTGGTGATAAAGATGAGATGGAGGAAAACATAAACATTTAAAAAGAAATTAATTGTAACTTTGGAGGTTAAGACAGTGGTGGAGAATTGTTTTCAGCTTTCAATAATTTATCATTTGATTCAATTATATTTAATAATTGCTGAATTAAAGATGAGAACAAAACATACTATTTTTAACTTAAATAATTATAATGTTTTTTGAAAATTTTGATAACTTGCTTTCCTCACGAACTTACAAATTGTCAAGTGATGATGATCTTAAGTTGGCATTGCAGCTGTTGGATATAGTTACAATTTGGCACCCTGGTAAATAAATTATTACAAATATGCATCCCTCTCTCTGTCATTCCCTCTCCACTTCCATCTCTATATAGCTAAGTGAAAGGTTACAGTAGGTGTATTAGTAGGAGTTTGGCTAGCCCAATGTCTGGCTTGATGATGATTTGTGAGTGGGTGGAGCTGTAGTAGTTATTGGAATATATATAATCAAGTCTATAGTGTTAAAGTGTGAGATTTAATTATATACAAAATAATATGATCAGATCTATTTGTCATAGAGCCTAATTTAAATATTTTGTATTAAAATATTTATTAAGTATAAAGTATAATGACTCAATTAATTGTTGTTTCGTGAAGCAATCTATACTGTCTGGAAATCATTCTGTAGAATTTATTTAAAGTCAATTCTTACTGGATTATACAAATTTTTGGGAACCAAAGCATTATAAAAAAAGACATGTATTAAGGATAAATAGCAGAGAGAACTATTCATAATTTGAGGTGGTAGATTCTCAGAAAAGGGTGAGAATATATATATGCATCCATTATATATTCTCTTATTCATCTTTATCTACCTTATAACTTCTATCTATCATCAAATCAAAAATTAATTTCCATTTTATACTATCAAGACATATATGTGGATATACATTCATATATTTTTATATATTATAGCAGCCAATTTTCTAACATTGACCACTTCCTCTCAATTTTATCGATCCACTGACTCTCTCTCTCTCTCTCTCTGTGTGTGTGTGTGTAATAATATAATTCGATGTCTGTACTTCTTCAAAGCAATATACATAATTATATATTTGAATATTTATAAATACAGTAATCAGATATATTTGAAAAATTTTATCCACTCATAGCACTTTCAAATATCCTTGTAGTCTTTGTCAACTAACACTTTGAAAGGCTAACCTTCCCACAATTCTGTGATCCTAATGTTTGCTGCCTTCCTGTTAATTAAGTCATGTTTGTATTTGTATATTAGCATAGCTTTTATGTTTTTTTTGTTGTTATTTTTTTCAACTTAAAATATTTTAACATTGTTGTAATTGAAGTTAAAACCATAAATACATAAATTACTATGGTTGTGAAAAATGGATACTGAAAGTTTATTATCTACTTTGCAATTTTGATTCAATTTCTGAACTATTTTTAGCAACAGCAAGTGCTCTTCATTTCTTTTTCCAATGTACATCTTGATTCACCTATATATCAACTACCGCACCTACATATCTGTTTATAAATGATACAATTTTTATTTCTAAATGAGGTTTTATCCTTAGAATTATTTATTAATTTGCTTAATGTAGGAGGTGTGTAAAATGCAATATCACATATACCTTAATAAATCTTCCTTATAAAATTTACTTGATAATTCATAATGTATGGTATTGATATCTATATTTTTTATTAGCAGGAGGATAAATATTATTATTAAAATTTTTTACTCTTTTATCTCATATTAGAATCTTTAATAACATTATGTATATGATTATAATTGTAATCAACATTTAACAATTCTTTCAAATATATTTCAATACTTTTGCCTTTATCTGATAAATATTTGACAAAGACTATTATTTCTAAATAAGAAAGATTTCAAACCTGCCATTTTACGTGACAGTGGCACTCTTGATTTATATGGAATATAACCTCTTTTTATTATTGGTTTAATGGTCATACAGTAATCCAGAATACATTGATTTCTAGTTATTTTGAGATCAAGAAATTGAATGCATATTAAATGTTCATCTGCTTTTATCCATTTTAAGCCATTTGAATTATTCAATTGTTTCATCAACTCTTTAATTGTATTTGGTCCACCAATACAAAATCATCATGATTATATCAATAATATACAGTAATGTTTTTTGATAACATTTTTTTTTTAGAATATATTCTTTATATGTAGAAATTACAAAATTACATATTTGAGCAACAGTAGGTAAACCCATTAGCCAGCCATTACCCATTTTATAAAAAATCTTTCTTAAAAACAGTATATCTAAATGTCTTTAAATATATATCAGATAAAGGCAAAAATATTGAAATATATTTGAATGAATTGTTAAATGTTGGTTACAATTATAATCATATATATAATGTTATTAAAGATTTTAATATGAGATAAAATAATAAAAATTTTAATAATAATATTAATCCACCTGCTAATAAAAAATATGGATATCAATACCATACATTTCGAATGATCAAGCAAATTTTATATGGAAGATTTATAAAGGTATATGTGATATTGCATTTTACACACCTCCTACATTAAACAAATTAATAAATTATTCTAAGGATAAAACCTCATTTATAAATAAAAATTGTATCATTTATAAATGGATATGTAGGTGTGGTAGTGGATATATAGGTGAATCAAGATGTACACTGGAAAAAGACATGAAGAGCACTTGCTGTTGCTAAAAAGAGTTCAGAAATCGAATCACTATTGCAAAGTAGATAATAAACTTTCAGTATCCATTTTTCACAACCATAATAATTCAAGCATTTATGGTTTTAACTTCAATTACAACAATGTCAAAATATTGCAGATTGAAAAAAATAACAACAAAAGAAAAATAAAAGCTATGCTAATATACAAATACAAACATGACTTAATTAACAGGCAGGTAGCAAACATTAAGATCACAAAATTGGGGGAAGATTAGCCTTTTAAAGTATTAGTTGACAAAGACTACAAGGATAGTTGAAAGCGCTACTAAGTGGATAAAATTTTTAAAATATATCTGATTACTGTATTTATAAATATTTAATTATACAATTACACACACACATATATATATATTGTAATGGGCACATACACCGTTACATTATTTTTTTAAAAATTGAGACTTTGAAAAGTATTTAAAATCTTTTTTTTTTAAGACATAAAAATTAAAAATTAATTCTATCTTAAACTCATATATATATATATATATAATCGCACAGATGAGAAAAAAATATTAAAATAAAACTTTATTAAAAAGAGAAAAAGTATTTTAAAAGCAAAAACTTAAAAAGATTTAGAGATAAAAATATATCTTTAAGTTGCAAAATAATTTAATTAATTCTATTGTATAAAATGGAAATGATTATTTTAATTAGTAAAAGTAAACTAGCCCTTGGGCATTTCAAAATGCATAAGCAAAGGTCAGATAGAAGAAGAAAAACAATAGGAACAGAATGGCCAATGAAAGAAACCCATCAAAGAATCAGACCTCAGCGAAAAGACCATCACCATTGTCAAGATGTAATGTTTTCTGGATCTGAAAGTCTACCATAAAAAGTGAGTGAAAATTAATTAAAAGAGAGATGTATGACTGCAGTGGTGATATGTGTTAGTGCAGAGTTGAAGCAGAAGGGATTGAAAAGACGCACTCTTCAATCCCTTCAGTTCTGCTAAAAGGGAAAGAGAAATGGCCAATCATTTCTACATTGAGGACCAGCTAAAGTAAAAGACCTCCGGATGAATCAATAAAATGGCCAACAGCATACCGGTCTCCCCAGGATGTCAGGACAATTAACACTGGAACCCAAATGGTAACGGTTTAAAGATGAACTTTTTTAAACGTAAGAAATATATAATTAATGAACATTTCTAAACAAAAAGAACTCTAAATGCTAAACTCTTCAATATTCTAAATAGAAGAATTTCCTATCTGACTAAATTATTTATTATTTTATTGAATGTATTTTTTTTTAAAATCATTTCCATTTTTATTTTTTTTAATTTTTATTAATATTGTATAAATAGTTTAAATGCATTAAATTTAAGTTGGGCATAGATGCTTGAATAGATTCATTTGCATTTAATTATGTTTTGTTTTCATATTTGATTAAAATATATAGACATTCAGTAAATAATGATATCTTACATTGAATATCTAAAATGTATTTATTCGGATGTCTTGTTAGTTATTGGTGTCAATGTGGCATCTTATGATGAATGCCATTGGGTTTCTTGTGAATTCCCTCTGCAATTAAATCAATGACTTTATATTTTGATCATTTATGTTTATTATGAAATGTTTTTGAGCGTGTAATCTATGTAGTCGATCTATGCTCAACATTAAAAAAAAAAAACTTTATAAAATTCATCTGTGCGAACTTAAAAGTTAAATTATAAATTTAAAATCCAAAGTAAAAGTTATGCTAAAAATGATTCAAAATTTATATGGGCGTAAATAAATGTTTATGTGTTAATTACTGGCAGTGGCTTATATTTATTTATTTTTTCTAAAAAATATTAATATATTTTGATAATATATATCATTATTATTAATCTCTACTACTCTGCTGAGCTAGTGACAATGGGCTAATAATAGTCATAATCAACCAATATAAAATAAATTTTTTTAACGTGTATCTGCCTACTCTATAAATTTTCTAGGTTCAAATGCCTAGATGATGCCCTTGTATGGCAGATATGGTAAGACCCAAAGGTCAGCACCATTCTAGCTGGACTCCCAACATGAGCCGATCTTTAATAAACCACCAATACTCTGAGCAAATAATTTTTTTAATGAAATGTTTTATCTACCTATACGTTAAATCTTATAAAAGCACTGCCAGAAAGAAATAGCACATATATTAAAAATGTGGAAGAAAAGATATTAATAATTTTAAAACTAATCTTAAATAAATATAAAATTCATCTGTGTGGATGATTTAAAATCTTAAAATAATAATTTAAATTAAAAGAATATTAAAATCTAAAATAATAAATGTTATTCCTCAATTTTTAAAATGATTATATATGTGTGTAAATATGTAATGGGCACAGATGCCATTACATTATTTTTTTTTAAAATTGAGACATTGAAAAGTTCGCATTTAAAAACTTCTTTTTTTTAAGACATAAAAATTGAAAATTAATTCTATCTTAAACTCGTATATATATATAAAATTTCACAGATGGAAAAAATTAATAAAATAAAACTTTATTAAAAAGAGAAAAAGTATTTTAAAAGCAAAAAACTTAAAAAGATTTAGAGATAAAAATATATCTTTAAGTTTGCAAAATAATTTAATTAATTCTATTGTATAAAATAGAAATGATTATTTTAATTAGTAAAAGTAAACTAGCCCTTGGGTATTTCAAAATGCATAAGCAAAGTTCAGATAGGAGAAAAAAAAACAATAGGAACAGATTGGCCATTGAAAGAAATCCATCCTTAGTGAAAAGATCATCACCATTGGTGATGTAATGTCCTCTGGATTCAAAAGTCTACCATAAAAAGTGAGTAAAAATTAATTATAGAGGGATGTGTGATAGCAGTGGTGATATGTGTTAGTGCAGAGTTGGTGGAAAAGGGGTTGAAAAGACATACTCTTCAATCCCTTCAGTTTTGCTAAAAGGAAAGAGAAATAACATCATTTTTCCTATATTGAGGACCACAGGACATTGGGGAATTAATGCTGGCTCCAAATGGCAAGCAACTGCTAGAAATTAGAAACTACGGACTTGTTAAAATCGTAAGAACTTTATGAAATCTAATGAACATTAATTAATTTGAAAACAATAAGAACTCTAAAATATAAACTTTCCCAGTATTTAAATAATAGAAATAGAATCCTATCAACCAATGTAAATTAATATTAATAATGTCATTTGATGTATTTTTTAAAATCATTTCCATTTAATTTTTTTTTGTTCTTTTAAGTTTTTATAATTTTTTTTTGTTTTGTTTAACAACCTTTAATAAATGTTAAATTTAAGTTGGGTGTGAATGTCTGCACAGATTTGTAAAATCATATATGTTAGTTTAAAGGAGGGTAATCTTAGATTATTTGTTTCGTAGTTAAATGATATATTGGTGTAATTAGTAGATGTAGTATGAGATTCATTACTTGCAGGATCGATTTATATGCCACACCCCCCTTTTTGCCTATGAAAGGGATAGTAAGACAGAAAACGCAGTCCCTTCCTATGGAGTTTTTTTATTGTTCTTCTTGCTGATAGATGTAGCATTCCTATTTGGTTGAGAGTCAATGTCATCTATTAACCATGCTGTTCAGATGTACATTCCTGACAGTATGTCATTTTGGTGCTGTCATATTCATGCTACATTGAATACATCGATATATCAGATAGATTGGCATTGGTTTTGACTGCAAACTTTTGGCCTAAGGTTAAATCAGGGATAGAATATTTTCTTTTCAAATGTGATCTATGTAGTCTATTCATACTTGACACTTTAATAAAATATTCAACTCATCTGTGTGAACTTATAAAAGTTAAAACGTAAATTAAATTCTAAAATCAAGTTAAATTATAAAGTAAAAGAAATGCTAAAAATGATTCAAAATTTATATGTGTGTTAATAAATGTTTGTGTGTATAATTACTGGCAGTGGCTTATTTTATTCTTTTTTAATATTGAAATATTTTTAGATAAGAATTTATAAACTATAAATCTCTGCTGTTTTACTGAGCTAGTGACATTGGGCTAACGGTCAGAATAAAATATATAAAAATATTTTTTTTTCTTAACTTATGTATTTGACTACTATATAAATTTTCTAGGTTCAAATGCCTAGATGGTGCCCTTGTAGTGCAGATACAGTAAGACTGCAACCTTTGATCACCCACCCTGCACAATATAATTGGTGTCCAATGTAATTTAAAATCCAAAGTAAAAGTTATGCTAAAAATGATTCAAAATTTATACGGGCATAAATAAATGTTTATGTGTTAATTACTGGCAGTGGCTTATATTTATTCTTTTTTTCTAAAAAATATTAATATATTTTGATAATATATATCATTATTATTAATCTCTACTACTCTGCTGAGCTAGTGACAATGGGCTAATGGTTGGAATCAACCAATCTAAAATAATTTTTTTTAACACGTATCTGCCTACTCTATAAATTTTCTAGGTTCAAATGCCTAGATGGTGCTCTTGTATGGCAGATATGGTAAGACCCAAAGGTCAGCACCATTATAATATATATATATATACTTTGTGTATATATATACTATAACGATCGAAATGAAAGTGTAGATCGAATCTAACTGCAAACTACATATCTGCTCTACGCGGCGCCATCTAGGCATTTAAACCTAGAAAAATTTATAGAGTAGACAGATACATGCTGTTAAGATTCCACTTTATTTAAATATTCCGATCGTTAGCCCAAGTCACTAGCTCAGCGGAGACGCAGAGATAAAAATCTATATCTTAATTTATATCTTAAATATCAATAAATAAAAGCCACTGCCAGAAATTAACACATAAAAATATTTATTTACGCACATATAAAATAACATTTAAATTTTGAGGAATAAGTTTAACATTTTAGATTTTTATATTAACTTTTAATTTTACATTTAACTAAGTTTCAATGAGTTTAATATTTTATTTAGATAGTCAAGTATGAATAGACTACATAGATCTGCATTTGAAAAGAAAATATTCTTCCCTGATTTAACCTTAGGCAACAAATTTCGCAATCAACTGGCACCAATCCATCTGATACATTCATGTATTCAATGTAGCATGATACGACAACACAAAATGCTATACTGTCAGGAATGTACATCTGAACAATAAGTAGAAATAGAGAAGACATTGACTCTCCACCAACAGGAATGTGACATCTGTTGGCAAGTAGAACAATAAACAAAAAACTCCATAGGAATGGACTGCGGTCTTCTGCCAACTTACAAACCCATCCATAGGCAAACAGAGGGTGTGTGGCATATATCTATAATCCTGCCCATAGCGGACCTCATACTACATCTACTAATTACACAAATATATCCAATCCATTGAGCCAATTCAACCACAAAACGAATAACCTAAGATTACCCTCCCTTAATATAACTTTACAAAACTATATAGCCATTCACACCCGACTTAAATTTAACATTTAGATACGTTCGCACAAATGCATTTTATAAAATTTGTTTTAAAATGTTGAGTACAGATCAGCTGCACAGATTCCACGGTCAAAAACATTCCAAATTAAACACAACCGATCAAAATACAAAGTCATCGATAAACGTCACTTGCATAGGGAATATACAAATCCCATTAGCATTCATCGTAAGATGCTTGCAGTGATATCATTGACATATATTCTAATCAAATGTGAAAACCATAACATTATCAACTGCTAACAAATCTATGCAACGTCTATACCCAACCTTAAATTCCCTCATTTAAAATTTAAACAACAAATAATTTATACAATAAGAGAAAAAAAAATGGAAATGATTTTTATCAATCGGAAAACATATAAAATTAAACATTATTAATTGATTTTAAACTTAAAAGTCAGATAGAAGTTCATAAGCTTGAACGAAAGTTCTTAATTATTTTTCAATTTAGAGTTCATGTCAATATAGCTTACGGTAGAAGAGTCCAGGTTTCTGCTTTTAATTCCTGCGATGCCTCCATTGGAAGATAATGTTCTGGAGATGGCAATAGCTGGTTCAAGGTATCACAGTCTTTTCCTTTTTCTTTTAAATAGAGAGTGTGGTATGTGCATCCTACCACAACTCTCAAACACACAACACTGCAACTGTCCGAAAAAACTGTATTTCCCTTTTTATAGTAAATCTCCAGATTGAATGAACAAAGACGTCACTGATCCAAATTTTCGTTCGGGTCTGGGCTGAGGCTTGGTGCTTCCATTGGTCAAGCTAATTTCTTTTTATTTTCTTATCTATCTTTCATCAGATCATTTTAATTATACAAGAGCCCGAAGCTAGCTTGCTTTTCAAACAATTTATAAACAATCATTTCCATTACAGATTACCTTAATTAATACCTGTTTTTATTTTTAAATCTTGTACTTTTTTATAAAAAAAGTACGTTCAAATACTTATTTGTTTTTTTTTAAAAAAAAATATTTTTAAAGTTTGGCGTCTGTGCGAATGTATATACGTTTAACAAATCTTTTAATTTTAGCGTTTAGTTTTTTACTTTTATTTGCGAACTTTTAAGTTTTTATTTTAAATTAATGTAATGACATATTTATATATTGTTACATATCAGTAAACTTCCTCAAAAAAAATAAAAACATTTAAAAAAAAAAGAATTTACTTTGTGTTAGTAATTACGTTACACAAATTTGTTATATATGAAATTTCAAAAGGACAAAACTTTTTTTTTTAAAAGACACAACAGTAATTACAAATATAATGATAAAAAAAAGTTGACTGATGATTCCTTACTACCAGCTAAATTTCTGCCCCCTCCCTTCCAAGTTTCATTTCTCCTACTTTTAACTATTACTTAGGCAAGTTTGAACGATTATATTTTAATTTAACAAGACTTTTTTTTTTTAAAAAAATATGATTTAGATTTATTATTACGTTTTATCTATTAGGTTTTATTCCTCGAAGTTATCTCTACATATGCGTAATTTTTCTTACTGGCAGTACCTTTAAGACAAAATTTCAAACTGTAACTCCACATCAATACCACAAATATATTTATACAATTTCAGAAAAAAATTTATGGGCATGATTCACTTTTAAAATTCTCAGGGCACTCGTGTTTATTAAAGATCGGAAATTTCATCATCATCAATTCCCCTTCTCAGGGTCAATCTCTGAGGTAAGGCCACACTTGGGACGCCAATTATAATGATCGAAATGGAAGTGATCTCGAATCTAACTGCAAACTACATATCTGCTCTACGGGGCACCATCTAGGCATTTAAACCTAAAAAAATTTATAGAGTTGACAGATACGAGCTGTTAAGATTCCACTTTATTTAAATATTCCGATCGTTAGCCCAAGTCACTAGCTCAGCGGAGACGCAGAGATAAAAATCTATATCTTAATTTATATCTTAAATATCAATAAATAAAAGCCACTGCCAGAAATTAACACATAAAAATATTTATTTACGCACATATAAAATAACATTTAAATTTTGATGAATAAGTTTAACATTTTAGATTTTTATATTAACTTTTAATTTTACATTTAACTAAGTTTCAATGAGTTTAATATTTTATTTAGATAGTCAAATATGAATAGACTACATAGATCTGCATTTGAAAAGAAAATATTCTTCCCTGATTTAACCTTAGGCAACAAATTTCGCAATCAACTGGCACCAATCCATCTGATACATTCATGTATTCAATGTAGCATGATACGACAACACAAAATGCTATACTGTCAGGAATGTACATCTGAACAATAAGTAGAAATAGAGAAGACATTGACTCTCCACCAACAGGAATGTGACATCTGTTGGCAAGTAGAACAATAAACAAAAAACTCCATAGGAATGGACTGCGGTCTTCTGCCAACTTACAAACCCATCCATAGGCAAACAGAGGGTGTGTGGCATATATCTATAATCCTGCCCATAGCGGACCTCATACTACATCTACTAATTACACAAATATATCCAATCCATTGAGCCAATTCAACCATGAAATGAATAACCTAAGATTACCCTCCCTTAATATAACTTTACAAAACTATATAGCCATTCACGCCCAACTTAAATTTAACATTTAGATATGTTCGCACAAATGCATTTTATAAAATTTGTTTTAAAATGTTGAGTACAGATCAGCTGCACAGATTCCACGGTCAAAAACATTCCAAATTAAACACAACTGATCAAAATACAAAGTCATCGATAAATGTCACTTGCATAGGGAATATACAAATCCCATTAGCATTCATCGTAAGATGCTTGCAGTGATATCGTTGATATATATTCTAATCGAATGTGAAAACCATAACATTATCAACTGCTAATGAATCTATGCAATGTCTATACCCAACCTTAAATTCCCTCATTTAAAATTTAAACAACAAATAATTTATACAATAAGAGAAAAAAAAATGGAAATGATTTTTATCAATCGGAAAACATATAAAATTAAACATTATTAATTGATTTTAAACTTAAAAGTCAGATAGAAGTTTATAAGCTTGAACAAAAGTTCTTAATTATTTTTCAATTTAGAGTTCATGTCAATATAGCTTACGGTAGAAGAGTCCAGGTTTCTGCTTTTAATTCCCATGATGCCTCCATTGGAAGATAATGTTCTGGAGATGGCAATAGCTGGTTCAAGGTATCACAGTCTTTTCCTTTTTCTTTTAAATAGAGAGTGTGGTATGTGCGTCCTACCACAACTCTCAAACACACAATGCTGCAACTGTCCGAAAAAACTGTATTTCCCTTTTTATAGTAAATCTCCAGATTGAATGAACAAAGACGTCACTAATCCAAATTTTCGTTCGGGTCCGGGCTGAGGCTTGGTGCTTCCATTGGTCAAGCTAATTTCTTTTTATTTTCTTATCTATCTTTCATCAGATCATTTTAATTATACAAGAGCCTGAAGCTAGCTTGCTTTTCAAACAATTTATAAACAATCATTTCCATTTACAGATTACCTTAATTAATACCTGTTTTTATTTTTAAATCTTGTACTTTTTTATAAAAAAAGTACGTTCAAATACTTATTTGTTTTTTTAAAAAAAAATATTTTTAAAGTTTGGCATCTGTGCGAATGTATATATGTTTAACAAACCTTTTAATTTTAGCGTTTAGTTTTTTACTTTTATTTGCGAACTTTTAAGTTTTTATTTTAAATTAATGTAACGACATATTTATATATCATTACAATACACACACTTTATACATTCTCTTCAAACAAATAATTCCTATTTTAAACTACCATTACATAAACATATTTATTTGTATATATTACAGCTTCCACTTATCTAACAATGATAATTTTCCTCCCAATTTAATCAAATCATTTACCATATTAATACATTTATCTATTCCCAAAAATTATGCACTTTTACTCTTGTTAGAGAAGCTATATATGTTAATATTTATTTACGCTTTACATTTTCAAAGCTCCATGGCTTCATATTCATAGATGTGTGCAGTTGATAGTAATGAGGGGGAGTATTCTAACTTATGCTAATTGGTTAGGTGCAAGGTTTTAATGTTTTATTGTTTAAATTTTGTTTAGATTAGTTTGTCCATCTTTTTGAAATGGCAAAACAGGTATCTTTTCTATGTTTTCTTGTATATATAATATTTCATAATATTTTCTGTCTTTAAAACTTGTATTATATTTTATTATGTTTATATTTTTCTTACAATTTATCAAATGTTCTTTTTTAAAATAATGATTATATGGTTTAAATTTAGTATCTTTTCTTTTTATTGCCCTATTATTTTCTTTAGCTCTTTCAATTGCACTTTTCCCTGACTTTCCTATATATGTCTCATTGTGTTTGTCACATGTAATTATATAAACAATTCCTATTCTGTTATCAATACTATCATTCATTTTTGCATTGCATATCCATTTTCTTAAATCTTTACTATTCTCCCATCCTATATTTATATCATCATTTAACTTATATTTATTCAATATCATATATACTTCACCTGAATATAGAATTGAAATCCATTTCTTAACATTATATATCTTATTATTCTTTTCTTTTATATAACTTGCATTTCTGGTATTTAAATTTTTGCTAATTACTTTTTCATTATAATCAACTTGAATATATTCTTTCTCAATTTGCAATTTCTGTAAATATGTCTCTTTTTTATTTGACTGAGTGTATCCTTTTTAATTTTAATTTTTTTAAAGCTTCCATTTTTGACATCATGGTTGGTATAATTTAGAATCAATTACCCATCTAATAGTTTTATCCTTAATTAACTGTTTTATATTTCTCTTTACATCTTTATTTTATTCCAAGTCTAAATATTTTAATCCCTTTTCTTCTTTTTCTACAGTAAATGTAGTATAATATTTATTATTATTTAACTCTTTAAATGCATTCATGATACTCCTACTATTCCCCATTATAAGTATATTATCTACATATGTATAATACTGCATTTTTTTGTATTTTTAATATATTTATCAATTATTTTTTCTTCAATAAAATCAACCATAACTGATGACATAATACCACTTACTGAATACCCTATAAATCACCTATTTTTAATCTTCCAAAAATCCATCTTATATTTAAAATGTTTCATTTATAAATACCAATGCTTCTTCAATAACCTTTATCCAACTATCTGAAAGCTCACCACTTTCTTTAATTTTATTAATAACTATTTTAACACTCTGGTATATTTGCTCAATATCAAAAGAAGCAATAATACTATTATAATTCAATTTAACCAAAATTAACTTATCTATCATATCCTCTGAATTCTTGATGCAAAGTTTACCAAACCCTATTATACTAAAAATTTCTGTATATATTATATTGCACAAACCACTAAAACAACTGTTAAAGTTCATAACAAGTCTTACAGGTATATTGTCTTTAAGTATTTTAACTTTTCAAAACACACAACATAGATATTGAAATGCATCAAGATATAGAAACCTGTAATCACTTTCATTAATAAATTTGTTTGTCTTCATTTATTACTTAACAAATTTATATATTTTTGCTTTTTCATGTTTCCAGAATTTTTATTTACTTTTATATATCTCTGCTTTTCTAAATCATCTTTTTTCTCTCTCTTTATATTCCTGCTTATCTAAAATGACAAATCTTGATCCTTTATCTTCAATTGTTATTGCTAATTCCTCTGTTTCTATTTTATCCACAATTTGTTTTATTATAGATTTATCTTTCCATTCTTTTTTATTATGTATCTGTTTCTTGTTAATAGAATAATTATTTTTTCACTGTATATCAGCTTTTACATTATCAATAATATTGGCATTTTCCACAGTAACAATTGTTTTTTATTCATATCTCTATCTTTAAACAGTATAAATTTAGGTCTTTTTTCTAAAACTCGTAGTTGCTCATTTGCAAATGTAGCTTTTGAAATATTTACTAAATTGTTATTAACTTTTTTATTCTTAGTATTTCTGATTACACATGGACATCTTAATTTCTTGCTATTATTTATATTTTTAAATTTTAAACATCTTCACTTGTTCTCATATTTTATACAAAGCCTATTTTGTAATTTATCTTTATGAATTAATAAAAGTGGTCTAACATAATTATATAACTCATTTGATATCTTTGATTTAAGAGTCACTTTTCTTTTTTCGTATCTCTTAATCCTCTTATTCATTTTGTAATATTTCTCTTTTAAAAATCAATCTAATTTGTTCTTTGAATTTTATAATACAATCATATATATATATATCCTGCAAGCCATAAGTATAATCCCTTCCTTTTTGCATTTATTCAAAAAAGTCAATTGATGTTTTATTTCTTCAATTCTTTGTTCATTCCATAGTCTTTTTAACGAAGTAAAATTATATTATTACAATTTTTATATAAAAATCCCAAATGTTCTTAATATTATCTTCCATGGCTAATTTAAATATACACACACTAAAGCACAATTTATTACAATAATTAATATATTACAACAATCCAAAAAAAATACATTTCATTTCTTGTAGTCATTTTTCAATAAATTATACGACCATAATGTGGCCAAAAATATAAACATATTTAGTCAATCAAATTATAAATAGATAAAATAGACAATTCCTTTGTATTCAATTTAATGTAATATCATCAAATCGATTTTTATTCACACACGAACCTTTTCAAAATACCATTCTTAAAAATAATCATGTGATATATAAACGTTCTACAGCTTTATTCAACCCTAGTGGTCATCATTAGAAATCAACTCATGAACAAATAAAAAAATATAATTATTTATATAAATTTACACACACACACACACACATATATAAAAAAATCCACTAGAATAAAACTACAAAATTTCTAAAAAATGCCTATATAAAATTGAAGATTAATATCCTTTGCTATAGCCAGCTTCGGCGTATGATGGCGGAATACGCCGAAGCTGGCTATAGCAAAGAATATTAATCTTCAATTTTATATAGGCATTTTTTTAAAAAAATTAAGTTTTATTCTAGTGGATTGTTTTATTATTGTTATATTATTTGATATTATATATATATAGAACATGAAAAATGCCATCAACTAATTGGACATCATGTATGAATTATTTAACACATAACTCTCATGCAGTATCACCAGAAAATATTTTAGCAAGTATTTGTAATATTATCATGTCATTTATTGCCAAAATACTTTTAGCAATGCTACAAACAGGAGAACTACAGTTGAATACCGTAATAGAGGTAAAAAGTATTCAATAGATGAAAGTGTGCAATAGACAATAGCAAAAAACTTACCACAGTTATTTCTAAATATTGTTTAGTAGTTGAAAATCGCAACTTTTGATAATTTGAAATAAATTTAAAAAAAAAATGTTACATTTTATGTTATACTTGATAGTTTTCCATGACATTCTTAAAATTAAGGTACTAAAATACCTAAGTTTACTGTATTTTATTTATTTATTCAGGGTAAATAAAATTTGCACTAATATACATTATTTTAACTGCTTTATAATTTATTGATTTATTTAATGCAAAAAAAAAATAAATACAGTTTTTTTTATTTATTACTATATAACTATTTACTATTTTTGGTCCATAGGGAAAATCACTTTTAAAATAAATTAATTAAATGTTTGAGATTCAAACTGAAGATTCAATTGTATGATTTCTATTAACGGATTCCGTTCCTACTTGATTGTTTTTTAAACCACAAGTAATAATTCTGAAGTAACTTTGTCTGAATTGTTTATTTACAATCCCGTATAATATAGGATTAATGGTTGAATGAGAATAGGCTAAATGCCAAGCGACTCTTAACATCACATGAGGTATATAAATAAGTTTAGATATTGATGTAAGAATAAGGTTCGGAGTCCAGCAAAAAACAAATATTAAGTAAATAGTAAACAATATTTTTGTGACTTTAACATTTTCAGCTTTTCTACGTTCAGTGCTGGTGTTTTCTTTTTTCTGATCCATAGTTTTCAAAGTTTTTTGAGACTCTTTTAGTTTTAAAAAAATTTTGTAATAAGAAATTCCTGTAATTAAAATAACCGGTGAAGGAAATATTATTGTTATAATAAGGAGGTATATAAAACCATTACTATTTAATAAAACAAAACATTCTCCTAATTCAGGATCGAATTCGAATTTGTTAAAAATAAAGCCCATGGCTGGAATAATAGTAGAGAAAGCCCATGACAAATTTAGCATAATAACAATATGCTTGATTTGATAAATTTTCTTGCTTAATATTGGGTTTTTACAAATCACAATATACCTATTAACAGCTATTAAACCCAAGGTGTAAAATGTTTGCGTGCAACAAACAAGAACTAAATATCCTAATATATTACATCCACATTGTTCATTTAGTCTGAATATTGTTTTGTAATTCTGCAATGGAACAAATACAATACTTATCACGAAATCAACTACTGCCAGATTACTAATAAAGACATTTGGAGTGTTCCATAAACTTTTGTTTGTAGCAATAGATAAAAGAACTAAAATGTTGCCAATCGTTCCCAGTACATGAATAATAAAATTTATTATTAAATCAACATTAGAAGATTCAAAAGTAGTTTCATTTAAATTGTAATAATATATTGCCATACTCTTATTCACCTTTATAAAATTTTTTGAAAAGTTCATCTCCATGTCTAAAATGTATGTACAAACAAAAAATTCTAAAATAAATTGTAAGATATCCAAAATACTAACTAATATATAAAAATAAATACTGGCTATAGCCAACTTATGATATATCTGGCCATTATTATTAGCATTTTACAATTTAAAAAAATGAAGATATGCCATTTATTCTATAACACAGGAAATAGTAGATCAATTCTATTGAACTTTATATATATATATATATAATTAAAATTACCCCAAATCCAAAATTCAACCAGATATATATATATATATCTATTTATATATATATATATATATATACCCCAAATCCAAAATTCAACCAGACCAGTATAAAAATAATATTAAAACACTACCAAAGGTTTCACTGCTACAAGCAGACTTCTCAAGTGTAAAGAACTACTAAAACTACACAATATATATATATATAATATCAAGAAAGCAAGTCATATATCGCATGACTTATTTTAAGTTAGTATTACAGATATGTACTATAGAGAGCATACCAATAGCTCTAACAAGTTTTTATCGATAAATGCTGCAAGAGAAAGCATTCAAAATCTCTATCTAGAATTATCTCTATCCTCAGATCGAAAAATCTCAAAACCAATAGGTCTGAGGATAGTGATAATTCTAGATAGAGATAATAATTGGGTTCTCTTGCGGGTATTTATCAATAAAAGCTTGTAAGAGCTATTGATACGCCCCCTGTATTACATAAACATATATATATATAAGACATTTAAAAAAAAGTTTTAATCTATTTAAGTTTTTATCTTTACTTACCAGTACTGTAGTCCTATGACATCATTCATAATTTTCATTAGTGATTGTCTTATAGATTATCAAATGATCATATCATTTATTTATGGTAAAAATATATTTAAAACTATACAATTAAATAAAATTACAGCTAATGTTAAAAATTCTCAATATTCTTTATTACTGAAAGTAATCTTTTAAAAATAAAATATAAAATGTATAAGTATTTTGATAAATTATTATTTCAAAACTAATTTTCTGAAGACAAAATATGTTCAATTATTTAAAAAAAAGTTTTCTGGCATATATATATATGGTAACCTTCGTGCCTGAGTTTACAAGCGTTCCTTTTATGTGAATTTTTATTATTATTATATATTACAGAATATGAAAGTCATGTGTAAATGAAATATAGAATGTTTTGAAAATGATAATAATAATTGTTAAAAGTAAACTTTATTTTCATTTTAAAATAAAGAATTATTATTTTAAAATAAAGAATGTTGCTATGGAAACCAACAGAAGCTTCTTCAATCATCTGCATTTCCAAAAAAAAAAGAAGTGATTTTGTTACTTCTTCATCGTGTTACTTACTCAATAAAAGTCTGTAAAAATGATAATGATTATTTAAGTAAAAACTATGTAATACATGGGGTAAAAAGACTCCAGAATGCCTTCCATGACTTTCCAATTGTGTAACTGAACATGGAGCTATAAACAAAAGAATACCTTCAAATTAACTTTGATCCTGCCGATCTGTTCATTACTATCTAATACTGTAGCTACTTATGTGACACTTCTTTAAGAAAAAAAACTAACCATCTAAATTGATATTACATAAAAATGTTACTCTGTGAATTAGTTTGTAAATCTACTTAATGTCTGGGAAACTCTAATAGGAAAATTTCAATGGAAATCCTCATAGTGAAACTACCATAAAATAAATCAAAAGAAGTTAAAATATTAATATTGCTAGCAGACATTTAAAAATTAATGAGTTAAATGATCATATATCTACCACTCATGGAGACAGAAATATACAAAATCTCCCGAAGATATTAACATACCTAAACTGAACTTAGTATTAGCTTTTCTGATGAATTATTATAAAGCCACAGATTTTCCCTCTCATGTGTGCTCTTCATATAATTTTAATTATGTGAATATTTTTTATTAGTAATATTATTCGATTTATTAATTAAAGTTATTGTTAATAATTTTGTTGCTTGTTTATTTCTCATCTGAAGTGCAAGCCAATTTTTAATTTTGTCATTTAATAATAATAATATTAAGGTGAAGGTTGGCGATAAAAAAATATATTTGAATTTGTAATAGAAACTTGTTTATGTGTGTTCAATTTGATCCTTATGGGTAGTTATATAAATTAGACAATTAAAATTAAAATTATATATAGTCACTACCCATGTACGGTTGCTCGTTAGTTATGTTTAAATTTTCTTAGACAAAAATTAATTTTCGAGTAGTGTGTTTTTTTATTATATGTGTTATTTTGATATATGGCTAATTGTTTAAAAGAGTGATTACTCACATATTTGGGAGTCTTATTCCAGGTTTATTCTTGATCAAAACAAATAGGGATTAAGCCCAGTTTATTTTATATTTTTATATTAGTATTCGAAGATAAAAAAATACTCTTAGAAATATGAAATATAAATATTTGGTCAGTTGAGAAATATAATAATTTATTTTGCTATAAAAAATCTATAAATTCATATGTATTCAACAGCAATAGTGATAGAAATGGCTTGATAGAACTAATAGTTGGCAAATAAAATAAAACATTAAAATTAAAGTAAATTGCAGTCGTAGGAAAGCTACATGGTGGACATTCTAGTTGTCAAATGAATAAGAAAAATTATTAGCGTTTTATATATAATTGTTATAGAAAGTTAGCAGCTAAATTTTTTATAAAATGGAAGCTAACGAAAATAAAACTGAGACTCATAATAGTGAGTTTATGAAGATGATCACGAACATGTTCTCAGAATTGGAAAAAGAAAATGAAGAAAACATGGAAAACATGTTCACAGAATTGAATAAAAAAAACAGCAATTTTAAGAGATTATAGATGATATGAAAAAGCAGAATAAAGAATTAAGAGAACAAATGAAAAAGTTGTTTATAGAAGTAAACGATGATAGAACCCAACTGATAGAAGAATTTAGGGGAAATAAAAATATTGTGGTAGTTGAGCAAATAGATAAAGCTAGATTCGGTATAATTTGAGAACCACCACAGATATATATCTAAGTTAAATGAGATACATAAAAATAATGATAAATGCCTGACTGCATTAAATAAACATGTTCAGTATATTGAGAATATAAATAACATTAGAGTTAACACAGAAGCTTTGGAGAGTGATGCTTGCATTATAGTTGACTGTGTATCTGAGTGAACACATAATAAAGATAAAAATGAAGAAATTTCTGATTGAGAAAATGAATTAGGTCACTCAATATCAAAGAAATAGGAGATCAATAAGATCATTTTATTAGAATTAAATATATTTTACTCATTAGGATGTATAAAAGAAGCACTAAAAAATCACCAAGATTAAAAATTAGAAAACTAAAGAAGAGAAACCATAATATAAGGCAAGTAATTAAAGTAAGTAGATTGCTATAAAATTAGGTTGAAGAACTCATTACGTGAGGATGAGAGTAAAAAGTAGAGCTACAAAGCACAAAATAAAAAAAATTCATTTTTTCTGGAGATGAATCAAAGTACCAGGTGGTAAATAAAATATATTTCAGGTCATTTCAAGTGATGGCATGCATATTAATAAAAAAATGTTTTAGAGAGAGACAAAGTTTAACCCTTTTTAAAATAAGGATGGCCTGAAAGTTGATGACTCTGGACTTTTAATAGGTACATGATATAGAAAATGAACTGGTAATTATATAGTAGACATTATAAAAATAAATATTATTGAGCATCAAAAAATAAAGTGTACAATTCAAATGCTAATAATAGTTGACAAAAAGTCATGATAAATGAACTAGATATAATAGTGCTATTTGATAAAGTATGTAAAAGAAAAAACTGTATATTTGGAACCAACATTAATTACATGAGTTTATGTATGGTTGATCATGTTGCTTTTTGTATTGATGATGAATGGAGATTGTTTTATTGTTTTGAGGTAGTCATGTTTATTGATATTTCAGAATTTTTATCTCAGCACTGTTCCATATTTTATGTATATTTGTTAGCCTTTACATCTTAAAGTTGAGCTAGGCATATTTTTATAGTTGTCAGCCTCCAAGTCTCAAAAGTTAGCCAGGCACATTTTTAGATTTGTTCAGCCTCTAAGACTTAAGATTAAGCCTGACATAATTCTTCTGATATATATTAGACTCTAAGTCTTATAGTAAAGGAAGACATTATTTGAATGTATTGTTCATTTATCTGGTTTGGTTAATATTAAATGTGTGCTTGAGATAGCTCACTTGGTGTTCATGTAATATAAGATAGTCATTATCAGTGAGAGATTTCTTTGTTTATCTCAGCATTGCAGGGGAATGATCAAGTCCAATAAATAATTTTAATGGAATTAATAAAAATATTATATGCATACCAATGTAGTGGATTTGTAAATGTTATTTAGATTAAGAATGACATTTTTATTAAGTTCATATCAGCTTGTAAGACCATTTTCAAATAAGTACCACTAAGCATTATATTATTGTAAAATTAAAAGAAAATGTTTTTATAGTAGAAATAAAATAAAGCAATGTTTCTGCTAAATTGACTCTATTTTATTTCTAAATGGAGGAGGGGCGAATGTAAATTGCTGCCTGAGTTTACAGTCATTGCCCCTAGGTGAATATTTTTCTTTATTATATAGTTCAGCATATTAAGAGTCATGTGTAAATAAATTATGGAGTATTTTGAAAATGACAATAATAATTGTTATAAATAAATTGTATTAGTGTTTTTGGTAATCATCTGATATCCAGGCACAGCTGCTTGGGGCGTTGTTTATGTGTCAAAACACATAAAAATGCAGTTTACTGTGGTCGGCCTTATGGCAATATACAACATTTAAATATTGTATTAACCCATTTAGGCAGGCCGCTTTACATGACATTGCACAAAAATATTACAGCCTGTTTTGTGCTTCGAAACTATTTATGTGTATTTTTTCTATTCATAGCTGATTACCATATCACTTAAGGGTGTTTGAATTTCAAGTCGGTACAACTTTCAAATCTCCATAATAGAGTAATGTCATTTATATTTAAATAATGTTTTTAATTACTAATAATTGTCATATGGTCCCCACCCTCCCATAAAAAATGTTAATATGTAATAAATTGGCAAAGTGTATGTTTGGACATGCTTTGACAAAGCTCACGCACTAAGTCATGTTTCAGCGTGGAAAATATATGAGACCAATAAAAGGTCTGATAAGAACATACAATTTTTAAACTTTTCAGAATTGCTGAGTACAAAAAGTGTGTGAGATTATGTCCTTTTTTCAGGCACATAATGTCCACTTTTTATTACAGCAATAAAAAATAAATAAGTTCAAAAAGTCCAAAGTTTGTGACCCTTTTTTTTTCATTTCATTAGAAATTGACAAGTATTTGGATTATATTTTTTTACAGCGTTTCTCGTATTACTTGGCCTTTACACGCTAATATAAACTGCTCGTGAGTTGATCAAGCTATGTCAAAAAAGAAGAAAGTTGTATTTCTATTCTAAAAACACAGCTATTTTTCCTGATCAACTTCAGCCTATCAATTGTTACGAATTGTGCTATTGACAAAATCAACTTTTAATTTTATTTCATATGGGCGCCAGAATTCCTAAGAATCCGCTGAAATATGTCGCCAGCACCTCTCGCAAGTTGTAAAACAAAAAAAAATAAAAAGATTTTTATTATATTTTTTTTTTTTTTTTTTTTTTTAAGGGGCGGTAATTCTACCGTAATGAGAATTAATGATTTTTACGATTATTAGTCCTGGGCTATTGAAACATATTGGCAAAGGTAACTTACGTTTAAATCTTATTACACTAAAAATAAATTTAATAATAAGTAATAATAACTATTATTAATAACGCACAAATGAGAATTGATATTAGAAATATTTTTAATTTTGACAAACTAAAATACTTCATGTTAAGTAGCTAATTAATACCTTGGAGAGAACACATTTAATTCAGGTGGGAAATATCCAGAAAATATAAATATCAGTTAAAATAAACAAAAAGTTCTTGGTTAAATAAGAGTCTCTCATATAGAAAAATTAAAGTCACTATCGGGATTCTTTTATACGTATATTTTTACGAGTAGTTTTAAATAGTTAACTTTGTCACAATCAGGATAATTATTCTTACCAGTAAGTTTCATGAATTCAGTAGTAGATAACTATGCATAGTTTTTTGGTTATAATGAGCTCGGCCTTTTGGTTATTGCTTGATCTTGTGGTCCATTTCCCCAGTCGGTCACGAAGGCTTTTCCTGGTGTACATCATTAGGTTCGATGTCTTCAGAAGCTCCGGTTCACTGCGACATGCCGAATTCCTTCAGCGAAGAGCGTTCTTGGATATATCAATGTTATCCAAGACCAACTAGAGAAACAAAACGAACAAGACGTTCCTTCAACCGGATCCCTCTTTTTTATATCCAGTTTTCAGGACTTCTGCGCATGCTAGTACCATGCCTTTTTAATCTTATCCAGTCTTTATAAATTTTATGTAATAAAGTCTTTATTTTCTTCAAGTTTTCGGCCATCTTTAATTAATTTGAGTATTTCTACTTTCAGCTTATCTTTTTTACTTGCTTTTGGAATTCTTTTGTTCTCTCCAATTACTTTTATTACTAATCACATAAAAAAAAAATAAGAAGAATAATTCAACCCTCATTGTACGTTTTTTTTTTTAAAAAAAAATTACTCAACAAAATTTTAAATCCACTTTTATCTTTTAGTTTTTTTTTTACGCAATGCCAATATATTTGTAACGTATATAAATAAACATTACAATATGTAATATAGGGAGTGTACCAATAGCTCCAACAAGCTTTTATACTTAATATATATGTTATTTCAAGTTATGTATAATTTGATTGATTAAGAGTTTATAAGTTTTTGACAACATTATGGTTAAATAAGTTACTAGAAAATGACTATAAGAAACAATATATATATATCGCCCAAAAACATAAATATATGACACATATTTGCTTGTGTTAATTATGAAATGTCAATTTCAATGCATAGCTTTGCAAATACTGACAGTTGTATGAACATAAAATATTATAGAGATTTTATGAACATGATTTTCCATTTGTGTTTAAATCAAACATTAATGAATTTAATAGTTTTATTTTAAGTGATGTTACAATTTTTAATATAGAATATTATTAGAGGAGATTTCAACCTAGACTTTCAAGCTCCCTTTAGTCATCCTCCATTTTATACAACCAATACAGACAACCACATACATGTGAAAAGGATAAATGATCTCCAATACACATATTTTGTACTGAACCAGTACTCATCAGGTGGTCCTGATCATTATCTCCCACACATATATATATATTAATCAATGCTTGGTTTATATTAAGGTAACAAATCTTCAAACTTTAATGGATAGGTTTCAATCTACTCTCCAACTCTTCAGCCATCCATATCATTGAAAATCTAATGATAACATGTTCAAAGTCCTTGTTTGCCAATTTGTTCTCATGCCCATGTTGACCATAAGTCATTCTGACCCCTCATATGTAGGACCTTAAGACCATTTAAATATGCAGATGGGCAGAATACAGGCTAAATGTAATATTTAAATACAAGCATAGTATATATACTTAAGCTAGAATTAATTAGAGGGGATTTGAACCCAGAGTCTCAAACTCCCTTCAGTCATCCACTCCATCTTATACAACTGATAGACATGTCCACATACATGTGAAAAATATACGTAATTCATGCTGAACAAGCACTCATAAGTTGGTCCGGATCAAGGGAGCTTAAATGTTTACGTTCAAATCCCTGTAATTACATCTAGCTTAAGTATACGATCCTGATTGTTAATCAAATTCAATTGCAGATACAGAAAGATTAAAATAAAAGAGATGCTCTAGTGAAATTTTATTATATTCAATAATTCATGAAATAATATAGCATCTAATGAAAACAGGAAAACGACACATAGCAATATTATGTTATAGAAGCTTGATAATTTTTAATTTTATAAGAGATAGAGACCAACAAAAGTTAGATAAAATGGTAAAATAAAATTATCTATTATTTGGAAGTTTTATTCATTTTATAAAATTACAAACAATGAAAACTGCTGAAGTATCAGATTTTTGAAATGCCATCAATAATTTAAATGCCTAATATTAATCAAGATTGTAATAAAAATAGGTCAATATTGAAAAAAAAAAAGGATTTCAGAAGCAATTAAAATAAGTAGAAATAAAATGAAGTGTCAAAAATATAAACACAAGATTTTACTGCAGCACTATAATAGCAAACATAGTTTGTCAAAATAGAATACAAAAAGCAACGCCGAAATCAAACATACTTGATAGTAAGATAGTAAGTGCAATGAATTACCAGAATTACTCACTAAAGTACAAAACCGTTTTCTCCCAATATCTAACATAGGGAAACAAATAATTAAATAACTCTGAAGAAAATATTGTGATAAATTCACTCAAAATAAATAAAATATAGAAGGAATTATGATGTAGAATAAAATATTCTTAGATGAAAAATAGATATTGCGCCATACTTTTAACTACAGATAAAAAAAAGATTTCTAGTCGATGAAATAATGTCTTAAATCATAAAAGATGTGGAACCAAATGGAAACAAAAACATTCATCAAAAGATTTAGGGAACCAGAATATAATCAAAAGAATAATGCCACTCAATCTTTTTTCCGATTAAAAAAAATATAAGAACTGCAGAACATTAACCATAATTATACATACTAGTAGAACATTGCTCAACATAGTTAGTTAATCACTCTTTAAATACATCCAATCTTTAATAAATATCAAAATCATGATAGAAGAGCCATAAATAAACAAATATCAAATGATAATCTGAAGAATAAAAAAGGTAGAGGATAATATGTCAACTATGATATACAATTTTTTTTTAATACAATACTTTAATATTTAGTATTCTGTAAATCCAATCAAAATAGATTGTTAAATGCATGCAGATATTAGACAAGGTTATATATTTTTCTCGATTCTATTTAATGCTTTTAATGAGATCATTCTGCAAATCATGTAAGATGGAATATGACATTTAATTTTCCTTGCTGATGAAAACAAGTTAACTCATATGAAAACCTATCAAAAAGAATAGACGGTATGATTTTGAAATAAGTATTTAAAAAAATAAATCATATTTTTACTCCATTTAATTAATAATCTTTCTTCTCAAATAAAATGTGTTTTAATTTCAAAGTGCTAAATAAATTTAATTATCTGGGTTCCATCATGAGTTATATTGATCAATATGATTAGCGAATGCATAGAATAATGGCAAAAATAAAAACTACAAAATTCTATAAATCAAGCACCTATTTATATCTATATCATTACTTGCCATCACATTAGGCAATCATTAGTCACAAGTTGTTTAATGTCTGCATATGACCCAAAACATGAGGCATGAAGGAGAATAATGGACTTATTTACATATTACCACAATACCACTTTGAGAGTTACAGATTGTTACATCTTTTAATTGTTTATTATAGTTTACTTTGAAATTTAAAATATACACTGTTAACATTCGTCTAAATTATCTTTTGGAATCCGACTATTATTCTAAAAAAAAAAAAAAAAAAATAGATATTATCTAAATACCCAAAGCAATTTTGAATTTTATGCACAATTACATTAAAGATTAAGATTATTCATTTAAAGATTTATTTTTTCATAAGTCGTTTCGTTTATTCTTTACACACAAAAAGATCTGAAATAACATTGAACATACATTTATAATAGATGATTCCACTCTATATATCTAAAGCAGATAGAATATGACAAAATTTTGCAAGATTTATTGTAGTAAGGTTTCTTGGGATTTTAAAATCGAAATATGAAAAGGAAATGTTATTGTACAGTAGGGACATTTTAATAAGAAAGGTGAGGGGGTAGAAAATATTTTTTTTTAAAAGTATGGTATTTTTAATGATCAATAGATCATTAAATTATTTAAATCTATTCTCGTATTTATGAAAATATGGATGTGAAGTTTATAGATATAAAATTAATTCCATTTTTGGAATCTGATAGTAAAAGAATTTAGTTACGCAGATATAACCAGGATATATTACAAACTCATCACAATTATTCTTCTATAGATATCAGAGGTAAAACTAATAAAGAAGTATCAATTGCTGATGCATTCTGGAAATAATCTAAGGAGTAATCAACCTATTGATTTTAAAAACAACAAAGTTCAATAAATTTGAAATTGTGGATGTAAAAAATAGTGCACAAGGTAAACAATAAATTGCTTAAATATAGTTACACTAAAGTTTGAACTATTTATTTTATATAGCGCTATGTTTATATACTGTAATATTAATAATCAGCCATAAAACTAAGGCACATGCACTTTGTAGATTTTTAACTATAAATGAATACTCTCACTTTCAAACACAATATAAAGACTTTGTGAAAAGATAGAATGAATGAATCCATCTATCTTTTCGACCCAAACATTTATGTATGGGAAAATCTTAAGTATTTAGAAATGAGAGCTGAAGATGTTAAATGATCACTTTAAATTATTTTAACTATGCTTGAATGAACGACTGAGATGCTTGGAAATTTTCTAGAATTTATGATATGCCATTCTTATTTGAAATTAAATATATATAAATGAAATATTTATTTACATAGTGCTATGTTTATAAACTAATATTAATAATCAGACATAAAGCTAATGCACATGCGCTTTGTAAATTTTTAACTATAAATAAATACTCTCACTTTCAAACACAAGATAAAATCTTTGTGAAAAGAGAATGAATCCATCTATCTGTTCAATCCAAACATTTATGTATGGGCAAATCTTAAGCATTTGGAAATGAAAGTGTGAAGATGTTAAATGATCACTTTAAATTACTTTATCTATGCTTGAATGAATGATGCTTGTGAAATTTTCTAGAATTTACAATTCATCATTCTTGTTTAAAGTGATTATTTAACATCTTCATGCTCTCATTTCCAAAGGCTTAAGATTTGCTCATACATAAATGTTTGGGTCAAAAAGATAAATGAATTAATTTTATCTTTTCACAAAGACTTTATCTTGCGTTTGAAAGTGAGAGCATTCATTTATAGTTAAAAATCTACAAAGCACATGTGCATTAGCTTTATGTCTGATTATTAATATTACAGTTTATAAACATAGCACTATATAAAATAAATATTTTATTTATATATATATTTAATTTCAAATAAGAATGAGTATCGTAAATTCTAGAAAATTTCGCAAGTGTCATTCATTCAAGCATAGTTAAAGTAATTTAAAGTGATCGTTTAATATCTTCATACTCTCATTTCCAAATGCTTAAGATTTGATCATACATAAATGTTTAGGTCAAAAAGTTCTATGGATTCATTCTATCTTTTCACAAAGACTTTATTTTGTGTTTGAAAGTGAGAATATTCATTTATAGTTAAAAATCTACAAAGCGCATGTTCATTAGCTTTATGGCTAATTATTAATACTAAAGTTTGAGTAAAATAGAAGTAACATTAAAAGAAGTATTTAATACATATGGAGATAATTACCAAAAATAAAAAAGCAAAATTGAAAAAATATAAGTATATTTTACAATACAGAATTTTAAAGAATATTTTCAAAATAGAAATTATAATAATATTTACAAAAATATTTAATGCAACCAAGTTTTGAATCTTTATATTTCTCAAGGAAATTGTGAAATCAAAATATAGCTGTAGACATGAGTAGTACAACTTAAAATTCTAATGACTAGATTGTAAACAAAGTAACAAATATCTGAGATTAAATGAATGTATCTCAAAATGAGAACTTTTGATTAAGTAATTTGCATTGAAGAACTCAGAAGCGCATTGTTTTTTTACAGTAAATAAAATAAATAAAAAAGTTGGCATAATTTTGCTACTAATTCTGCTTCCTATGCCTCAGAGAGAAAGAAACTTCACTACATCTTCTCTGTCACTGCCTTTCCCTTCAATTCTACAGAGACTTTATTGCCTCGATGCTAAAAGACAAAATGTATACATTATTAACTCTCATTGACAATATATTATATAGATTCATACTGGAAATACGTTCAACAATGTTCATATTATTTTTGCTATGGTTCACTCTTGCTGTTTCATCTTTAATCATGTTCTGTATCATCTGATTGATTTATATATTAATAAAATTAAAAAAAACATTGGAAGAGAGACCAGAATTTGCCCCACTACATCTTTGAAGTCACATGTATGCTGATTGTTATTCCTACCTAAGGCTAGTTTTTTTTATATCTAGATAGAAATCGCCCCTTCTGGAAACAATTAGAAACTGGTTAATGTGCATCCTTTGGGGATTGACTATGATTTCCTCCCATTCTCAAGCCTATATCTTAGACCCTGGGTATTATGCAAGCTTAGTCACCAATCTTCAAGATACCAAACCCTGAGCCCTTCCCATTGCTTCTATGGATCACTGTAGTCGTCTTAGGTTGAGCAATGCAGGATGTGTCACTATTGAACTTTTTATTCCTTGAATACCATTTAATGTATCCTATTTTTAACTTTATCACATGAGTTGTAACCAAATTGCAGAATAAATTTTTCTATATTTTTATAAAAAAAGTCTGAAAAACTACTCTATACCCTATATATTTAAAGCATATTACTGTACTAAAGTAAGATTTATTATAGTCTTATATTACGAAAAAAAATTACATTATAAGTTGGTTTCTTAAAAAATAATAAACAAAATATAAGAATCATCAAAGCTTTTGTAATTTGGATATTTACAAAAGAAAAGTTAGTTCCGATTTATTGATTACAATAAAGCCTTTAATTTAATTGATAACGAAGCTTTCATTTTTATAAGATTTCTATATAATATATAGAGTAAAATATATACTTCAAAATACTGTTTGCAAATAAAATTGAGTTTTAGATTCACAAAGAGTTACCTATTAGAATGTGTACTAAATACAGTTTGCTAGAAATGTACATTCAGGATTGATTAAAAGTATAGTACATATACCTTTGATACCACATTTATATCCGAAAATGTAGAATTAGGTAGTTATTAGAAAAGTTAAACAACTGAGAGAAAGATGCAATTAAGACTGGCTTATATATATATATAAAAGTTAAGTAGAGAGAAGGTTGGTATCATCCTTTCCTTATCAAAATCTCTGTCGTATGTCAAGGCCTGATCGTTCTTAAGACAGCTGTTTAAAAATCTGATTGGCTGTCTGAGAAACAACTGACGGCCGATTGTGAAAGACTAGCAACCTTTCAATTATTACTAATTTTCCTATAATAAAAACAGCAAAGGACAACGACCGATTTCAAAATTGATAATATATTTAAGCCATGGCTATTTTTTTACATTATTGAATTGTTTATTAATAGTAAAAAAATATAACTTAGACAGGGAAGAATAAATGTAGAAAAAAGAATTGCTGTTTATAAACAATGATACTGGTTAATACTGTAGAGATTTTCAAAACAGAAAAAAAAAAGATAGATCCGATTAGATTTTAAATTCTTAATTTAAAACACAAATGGTGATATAGAAATTTTCTTCTAAGAATCGTATTATGTTATGATTAAATTCATTTCAGAAGTTTGTTATTTTTCAGAGAAACTGCTGCTATAAAAAATGAACTATATGAGTCAGGGTTTTTTTTTTTCATTACAATTTTTAAAAAAAAAAGATTTATTAATAATCTAAACTTTATGTACACACAAAAAACAAAAAGAACGTTTCCGGTTATTTCCTAAATTTTTGTCAAGGCATAATTCACAAATTTACGTAAAGCGTTAAGCATATCGATATATAATAAATATAATAAAACTTTTGCCGTAACAAAAATGTTATAAAATAATCGAAATGTTAGTAGATACTTTTATGTATTTTGCAAGTATCTTTCAATAGATATGTTTTTTTTTGTCAAAAAAGAAAGAATAAAAAATTGTGATGAAATTTATACATTTTTTTAAATAAATAAAATGTCGATTTATTTTTTCATTTATGTCTACAAGAATATTATTTTATATAGCGCTATGTTTTTTATGTAATAGTAATATTAGCGATTAAGCCAATGCACATGCGCTTTAAAGATAAATTATAAATGAATACCCAATTTTTCCAGACACGAGATATATTTAATAAAATCAAGAAAATAACACTTTTCCCCCAATAAAAACAATTCATTTATTAAAACAAATATAAATTAGTAATAAAAAATAAATTATTTCTTGAATACTTATGATACAGTTTTTTTTCCAGATCAAAGGCCTGTTGGGAAGAAAGATTAGACTCCAGGTGGCCGTTAGTATGTTAGGGGGGGGGGGAATTTTTCTATCACTTTCTTTAATTTTGTTTATCAAGGATAAGAAAAGTTCATGGTTGTTACTAATCAAAGTACTGAATATTAATTTGCATCTGATAGACCAGATTATAAATAATAAGAAGGTAGCCATCCTTATTGCTGGGAAGAATCCGCTTTTAATGCCATCAATTAGAAGTAATGGTGTATGGTTTTTTATTTTGGATATTGCAAGGATCGTATTCCTGTGAGTTTGAAGTGCTTGACACTGTGAAAACAGATGATTGACAGTTTCATTTGCATTAAGGCAGAGCTGGAAAATAGAATTTATTTTTGCAATTCCTCTTCTGTAAGAGAGGAAATGGTTTGCAGGTAAAGCATCTAAGTTAATCTTTGAGATAAAATCCAGATATTTTGGCTCCAGATGCCAGTACCTAAATTTTCTGATGATGATATGGTTTCTCATGTTAAGCGTATGGAGATTTGGAGTGCTATTAATATGGATGAGGTTATATGCTTCCCAGAAATTGATCTTCTTCGTAAATGTGTGGTCCACTATGTTTATATTTTTATTAATTGAGGAGATTATAGATGTAAGTCAATCATTCTTTTTTGCTGGAGGCTCATCGGTAGGACCAATTTGGGTGAAAAACATGGCATTAGGATAATTTGTTTTGAGCTTATATACAGTATTGAAAGACTTTTGAATAAAGAAGGTAATAATGGAATGTAGAGATAGTCCGTTGAACTTAGAATGCTTTTCCAGATTTCTTAGGCTGAAGCTGAGGTAAACATAAAAAGCAAAAAAGGAAGAAGTTTTGGAATGTACATGACAGTAATAAATGCTCTTTTAAAAAGATTGAAAGCCAAAAAAGATGATCAATCCAACAAAATAAACGTTATTTATAAGATCACAGAATTAACGATACTTCAAAATAGATCTAATAATAATAATTTTGTAAGTTACTCACTACAAATTTAATAATTGAGATTTATACATCAGAATAAAGAAGAAATATTTATGCGTTTATAATTTAACTTCGAAAGACATTTTATTGTATTTTTGTAAATATTTCAGTACTTCTTATTTTCCATTTTAGTTTATTATTAATATATATATATGCTCTGCGCACAGTTAATGAAGCTATTATCTAATTGTCAAAATTTTTACTGCCAAGCGCTTTCGGGACAGTCTACAGTCCCATATTCATGGCGAGTTATTCTGTTAATAACTGTAAAACTATGCAAATTTTATGCAAATTTATATGCAGATGTTACGTGGACCATTTACGAGATAGGGAATAGCAGGCCTCTCTTCTGTTGATTGCCGATGGGTCAGCCGCAATGAAGTAAGCTTCCCTAACTTTATGTTTGCTGCCGTTTGTTTCAGAGTAAACGACACTGGCTGTGGTAGGTAGAAAAGCATGTCCAGAGTTTCTTTCGTGTTCGACAAAAATCGAATTACCTTCATACTTTGTTTTGGTTTTATTGTAAAGGTATCGGTGTTGAGCTACTCTGGTGGCAGTGTTAGTTTTGGTCTCTCCATAATATGTTGCCATGCAATTTCTTTGGGGGCAGGTAATTTTGTATACAACTTGAGGGGTGAGTTCAGGTTTGATCCTGTCTTTGGTATTATTTATCAGTCTATTGGTGTTGGGAGGTGAACGGAAAGCGACTTCAAAGTCGCATGATAGTTGATTGATAAGGCTTTTAGCTGTAGAGTGAACGTATGGGATTAAGATTCTTGGTTTGTTTTCTTTCTTGTGGTTTATTTTATAAAAAAAATTTGTTGACTTTTCTGTTGATGGATATAAATTTGCATAGTTTTACAGTTATTAACAGAATAACTCGCCGTAAATATGGGACTGTAGACTGTTTCGAAAGCGCTTGGCAGTAAAAATTTTGACAATTTATTAATAGCTTCATTAACTGTGCGCAGAGCATATATATATATATATTAATTTATTTAAGCGTTAATGAAGTAAAATCTTAACTATTTTAGTTTATTATGCAAGTTTTTTAATTTTGAATAAGATTAATTATTTTATGGATTTAAAATTAAAATTAAAAATTAAGGAAATTTAAACTAAAAAAAATAGAATCCAGTCACAATTTAATGCTAGAAAATAATAATTTTATAATTACTTTTAATTATATTTCTATGATAACAATCATATAAATATAAATAACATTTCAAAATATTATAATAGAGAAAGAACACTAGAGATAGTTTGTATTAAAATTATTACTAACTACTAAAAAATAAAAAATAAAAATCTTAAAATTGTAACAAATAATAAGTATATTGTAATCTATAAGGTGTGTGATGTAATTTATACCCTCTTACACTCGGCTATCAATTTTACCAGCACTCTAATTGTGTGGAAGAAGATATAATGGTTAAGCGGCTTCCAGAATAAGGGATTCCTTTTTACTTTGCCAGTAGCCTCCCAGAAAATGGATGATTTAATAGGAATTATGATTCCCTTTTGCTGTTGGGGAGAAAAGTCTTCAGTAAAGGATAGTGGAATTTATAACCAATATCCCGTGCTAAATTTTAAAAAAATAAACCAATCAGGTCATCAGTCTGCAAAAAAAAAAGAATTTATTTTTGTTGAGAAATTGAAACATAAAAATATTTATAAGACTCAATAAAATGAAAAAGGAGTTCAGTATTAAAATATGTGATGAATATTAAATATATGAAATTAGGTGACATGAAGTGAATATTATAGATCATAGAATTTTAGAATAATTTATAGGGAAAGTGATAAAACTGAAAAAAAAAAAACAGTATTATCCTACTATCATGTCAGTAAAAGAATATTAATAATAAAATGGAGACAGATCTAATGAACATGATATAAGTATATATTTTTCTATTACTGCTGCTGAAAATGAATGAATAAAAAAATTAATATAAAAAAAAACTATTAGTGCTTGTAAATGAGGAAGATATTATTTTGATGGTTGATTTTAATACCTATTGGGTGTAAATGAAAATATAAAGAGTATTGATAGTCTTAGTTTAAAAAAATTAAATCAGTTTGATCAAATTTAATAACAATAAAATATAAAATAGAGGAATAACTACAGATAAAAATGATTAGTGAGACAATTGAATAAGATTTAAAGGAAGTAAAAGTAATGCAAAGTCAAAGAAAAATTAATGTGTTGAATTAAATGAGAAAAAAAATATTTAGTTAGTTTTGTCACTGATAAAGAAGGAAGATATTTCCTGAGAACATGAAGTTGTGCGACTGAAAGAAATAGCATATTGAAGATTTGTTTGAAGCAGAAGTGATTTAGGAATGAGAAAGATTATATAGAGAATTAAACTATAATGCAGAAGATGAAATAAATCACCCAATATCAGAAGAAGTATTTTTATTTTAAAAGTTACAGGACTATTGGGAAAAAATAATTTATGTGATATAATAAAATATTATGAAGAAGAAATAATTCCATTGAAATTTAGAACTATTAAAATTGTTGCTTTTCTGAAAAAGGGAAATGCAAATGATATATCTTCGAAAGGACACCAGAAACTTTATTACAATTAAGAATGATTTTGCAAAGAAAACTGGAAGTGAATTAAACATTTTATGTTGCTTTCATTGTTTAGAAGATTTGGAAATTGCTATTTCAAATAACAAAGGACGTTGGTCTTGACTGAAGAATAAAAGATTGATTCTGAATTTATTTATATATTCAAGCATTAAGACAGACATGAAATGATTAAAACTAAAACTAATATAAAAAGTATGAATCAGAATTTTCCATAGTGACTTTATTAGTTACGTTATTTATTAATAATATAATAATGATCATAAAAAGGAAAGACAAAAAATTAAAATTAATTGTATGCTGTTTATAGAATTTGGTAAAATAATGATACCGATTGAATTAAAAAAAGGAAATGAATATTTTTTTTACTGTTGAATATACTTCTGAAGAGTTTACATCGAAGTATTAGTAAAAGTAAGATTATGATGATGGATAAACAAAAAATATAAAAGAATAATAGGATGTATGGATAAATAATAATAACATAAATTTGGAGCAAGTAAAAATGAAAATAAATCTGGCAAAAAAAGTTTTTTTTCAAATAAAGAGACCTTAGTATTAAATAAATATACTCTCATAAAATAGGATTAAAATTTACCAAAATCATTGTTTGAAATTGTCTGTCATATGAATGTGACACTTTGTCTTTTGGGAAGTAGAAAACATAATTTAGGTATGAAAATATGGCTTTGGAATAGGTTGAGTAGAACAAGTAAAATTGAAAGAAAATTAATAATCAGATATTTAGAAAGCTCTGTAGCAATAGAAAACAGTTGAACCTGATGAGATTAATAAAAGTAAAGTTCCTAATACATAAGTTGAGATACGATGTTTGTTTTACAAAATATTTTGAAAGCTAAAGTTTTGCTATGAAGGTTATGAAGTAATTCAATAATATCTTACTTTGAAGAAATTATGCTCAGTAAAGTTTCAATGTAGTTCAGATAAAAATATGAAAAGATAGTTGAGAAAAAATGACTTGACTTCAAATGAAGATGATAAATATTTTAATAATATAAAATAAACAACGATAAACTAATAAGAAGTATTCTGTTTATATGTTGGAGAGAGTCTTCTAGAGAAATAGATTCTTGAGTCAACTGCAAATACGGCACACAGCCTTTGAAGACACGCAATAAAATGTAAACTTATGAAGAGCACAAGAACTTTATAATTTATTAACTAACACTGAAACTGACTACATTCAATTAGAGTAGAAAATGCCAATTGCTGTTTTTATTTGTATTGTTAGTACAGTGTTAACACTTCTTTATGTAGTACAGGATATTTTGTTTTATATTTAAAAAAAATTCTTTTTTAAATTTCTGACTATTAAATGTTTGTTCAATCTACAATATTATTTATTTTTAAAAATTTAGTAATTTCATACTATTATTACTATTAGAGATTGATTAATAATGATAGACCAACCTTTAAATATGCCAAATAAAAATTTTATAAAATAATAAATAAGAGAATTAAGTGTACTATTATTTTTACTAATTTAATTAATATTTAGTTAGAAATATAATTTGCATGTTATTAAACTTTTAATCTTTTTAAATAAAATATTTAACTTTGTAAAAAATCAATAAGATTTAAAAAAAGAGAGAGAAATGTGAAACACGAAAAAAATCAATTAATAATTTTTATGAACATTTTAAAAATCAGTATTCACCATTCTATCTATCTATCTATCTATCTATCTATCTATCTATCTATCTATCTATCTATCTATCTATCTATCTATCTATCTATCTATCTATCTATCTATCTATCTATCTATCTATCTATCTATCTATCTATCTATCTATCTATCTATCTATCTATCTATCTATCTATCTATCTATCTATCTATCTATCTATCTATCTATCTATCTATCTATCTATCTATCTATCTATCTATCTATCTATCTATCTATCTATCTATCTATCTATCTATCTATCTATCTATCTATCTATCTATCTATCTATCTATCTATCTATCTATCTATCTATCTATCTATCTATCTATCTATCTATCTATCTATCTATCTATCTATCTATCTATCTATCTATCTATCTATCTATCTATCTATCTATCTATCTATCTATCTATCTATCTATCTATCTATCTATCTATCTATCTATCTATCTATCTATCTATCTATCTATCTATCTATCTATCTATCTATCTATCTATCTATCTATCTATCTATCTATCTATCTATCTATCTATCTATCTATCTAAGTGCAGACAAGTTATCTACTACACTCTTTCAAATAACTATTTTTTTCATTTATGACCCAGGAAAGTCTATTAATCTTGAAACAAATTTTGTTTTTTATTGGAAGAATATTTCTTTTATAATGTAATGTATTGACAAAAATTAATTTAAGTCTACTAATTGTATGATTATATATACTTAAGCTTTTTTTAATTAAATGCAAGTTGAGTTGATTGGATAACACAATATTACAATCACATTTAATCTTTACAAATAATATTCTGTTATTACTTGCCATCTACTTAACTTTCTGTGCTGTTTATCACAATGATTGAGAATACTACGAACTAAATAATTCTGAATTAAAAAATAACCTGTTATTTGTAGTAATTTAAGCTTTATGTGACATTCATTGTAATAGGAAACTAATTATTATTAATTCCATTAGTATGTTTTCAATGTTTAGAATAACGTAGTAATATTTAATTAACCATTACAGTTTTAAAAAAAACGTCATATGCTTTTAGTTTTGCTGAATCTAAGTTTGCTGTCTTATTAGTTTTTTTTAAGAATTATAATTAATATCAATACAATATATTTGATTTGGAAAAAAGTCATTAATTTTTGTCTTTTTTTCCACTTTTCAACATAGTTTACAACAAACATTTTTAAAAGGAGTTTCTTTAATCCATCACATGTCAATGCAAAAAAAAAAAAAAACTTAATTGAATACATTTTTAGATTTAATAATTTATTTCTAAAGTATAATATCAAGCCTGAAACATTTTTACAAAGAAAGTAAATGAGATGAATTATTACTTCAATTTTTTTTGTCAGTCAAAATGTTTTGAGCAATTCAAATCTTATAAACTTTAGTTTTATTCAAATTTATTTGCAATATATCAATGAAATTATTTAAATTTAATTCAATAATTTTTAAAGCGAATCTGCAAAAAACAAAAAACAAAAACGTAACACTATTTTATTAAAAATGAAAATTACTTATGTATCTATGGAAGAGAACCAGTTGCATATTGTTAACCACAATTCAAATATAAAATATTACTGTCATCAAACATTATCTTAATTTCAGGAGCGCTTCCTTGTGAAACAAACACACATGATACTTTATTCAGACATAGTTCTTTCACAAGGGATCACTGCTTAAATTAGGACAAAGTCTGGTGTTAGTTGTAAAAAGGAGATTTCCTTGACAACCGATTGAGATTATTGATTGTTATCTATATTAGTATTGTTTAAGTGTTGATTGGTTGTATGTATATATTATTTAAATATAAGTATAATTAATATATTTGGAGTTTAGATGTAATATGAGGATTTGAATACAGTCCAAGCTCCTTTCAGCTATTCACTAATTCTCATACAACTGATACCCATTGCCACACACATGTGAAAAAGATAAATGAACTCCAATATACACACATATATTTACAATATATATTATAACCTACTAGAAATTGAATGAGAATAATATGAAGCTGTATCAACAATACTCAAACCCTAGATGATCGATCTAAACCATTTTGCTGATTGATAACCATTCTAGCAATATACGGTTGTATGCATGCCACAAGATGCATATTTATTAACCAATAAGAGTAATGTATGGGTTCAATAAACATAGAAGCTGAAATACCTTTCTATAGCCAAGCTTAGCGGGTCCAATAACATATGCCACAATACAAATATATACAGGAGAAGCATTATAATAGATATAGTAAAATACAAAATAATATTATATTAATAAATGAAGGGGAAAATAAATCTCAACTCATTATAACATAAGTAAAAGAATCTTAATATTGTAAACATATGCCATTGAGGTTACACTTAAATTTCCTTCTTCTACAAGGATGTAATACAACTACCATTTTTTATCCATCTTCTAAAGATCTTCTAAGCATCTCATTGCTTTGATCAGGCAAGAAAATTATTTAATTCTTATAAAAAAAATTAAATCTTCTTTGAAAATTTATGTCACTTGAGATTCATCTTTGAATGTAAAATTTGTAGTACTAAAATAAATTTAATAATATAGTTTGTAACTCCTATTAGGGTATTTCAGGAATTTTGATCTCATAAATTCTTTAGACTCTTTAGATTTATTCAATGTTGAATGTAAGTGTAATTAATAAAATCCAAAGCCATACACTTCCCCTAAGCAAATGTGTTATCATAATTATGGCAATAATATAATTATTACTACTTAAATAAAATACAACATGATCTCTTAAATTTAAAATAGGATAAAGAATAAGCTAGGATTACACTCAGATATTAAAAATGGGCAAGCGATTTTGTAACCACTCATACAGAAAATATATTTGAATATTGTAGCTCTGATGATGACTGCAGAACAGTCAAAACTGTTAGAATAATGTTTTGATGATGCAAAGTACATGTATGTAGTGTGTATGGTTTTCCTATTATTGTAAGTTGAAACCAAGGATCACTAATTAACAATTACAAACCCATTTACTTTTTTTTTAGTTATTACTATTTTTTATATTTAAATCAGCTTTGAATTTATCACCATAATGTGTTCACAACAGCTTCATAGTCCACTTTCAGAACCCTTGTGGGCTCCCGTTGGACTGCAGGCACCATCTAGTCACATTTGCTATATATGATTGTATTAATTTAATAGTTTTATATATAATGTACATTTTTGTTTAAAAATATTAAATTTTTTAAATATACTTATGATTCCATAAAATCACTAAAATTGAAATATTTCCAATACATTTTTGCGGTCTTACAAATTTTATATCTACCTCAATCTATAATTTATTTAAAAGATATAATAGTTGGCAGTTGTGAATCAATTTCAAGTTTTATAAATTAGTTTCTTTTTATATAGGTTTAAACATTACAAGCATAAAGCTAAACTAGTCAATATAAAATCAAAACTACCCCAAATCCAAAATTAAACCAGACCAGCATAAAAATAATATTAAAACACAACCTAAGGTTTCACTGCTACAAGCAGATTTCTCAAGTGTAAAGAACTACCAAAAACTACACAATATATATAATATATAAACTAGTAAACTCTTCTAAAGAGTTCTATTCTTGAAATGTGTGTACATAAATCTAATTCCACTTTCAGAGAAAAATAATTACTAGGCCACATTTTGGGACATAAAGGTAACATATCTATTTATTTTATGAATTATTTCATTAACTTTTAAATTTTCATTACTGACATACCAGAATTTATAATTTAATGATTTTATGTGTTTATCTATTATATTAATCTTTTCTGAGTATGAACAACACTCTTGCATTATCTATGTGTTCATGACTTAACTCAATCTCTAACCACTGTTTTTAACATTATTTTGCCAATTTTTCCAGGGAAAAAGACTTTAATATTTTTTTAAAATTAATAATTTAATAATTTTAAGTTTAGTCCCAAAACAATGAGATAAAGTCTGTCTTCTAAGGCACTGATTGTTTGTTTCTTGTTCTCTTCACAAAAGAGCAATTGTCATTGATTTTGATAGTCCTATGTCTTCATGTTGATTTTTAAAATGAAAACATATAATTTAGAACTTTTTTTAGACATTTATTATTTTTTACAAAATACTTGTGAAATATTAATTATTAGAAAATAATAATTAAAATGTTAGAAGAAAATATTATTTTTACATGAATGCAAATTTGACAGTGGAATCAATTATATATGGCTGCAACTTATAATTGGATGAAAAACATATATTTTCTGTTTGACACTATAGATTATTTTTATCAATTATAAATAAAAAAAAATATTTTAAAACAACTTTTGTTTACTTTATAATCTAATGAAATATTAATTTGCATTTTAGAAACTAAACTAAAACAAATATAGTTTTTAAAGATAAATATATTTCTACTGCTGATTTTGTAATTGATCAATCAAAATTTTGGAAATTTAATTCAATCTGCCAATAGAGATTTTGAACAACTTAAATTTTAATATTTTGATCTATTCAGTGTATTTAATATACATAATGGTATGCTTTGAATATTTTAAATATTTTTCAGATGCCATAACAGTTTGTATTTTCTTATAAATTGTTGAGATAAAATAAATCAGTTTTGTTTCTTAATTTCCTTTCCATTTCTCCCTAAAGCATTTAAAAAAAATTAACACCAGTGATTATAAAAAATCAAAATTTAATTTTATAATAATCAGCAATTATTTATAGGTCAGCCATTCTTCTAAAAGAAAGTTTCAAAAATATAAAAAGGATTTAGTTTTTTTAAATAATTAATAATTTTTTTTTGAAGATATTAAAAAATCATTAATGTAAGCTAATATATTCATGTGTTTAATGTGGTGTGCATTTAGCTATACAAATCTTTAACAAGTTGACTTTATTGTACTTAAATTTTTATGTGGTTTGCCCTATTTATTTGCTTGCTTCACATAAGTATCTGAAATTAAAAGAATGGTATCTATATGAACATTTTATTTAGTGATGCTATAGATATTTTATATGCCACAATTGAATTTATTATGCATTTACTTGACTCCCTCTGATATATAGTATTCCTATGAGGTATTCATTGATGAAGTTGATTTGTTTTAAGTAGAGACATATCTTCCAATGAATATTTTGCTTTTGTTCTCCAATTGATTGAGAAGCTATTTATTTATTTATTGTTGTTTTGTTTCTAAAGCAGTGTGGTATTAGATGCAGTGTATAGTTCTAATTTTATCATAGTCTGCATGGTGTAAAAAATTATAGATAATTTAAATTGCTTTGTTATTGCTTGTTTTTTATGAAAAAGTGAAATATATACATGTGCACATCTTAATTTAGAACACCTATGTAATAGAATCGTATCAATCATAGACAGCATAATAGTCTTCAGAAATGATAAAGCATTATAATGTAAAATTTTGGAAATAATAATATTTAAAGCTGCCAGATATGAAATGTACTATGTGCTAACATACAAAAGCGGCAATTACAAAATGAAATACATTTGTATTCGAACTGTATTGACTGTTAATAAATTTTATTTTGTTAACCATTGTCTGTTTTAGTATTTTTTACTGTTGTCTGCTCTTTCTATTGATATTTCTGAAGATCTCTGCCCCCAATGATCTAGCAGTAATTTTAAATGTCTATGAGTGATGTTAAAGATGGTTAGGCTTTTATACTTAATATACTCACTGTAAACTCTCATTTTCTAGATATAATCCTAGTTTCACCCTCTGGTATTGGATATTAGTATGCCTACTGTACATTACATATCTTTATTAATACTTTGACACCCAACATGGATAAGATTATATAGATACAACCTGAGATACTAAAATATAGTTGGTAGAAGATTTATTATTTTGATGATAGTTGGCACAATATAATAACCAGATATAACAGCAAAAGTAGTTGTATACTGCAAGCAAAGTAACATTTTTGGAAGAGTAGTGTGATGCTTTGAAGTGAAGTTTGACATAAAATATAAAAGTATAAAAGGTTTGATATATATATAAATAAAGTGTAATAAAAAAGATATACAGTTAAAAGTTTAATATTGGAATATCAACAATTTTTTTTTTGAATAACATGAAATAAGAGAATCTTAAAGAACAACAGAATCAGAAAATTTTGAAGAATAAAAACTTAGAAACATGATCAAAAGTAGCATTCAATACATGGGTTAAAAGATGGATCAAAATCAGCACAAGTTACAGAAAATAGAGTAGAAATTAAATCAAAATCAGTGTTCAATAGGAGAATTAAGACAAAGTTAACAAGAAAAAAGTTAAACATGGTATGCACTCAATGGAACAACTAATAGGCCAAGGTATCCAGAGAATGAAAAAGAACAATGAAAAATGGATAAAGAAAAAAGAGATCAAACAGAAAAGAAAATAGATAGCATTAAAGATTATGAAAGTACTGATGTTGGAATCAAAAAAAATAATGTTACTCCCACTAAAAGTCAGAGCATGATAATACCAACATAATGAAGAAAAATATATATTAATTAAGGATATCAGGAGTGTTACAGACAAAGATCAAATTAATAAAAATAATTCTGATCCTACTAAAGAAAGTGGCATAGAAAATTGTATACACTCAGATCAAAGAACAGAAAAGAAGAAGAAACTAAATATGGTACAACATATTTCAAATCCAAGAAATAATAAGTAGATGTAAGTTATGATCACAGAGATTGTGATGATGATGAATTAAAATGTAACATGAAATGGCATAAATAAAAATGACACATTATTTATGGACTTAGCTGATGAAAAACTTTTGTGTTTACAAAAGAAATTCATTCTTTGTAAAGATCAGGATTATGGTTTTATAAGCCACTTTGATTGTTTTTTTCTTAACAGGTCACATACTTATATGATTAAATATACTGAATTTAATGGGATAAATGATCATATCTATATTTTGGGAGAAAATTTAGGCAACATTAAATGGATATCTCAAATACTACAATATGGGCAACAAAGTTCTTTTTCAGAATGTCTTCTCTATTCACATTAAATGCAAGCTCAGAAACAAAATTTGCAGAACTTTGTGCAAAACAATAGCAATAGAAAAATGTGCCACATTACAACAAAAAGTGATATTATCTTACAAGACTGGTTTGCCCAGTCAGTTAATGAATATGTACTTTATACTGAAGTTATTAAGATAGTTCCAAAAAAGATTATATTCAAATAGAGTATGACAGTTTTGGAGATAAGTTTGGAAAGTGTAATAAAAATAAGGAACACGGCAAATTAATTAAACAATTATCTAGCTTAAGAACAATATTATGTAACAATGTTGAAAATATAAATCAAAAGAAAGAACCACCACATAAGTTTCAACCTGCAGGGAAAACTAATATATGATCCACAGTAGAGCAATCAAATATGTAAAAATCACTATTTGAGAATGTGTCAAGTTCATGGATAGTAGTAAACAATCTAAAATAATTTTTATGATTTTAATTTAAAAAAGGAAAATTTACTGATGGTTCAATATTAATCTCTATAGCAAATTTTATTTTATTTATTTTTTTGTCCTAAGGAAAAAGATGTTGAGATAGATAGTGATCTATCTTAGTCTATAATTTATTTAATTGTCAATCAAATTCAATTTTAATAAATTACATTGTTTTTATATAGGTTTGTATTATATAATGCTTGGGACTAAGCCGCCATATTGATTTTTTTAAAAATACTGACCTAAGACACAATTTTCACAATAACTTCAGTTTTAATTATGTTAGAGCAAAAACAATTACATTGCTAGAAACTAGAAAAACTAAGAAAAACAATAAGCAAATAATGATAACTATATAAAAAATAAGGAAAAAAAAGAAATTTTCACATCCAAAATAATTATTATTTTATTGTTTGTTAATAATTTGGAAATTAACATTAACTAAAATTCAAACTACATCTTCAGTGATAATTTCCTTGTATTCATCACAAAATTATCTTTCTAAACATGTATAACATGTCTTACCTGAGATAATCCATAGCTTCACAATCTTCAAAAAAAGTTGGATATGAATTCTTCATTTTTATCTTGTACCCCAACAGTTCCAAATGTCAAAAGCATCTATAAAGAAAAAAGATTAATCCAAATAAAAGATACAAAAGAAATCATCATAGCAATAGGCTTTTTGTATATCTAAAACTAGAAATTGTAGTCTACTATATCACTGATAAAATGGGTTTCATCTCTTCATTTTATATTTTTTGTGCACATCAGTGATGTTTATATTCTTTATGATATCAGTGATATTTACATTCTTTATGCACACAACTGATGCTATCTTGTTATATTTATTGTATCACATAGATATAATTTATTTGCATATAGTCCATTTGTTAGCTATAGACTCGAAAATAATGTTATGAAATATATAGCAAAACCAGAGTGACTCCAAAGCATGAACATGAATAAAAAACGTAAACAAGAATCAGAATTTGATTATATGCCTGCGTATGCAATCTTTGTATACATTTGATTATTAGTTTTATAACTCATTGTTTGTAAACACAAACATATTATATAAACATAATTATAAATAATAAATTATTAAATTTTTTGAAAATCATTATTTTTATAAAATAAGTGGATTAGAACTAGAAAATTATGATAGAACTTTATAAAATTATGATAGATATGAATTCTATATGAGAATAAATAAATATATAACCACAAACTAACACACACTAATTACAAACTAAAATTAATAAAAAAGATAATTTTTTCAAAAAATTAAAAAAAAAATTAAATATTAAAAATTTTTTTTTTTATACTTACAAGTCATTACATTGAAGCTATATTGTAGGCCTTGTTTGTGAATAACACCAGAAAATTTTTCACTTGCAGGCCTAAAACATTTTTTGTCTTATATTGCTTCACGATAATCACAAAAATTCTCAAAAAACAAAAAAAATTAAATACTGTGGTCGATTAAAACTACTGCCAAAAATCCAAATTTCAACCGATTTTTTTGAGGTAGAGATCGTTGGAAAGCTATACCATGGTGCTATCAATACCTGTATTTTGGTTGATCTCATGCTTATACTTTTTATGTCAGTAAAGAAAAAAAACAACACATTATCTGACAAGTGCTCAAAGAGCACCCACGGTGCTCTGGTACTCACACAGCATAAGCAGATAATCATGCACACATTGATAAAAGTCTGTGTTTAAAACCAAATGAAATTAATTTTACTCTAGTTTTAAAAAGATAAAGAAACTGCCTTATTTTAACTAATTGTATTTCAAATCAATTTGTTTTAAAATTTATGTTATAGGAACAAGCTTGATCAAACAATAATCCATAAAATTGTGGCTAATTAGCTTGTATTATTGTTAATTAAAATTCTTGGAAAACCAATTATTTTTAAGTTTTCTTTAGGTTTTGAAAATGTCAATTAAATAAATTTTAGGGATTAAGATGGATACTTGTCATCTATTAACATTTGGTTTTCTTTAATTAAAAAACTGTATAATCAGTGGGGTTGGTTTAATTAAAGAATTTTGTAAACATGCAGAATTAAAATAATTACTGGCTTGCTTAATTAAAAAAATTATAAACAGAAAGAATTATGATAACTGACTTATATAATTAAAGAATTTTGTAAACCTGTGGCTTGTTAATTAAAGTAAAAAATATGTTTTGCAAAGTGGATAATATAAAAGCGCAGATTTGAAAATATTTTATTCTTTAGGTTTTTGCTTTTGGCCTTCCTCTATCATGTACATGAAATCTCCACCAGCAGCTAAATTAATAAATATGCACTGCTAATTACTTCACTTCTTCAGCATGTAGGCAATAATCATTAGAATGTCCAACTCTGCTTGTTGTGTTTCACCCAATGCTGTGCCAACAATTATCACACATGCATATAAATAGACATGCTTCTCAACCATAAAAGAAAAAAAAATATACCAACTCTACATGGAAATATATATGATTGTGACAAAGTTTGAAAACCTGTAAATGAAAAACTTTACTAGTAAATCACTAATGAGCTCTATTCTTAAAAACATATGTATGTAAAGCTATTTCCACTTTTAGAGAAAACTAATATATACTCAGCTGTACTTTGGGACTTAAAGGTAACCTATCTATTTATTTTATGAATTATTTTATAAATTTTAATGTTTCATTATCAATAAGGCAGTTATATTTATAATATAATGATTTTATGCTATCAATACTTGTATATTATAGACTTTTAAATTTATTTTGATCTTTTGATTAATTTGAACCAAAGTTTATTGTAGCTAATTTATAATTATTTTGATAATAAAATACTGATAGATTCATAATTTTAAATACTTTCTTTGTCACCTTTTTAAAATATCAATATTATTATTATTGAAATTTTTTTATCATGTGGTATATTTTCAATATAGAGTACAATTTTTCCAACAATTTTATTTTGCTTTACCTGATTTTTTAGGATATCAAGACTAATTTCATCATTTGCTATCCTTGAACTTTTTGTGTCCTTATAGGTTTGATTGCATAAGTCATTTCTTTATTTAAAATGATTGACCATTCAGAAAATGTAATATTATACAGGTTAATTTATTTTATTTTTTATTATTACCTTATAATTTTTATAGAATAAAGTTTATCTCTCACCTTTCTTTTAATAATGATTCTATCTTATTTTCTTATTTCAAAAATATATAACAACTTGAGGTTAAAAAGTTATTTATTTATTTATGAAGACTTTAAAAAAAAGAAAGCTAGATAAAGTTAATATTATAGTTATGAACAACAAAGTTCAGTTATTTAATTGTTTAATAATGATTGATAAATTAATTAAGTACTTTATTTGATAAGTTTTAAAATAATATATCTTTAATATAAATTATTGTTTTATTCAAATAAGTTTAAATTGTTGAAGAAATCTGAATTAGTTAATTATAAAATAGGTTTACTTTAAATATTTGCAACTTCCAGTATACATGTGTGCATTAGGAGTTCATGTGCATATGTATATTTTGATTTCCTGGTTTTAATTGCAAGGATATTTAAATTTAATCATTAGATAATTAATAATCAATATTTTATTATAAATAGTAAATTAAGGGTTAAACAATTTATTTTGAATTTCTGATACATTTTTGATGGAAGAAAAGGCATGAGTTATTAAAATAAAAAATATTATTTTATGGTTTTTCTATAATTATTTAATTTTATCATTTGTTAAAAGTTAATTAATATTGACCTTTTCTTCAACCTTGGTCATTAAAGATCACATGAATTTCAAAATTATGTAGTTGTATTAATTAATTCCATGTCATACTTTAAATATTTTAGGGAACTGGTCATTAATGTTGTGGGATGTGAATTAATTTTTTGAGACCTGTCAACCTAGGCATAGAAGATAAGATTGTCAGTGTCAGAGATCAGCTCTTCTTGCTTGCTTTCCCTCTCTGATTCCACTGATCATCATCATTTGAGGGATCACTGCAATCTTCACATTTTAACAGTAATAACTTTCTTTAATTATTTTATTTTTATTTAAGTGTAAAGTTACCAAATCTTATAGTTTACTAATTTAACATGCATTGCTGAAAAAGTTAATAACGTATCTTTGTTTGTATTGCTAATTTCAATTTTGAACTCTCTTATTACTAATATAATGCTCCTAGAAAACAGTCAATTTACAATGGCTCAATTTCAACAGTTATATTTTAAATTATGTTACAAAGGAAATCAGGTGATAATTGTTATGTTAATTGATAGAGCCATATGGGACATTGTTCTCTATAATAGCACACCATCATATTTTATCTTTTGAAAGAGGAAGTTAAAACACAAGTTTAATTAAAGATATAAAAAACCTGTAAAAAAATTGAAGTTGAAGATGATAAGTTATTTCATGCCAATTATTAAAGATTAAATGTCCAACTGCCTGAAGTTCCATGAACATTTAACATACTGTCTTTCATATTTGAATTATAAATGATGAATAATCTATTATTTATAAAATAAGATAACCTTTATTTGTGCTTTGCTTTCTTTATGTTTGCTGAGAAACAAAGGGAAAATTTATTCTTACAAAAATTTAGCCAATGAAACTTTAAAAATGAAATTTGTGGAAGAAATAGTTGAGAAGAAAACATCAAAGGACATTTAACTATGCCTTGGGTTAAGTTGTGAACTATTAATCTCAAATGTGACATTTTTTTATATTATAAAATAAAATTACTAAAATAATATAACTGCATTTCTTCAGAAAAAAATAACAGTTTCTCTTAATATGTACGTTTCTTTTAAAAGGAGAAGGAGGAACATGAAAGCATTGTATATTTCCAATGTAACCATGGATACCCCATATGGAATTCTACAGATAGCTTATTATTATTACACACTATCTATTCGATCTCCAAACAAGCTAGCTTATGTTCTTATGTTTTATGCATTTGTCTTCATTAAAATGTATTCAACATTTTGTTCATGAAAAAATAATACTTTTGTCAATGTTTATGGTTCATCAGTTAAATATGAAAGTTATATTTGCTTTATTTTCTGCGAAAGAAAATTCATTAACCTGGTATGGATGTTTTGTTCTACAGTCAAGTCACCAAGGAAGGACTTTATGTCCTTAACAGGTTGCCCATTCATGGAATGAGTTCTGTTAAAGAACTAAGGTTTTTTTAAAAAAACTTGATGACATTTTTTAAATTTTCTATATGATATTTATGTGTAAAGGTATTTATCTTATTATATTATATTGCTCTTCAAGAGGTGTGTAACAGAATGTGTAGGTATTCTTACCACATGCAGGTAAAATTCATATATCTTATGTGAAGTCATTCTAGATAAGATTTAAATTTTATACTTTATATTTTATTCAATTAAAGATATTTATCTCTTACATATGTTATTATATGCTATTTATTTGTGTTTAATATATTTTATGGCTAAACAGCCTATATATTAGTTTATCAGAAGTTCA
>JAQFVV010000719.1:0-152500 GCA_028023455.1 Epiperipatus broadwayi | reverse complement strand
TTTTCTTTGTTTGACTGCCTATCTTTGTAGCTAAGTATAATAAAATTAACTGACCACTGAGATTATCCAGCTGTTTTAACAGTCTCAGTATTATAAGAGACATATTCTGTTTAAATAGTATAAATAGTAATTCGTTCCGATTATTTATTTATTTTTGTGGTTACTTATTTCCTATTTCCATTTATTTGGTTGGAATATATATATATATTATAACGATCCAAACGTAGTGGGAGATCGCATCGCACCGCACCGCACTACCAAAGGGCACCATCTAGGCATTTGAGCCTAGAAAAATTTATAAAGTAGGCAGATACGCGCTGTTATGATTCCACTTTATTTACATATTTAGATCGTTAGCCCATTGTCACTAGCTCAGCGGAGACGCTGAGATAAAAATCTATAAATTTTATATCTTAAATATAAAAAAATAAAATAATAAAAGCCACTGCCAGAAATTAACACAGAAAAATATTTATTTACGCACATATAAAATCATTCTAAATTCGAGGAATAAGTTTAACATTTAGATTTTTATCTTAATTTTTAATTTTACATTTAAAATAGCTTGCTATAATGTTTAATATTTTATTTAGAGGGTCGAGTATGAATGGACTACATAGGTCTGCATTTGAAAGGAAAATATTCTTCCCTGATTTAACCCTAGGCAACAAATTTCGCAATCAACTGGCGCCAATCCATCTGATACATTCATGTATTCAATGTAGCATGATACGACAACACAAAATACTATATTGTCAGGAATGTACATCTGAACAATAAGTAGAAATAGAGAAGACATTGACTCTCCACCAACAGGAATGTGACATCTGTGGGCAAGTAGATCAATAAACTAAAAACTCCATAGGAATGGACTGCAGTCTTCTGCCGACTTACAAACCCATCCATAGGCAAACAGAGGGTGTGTGGCGTATATCTATAATCCTGCCCGTAGCGGATCTCATACTACATTTACTAATTACACAAATATATCCAATCCATTGAACCAATTCAACTACGAAATGAATAACCTAAGATTACCCTCCCTTAATACAACTTTACAAAACTATATAGCCATTCGCGCCCGACTTAATTTTAACATTTATATACGTTCGCACAGATTTATTTAAAAATGTTGGGTATAGATCGATTACACAGATTCCACGGTCAAAAACATTTCAAAATAAACATAAACGATCAAAATACAAAATTATTGATACCGACAATCGCAGAGGGAAACTTATAAGTAACCCAATAGTATTCACCATAAGATACTTGCGTTGTCACCAATAACTTAAAAGACATCCGAATAAATACATTTTAGATACTCACCGTAAGGTATCATTATTTATCGAATGTCTATATATTTTGATCAAATATGAAAACCAAAATCTAATTAACCGCAAACGAATCCATGCAAGCGTCTATAGACAACTTAAATGTAATGCATTTAATAATTTCTACAATAAAATATTACTACACATAAAAAATATTAAAAGGGAAATGATTCTTTTAACAATCGGGAAAGATATAAAATTAACCATTATTAATTTGATTTAAAACTTACAAAAAGTCAGATAAGAGTCCATTTTAAATAAGTCGGCTTGTTTATTAATTTGTTCAACTTGACGAAAGTTCTTGATTGATTTTAAGAATTGTTCCTTTCCTATAGCTTACGGTAGCAGAATTCCCGGTTCCTGGTGTCAATGTCCACGGAGTTTTTAATTGAAAGATCGATCTAATGTTCAGGAGGTGGCATTTGCTGGTTCATGGTATCAGTCATTTCATTTCAGAGATAAGTGGGAGAGAACGATAAAGTGCGTCTTTATCGCTCGTCTCCCCAACCAAGTTGAAAAAAGCTCCTTTAACTCAATATTTCTTTCTTTTTATATCATCCACAAGGATTCACTGAACAAAATGTCACTAATCTGTTTTTTCGTTATGGTCCGGGCCAAGGCTTAGTGCTTCCATTTGTCAAGCTAAAATCTCTTTCTTCTCTTATCTAACTTTCCATCTGACTTTTTAATTAAACAGCTTTTAGATAATTAATAAACAACCATTTCCCTTTATAGATTACAGGAATTAATTAATACCTGTTTTTATTTTAACTTACGTTATTTTTTTATTAAAATATTTTTATATTTCAATCTTGTATTTTTTTATTAAAAAAAATACGTTCAAATACTTTTTTTTTTGTTTATGAAAAAAATATTTTTAAAGTTTAACATCTGTGCGAATATATATATTTAACAATGTTTTAATTTTAGCGTTTAGTTTTTTACTTTTATTTGCGAACTTTTAAGTTTTTATTTTAAATTAATGTAACGACATATTTATATATCGTTACATATCAGTAAACTTCCTCAAAAAAACAAAAAACATTAAAAAAAAAAAAAAATTTACTTAGTGTTAGTAATTACGTTATACAAATTTGTTATATATGAAATTTCAAAAGGGCAAAACTTTTTTTTTTAAAAGACAAAACAGTAATTACAAATATAATGATAAAAAAAAAGTTGACTGATGATTCCTTACTACCAGCTAAATTTCTGCCCCCTCCCTTCCAAGTTTCATTTCTCCTATCTTTTACCATTTCTTAGGCAAGTTGAACTATTAGATTTTAGTTTAACAAGACTTTTTAAAAAAAATCTATGATTTAGATTTATTATTACGTTTTATTTATTACTTTTTATTCCTCGTATTTCTCTTTACATATGCGCAATTTGTCTTACTGGCAGCACTTTTTACACAAAATTCATAACTTTATATAATACAAACAATATATTCTGATTTCAGAAAAAATATTACGGGCTTCATTTATTTTTAACATTCTCAGGGCACTCGTGTTTATTCGAGATAGGAAATTTCAGCATCAATTCCCCTTCTCAGGGTCAATCTCTGAGGTAAGGCCACACTTGGGACGCCAATTATAACGATCCAAACGAAGTGGGAGATCGGATCGTTACAACTGGCTTTCCCAATCTGGGGCCGATCTTTAATAAACCACAAATACCCTGAGCAAATTTTGTCAAAATGAAATATTTTTATCTCTTTACATAAAGTCGTATACTTTAAATCTGATAAAAGCACTGCCAGAAAGAAATAGCACATATATTAAAAACCAACGGAAAGATATAAAAAAAATTTTAAAACTAATTTTTGTTAAAAAAAAACAAAAAGTCAAAAGGTTGCAATAAATATGTTTTTTTTTTGTTGTTGATATATATTATGCTTTAACGTGTATAGGCGCGCACAGCCACGTAAGTTTATGATCGAAATGTGGTGCCTTATGATGAGTACCTTTGGGAATTACTTAAGTGTAACCCTATTTATGCATTTCAATCAGTCATAAATAAGTTGTGGTATTTATAATTGTTCTGCAAATATACACATTTAAACCCATTATTTCTTAAAACATATTTATCTCAATGCAACCTTCTTTAAATAAATAACTTATAAAATAACTTGCTTGTTATGCCGTGTGTAAAAATAAAATGTATAAAATAAAATAGAACTATTGTGGGGAGGGGTGTAAACGTAAATGGTCCTTAGGTAAGCGATAGTCAACATTTCATTTTTCTTTTTGTATATAGTCCTTTTGTAAAATTATTAACCGGATGTTTGTAAATGTCTTCGTCAATCGTGTACCGTAATTACTAACCCTAAGTAAAATATTTTTTTTTTGATCATTTTTTTTTAAGTAACTTTACTGATATGTAACGAGCACAGACGTTCGTTACATTGTTGTTTTTTTATTTTTATTTATTAAACATGAAAGTAAATTAAAAAGTTCGCATTTAAAAATTTTCTTTAAGAATTAAAAATTGAAATTAAATATCAACTTAAACTCTTATATATTAAATCGCACAGATAATGAAAAATTATTAAAATAAAAATTTATTAAAGATAAAGTATTTTAAAACTAAATTTTAAAAAGATTTGGAGATAAAATTATATCTTTAAATTTATCTTTAAACATATTTTTGATTTGGAAAACAGGTTAATTAATCAGAAATGGAAATGATTGTTAATTAGTTAAATGTAAACCAGCCTTGGCATTTAAATGTAAAAACACCGGTCAGATAAGAAAACAATAGAAACTTTCAGCAAATGAAATAAATCCATTTGGAAATCGGACCTCAACGAAAAGGATCATCTCATTGATGACGTAATGTTAAGTCAATCCTTCGAATACGTATAAAAGGAAAAATTTTGGAAATTATTAATTAGTGACTAGTTATTGATGATTATTACGATGTAACAGCTAGGTGTTAGTGCTGAGGGGATTGAAAAAGATGCACAGCTTCAATCCCTTCAGTTCTGTTAAGAAAGGAAGAAAAATGAGCCATCGTTTCTACATTGAGGACCAACTACACTAAAAAATCTCCGGATGGATAAATAAATCGGCCAACAGGATACCAATCTTCGGACGATGTGGGAATTCACGTTCAAACGGCAAGGAATATATGAAGATGAACTATTTAAATAACCGTAAGAACTTTAAAATTTATGAACAGTAAATTAAAAACTTTCCAGATTTAAATAATTGCAATATTATTCTATCTGACCAACATTATTTATTAATTAGTTATAATTTTATTTAATGTATTTATTTTGTAAAATCATTTCCATTTATTTATTTTTTGTTCTTTAAGTTTTATTATGATTTTTGTTTTCCGTTAAGTTAAATTATATAAATGTTAAACTTAAGTCGGGCATGAATGGCTGTATAGATTTGTAAAGTTATATTAGGGGAGGGTAATCTTAGGTTATTTGTTTCGTGGTTAAATTGGGTCAATGGATTGGATATATTGGTGTGATTAGTAGATGTAATATTGATTCGCCACGGGCAGAATCGCTTCATACGCCGCACACTTCCGTTTGCCTATGGAAGGAATTATAAGTCGGATACCGCAGTTCCTTTCTATGGAGTTTTTTGTTTTATTGCTCTTCTTTAGAGATAGATGTAATATTCCTATCTCATAAGAGGCAATTTCTTCTTTTAACCTTTTGTGCTGTCGTATTTTATTACATTGAATACATCGATATATCAGATGAATTGATGCCAGTTTGACTACGAATTTTAGCCTAAGGTTAAATAGGGATAGAATATTTTAATTTCAATGCAAATCTATGTAGTATTCATGCTCGACCCTAAATAAAAATGCATTAAATTTAAGTTGTTTATAGATGCTTGCATGGATTGTTTATCGGTTAACTATGTTTTGCGTTTTCATATTTGATCAAAATATATAGACATTCGATAAATAATGATACCTTACGGTGAGTATCTAAAATGTATTTATTCGGATGTCTTTTAAGTTATTGGTGACAATGCAAGTATCTTATGGTGAATACTATTGGGTTACATATAAATTTCCCTCGGCAATTGTCAGTAATCAATAATTTTATATTTTGATCGCTTATGTTTACTTTGGAATGTTTTTAACCGTGTAATCTATGTAACCGATCTATAGCAACTTATTATAACAAGCTTTTATAATCCCATCTGTGCGAACTTAATTAAAATGTAAACTTATAATATAATAGAAATTAAAATGTAAATTAAAATCTAAGGTAAAGTTAAAAATAATGTTAAAATGTAAAACTAATACTAAAATAATTTTAAATCTTATATATATGTGCATAAATAAATGTTTGTATGTTAATTACTGGCAGTGGCTTATTTTATTCCTTTTTTTATATATACTCTTAGATTATCTTATTAAATCTCTGCTATTCCACTGAGCTAGTGACATGGGCTAACGACCGGAATCAAAATTTAAAAAAAAAAAAAAAAAATTTTTTTTTTTTGACTTACGTATCTGCCTACTTTATAAATTTTTCTAGGTTCAAATGCCTAGATGGCGCCCCGTAGTGCAGTTTACGTTAAGTCTCATTCTCCGGATCGTTACAACTGGCGCCCAACATGGGGCCGATCTTTAATAAACCACAAATACCCTGAGCAAATTTTGTCAAAATGAAATATTTTTATCTGTTTACATAAAGTCGTATACTTTAAATCTGATAAAAGCACTGGGCGCCAATTATAACGATCCAAACGTAGTGGGAGATCGCATCGCACCGCACCGCACTACCAAAGGGTGCCATCTAGGCATTTGAGCCTAGAAAAATTTATAAAGTAGGCAGATACGCGCTGTTAGGATTCCACTTTATTTACATATTTAGATCGTTAGCCCATTGTCACTAGCTCAGCGGAGACGCCGAGATAAAAATCTATAAATTTTATATCTTAAATATAAAAGAATAAAATAATAAAAGCCACTGCCAGAAATTAACACAGAAAAATATTTATTTACGCACATATAAAATCATTCTAAATTCGAGGAATAAGTTTAACATTTAGATTTTTATCTTAATTTTTAATTTTACATTTAAAATAGCTTGCTATAATGTTTAATATTTTATTTAGAGGGTCGAGTATGAATGGACTACATAGGTCTGCATTTGAAAGGAAAATATTCTTCCCTGATTTAACCTTAGGCAACAAATTTCGCAATCAACTGGTGCCAATCCATCTGATACATTCATGTATTCAATGTAGCATGATACGACAACACAAAATACTATATTGTCAGGAATGTACATCTGAACAATAAGTAGAAATAGAGAAGACATTGACTCTCCACCAACAGGAATGTGACATCTGTGGGCAAGTAGATCAATAAACTAAAAACTCCATAGGAATGGACTGCGGTCTTCTGCTGACTTACAAACCCATCCATAGGCAAACAGAGGGTGTGTGGCGTATATCTATAATCCTGCCCGTAGCGGATCTCATACTACATTTACTAATTACACAAATATATCCAATCCATTGAACCAATTCAACTACGAAATGAATAACCTAAGATTACCCTCCCTTAATACAACTTTACAAAACTATATAGCCATTCGCGCCCGACTTAATTTTAACATTTATATACTTCGCACAGATTTATTTAAAAATGTTGGGTATAGATCGATTACACAGATTCCACGGTCAAAAACATTTCAAAATAAACATAAACGATCAAAATACAAAATTATTGATACCGACAATCGCAGAGGGAAACTTATAAGTAACCCAATAGTATTCACCATAAGATACTTGCATTGTCACCAATAACTTAAAAGACATCCGAATAAATACATTTTAGATACTCACCGTAAGGTATCATTATTTATCGAATGTCTATATATTTTGATCAAATATGAAAACCAAAATCTAATTAACCGCAAACGAATCCATGCAAGCATCTATAGACAACTTAAATGTAATGCATTTAATAATTTCTACAATAAAATATTACTACACATAAAAATATTAAAAGGGAAATGATTCTTTTAACAATCGGGAAAGATATAAAATTAACCATTATTAATTTGATTTAAAACTTACAAAAAGTCAGATAAGAGTCCATTTTAAATAAGTCGGCTTGTTTATTAATTTGTTCAACTTGACGAAAGTTCTTGATTGATTTTAAGAATTGTTCCTTTCCTATAGCTTATGGTAGCATAATTCCCGGTTCCTGGTGTCAATGTCCACGGAGTTTTTAATTGAAAGATCGATCTAATGTTCAGGAGGTGGCATTTGCTGGTTCATGGTATCAGTCATTTCATTTCAGAGATAAGTGGGAGAGAACGATAAAGTGCGTCTTTATCGCTCGTCTCCCCAACCAAGTTGAAAAAAGCTCCTTTAACTCAATATTTCTTTCTTTTTATATCATCCACAAGGATTCACTGAACAAAACGTCACTAATCTGTTTTTTCGTTATGGTCCGGGCCAAGGCTTAGTGCTTCCATTTGTCAAGCTAAAATCTCTTTCTTCTCTTATCTAACTTTCCATCTGACTTTTTAATTAAACAGCTTTTAGATAATTAATAAACAACCATTTCCCTTTATAGATTACAGGAATTAATTAATACCTGTTTTTATTTTAACTTACGTTATTTTTTTATTAAAATATTTTTATATTTCAATCTTGTATTTTTTATTAAAAAAAATACGTTCAAATACTTTTTTTTTTGTTTATGAAAAAAATATTTTTAAAGTTTAACATCTGTGCGAATATATATATTTAACAATGTTTTAATTTTAGCGTTTAGTTTTTTACTTTTATTTGCGAACTTTTAAGTTTTTATTTTAAATTAATGTAACGACATATTTATATATCGTTACAATATATATATATTGGTCAATTTTTTTCATTATATATATTGTAATGTTATGAACATGAAAGGATAAAAAAACCATCAATGAAATAAAAACCCACACAATTAACATTGTCAATGAATATGAATGTTGTTAGCATTGGAAGCCATAATAAGTAATATTTAAATTATAAATGTAATTTCACCAGCATGATTCATTAATAGTCAACAATTATTCCTTGGGACTGGACCTGAAAGGGTATTTTGTAAAATCTAGACTAATATCATCTAGCCAATGCCACACTTAGGGGATAAGATTATAAAAGCAATTTATATATATATATATATATATATATATATATATATATATATATAAATGAGCATGCATATATATATATATATATATATATATATATATATATATGCATGCTCACACTTAAGCATTAAAATAAGTTTAGTAATAAATCATATCTAGAATTCTTGGGTAATTATATCATTGCTTATCATCATGAATGTTTTTGGACATCTTGACTTTTGAGTATACTACTCATCAATAAATGAATTAATAAATATAGAAAATAAATTGAGTATATGTAGTTGAAGGTAATTTTTATCTATGTACCTTCGAAATAATCCAAAAGGGAATATCTGGATGTCCAAACAAACATATATCAACATCTGTATTTTTATATTGGACTATTTCCATCATCTAATATGTGTGTCGAATGTCTTTAGAAAAATTTAATTTTAGTTAAATATTCCAAATGTATTCAACTGTTAGTAATATCACAGCAAACAGGTTAGTATATGCACCAACTGTTAGTAATATCACAGCAATCAAATGTTAGTGATATCACAGCACCATCATCACAAACCTCCAGAAAAACATATATCAACATATTTATGAAGTATATATATTGTAATAACACAATGTTTGCAGATTATTATATATTTCTATATATCAAATGGTTAACAAAATCAAATACACACTTTTGACATAACCAACACTATAACAAAAATGATCAAAATAACCTTAGCACTGAAAAATAGATTAAGTATAATTATTTCAAGTCGTCAGGTGGCGCCAAGAGGGATATTTATTGCTGTATCATTGTGCAAGTATTTTTCAATTTTGGTATTAAAAACTTTATTATTAGTGTTTTTGAGTGTTGTGCAACTAAAGATAAATAACTTATCTTGCATTGAGGTGGACTTTTTATTAATAATTTTTAAATTTAGACTGTTAATTTAATTAATTTTCCATCGCAAAAGGTTTAATTTTCTGTCCAACATGGATGGCTAGTGTGTCAGCAAAAATTCTGATAAAACACGCAAAGTTAAAAATCATATTACAATTCTCAATGGAAAAGTGCATGTGCAGACTCCAAAACCATCTAGTATTATTCCAAACGACCCAAATGTAAACAAAATACACAGGAAAATGAAGAAAACCCAAAGGGAAAAAGTTACCTTAAAAGCAAAAAATCTGTTATTAGCAAAAATAATTGCGAAACTGGAAGTGAGGACATTAACGCCAAGAAAGTCATAGAAAGACACATGCTAACAAAAAATGATGATGGTTATGAAGGTTATTTCAAAAAATCAGCAAGATCCAATCAGAAATAAACCCAAAGTTACCTAAACTGCTAAATGGGGAAAAAACATGTTAAAATTGGATCAAGAGATAGCACTGAAATAGAAATGACTGATTTTAAGGCAAAACAAGATGATTTCATCCAAAAAACTGCAGGACATCAACAAGAGATGACTAAGACAGCTAATCTAAATAAAATTCTTGAATAATTAAATAATAAAAAGTCCTAAAAACATTTACCAGCAACTAAAAAGGATCAAAATGAAGTTAATACTCACCACCAAACTTCACAAAAACAAGACAAAGTTGAAGAAGTAGTACAGGCAGGTGGCAAAGAGACTGGTAATGGAAATTGTTATCAGGCTCAACACACAGCAATGGGAGATAATAATGTGAAGGTTTCAGGGAAAAACATGAACATCACTAATAGTTATGCAGGCACATCATATGATGATAAGGTAAAAAGTAACCAAAGTGGTGGTCCATATTAAACAGTTAGACATAGATTTAAAGCACCAGAAGAAAGTAAAAAACTAAATACTGGAAACAGCAACAATGTAGAAGCCACAGAATTTCAACTTCTAGATCTTGATGAGGACTTCATATTATGTGAAAATGCATCATCTATACCCAACTTATCACAGGAGAATGGAATGTTAAACTCAAAAGAATATGACATGGTGGAATTTGAATTTAATGAAAAAATTTCGGTAGTCTTGTTTAATTATTTTTTCAATTATAAAAATGAGTGTACATTAATATTATTGACTAACAATAAAAATTGCCAACTTTTCCAGTTTTCCATTGATGAGTTCTTCTTACTAGTGAAGAAGTTGTGCCTGAAGGATGCTGTGAAACATATTTACCATAATCCAAATGGCTGCTATTTTGTGGTCAAATTTCACAACTTTCTCCAAAAGGAGTTGGTACTCAGAAAGCAAATGTTTCTTAAAAATAAATTTCTAGTTAAGGTAGACTTGTCCTGACTCAAGATGGTCCATGGTACCATCTGTAATTGTTACATGAATTTTGATGGTCAGGACCTGCAAAAGCTACTTGAGAAGTTTGGAACAATCATGTCATTTCAATATCTGTAAAATGTAGGACAGGAATAGAACTCCTGTCGAATATGATGGCATTTTCCTTCAAATAAGTGCAAGGAGTCCTGCCCACAGAGTTGCCACCAGTACTGGAAGAAACAAAATGTCCTCTGTTTTTTATCCATTAGGGTAAAGCCACAATGCTTTGCATGTGGTGGACCATAACCACCTAGTCTGAACATGCCCCAAAAGGTTATGTCCCATCTGTAAATTGAAAAATACAAGAACACACAAGTGTACTATGGAGGCAGCAGATAAAAATATAGTGCAATAAACCAAGTATGAAAATGACCATTCTGGCAGATCAATCCGGGTAGAAAGAAAAGAAGATCATTAAACCACAAAAAGAGTGAGCTATGAAGGTGAGATAGCTCAAGAAAATGAAAAAAATAACATTGATAGAAATAGAGTTGCATATACCTTGTATATCCAAAAGATTTAATTGATAACAAGGATAAACCAGTTCTGATGGACAATGATCATGAGATGATCCAAATAATACTGGAGCAAGCCAAAATAATGTTCACTCATATCCAATCTACAGAGGGAGTGTTGAAGCATAAGGCTCAAGATCTATTTACATCACAATCTGATGAAACTGCAAGCTTGCTGTCAGATTCATATTCTATTAATGGTCTGGCAAGTCCCACTTTGGCCATACCCAGGCCACAAAGAATCAAATTTCACAAAAAGAAATACAAAAGGGATATTGGATGAGTAGGCACTGGATAGGGATTTTATGCACAAGCCTTCTGGCATCCACTGATTACTCTGTTTGGTACTGAGTGGCACTACTGTATGGAGAGTTTTGACTATTTTAATAACAGTAATGTGCTAACATAGGAAATAGTGATCATGTGATGTTTAGTGGTTTAACATACTCAATTTAATTAAAATTAATTTGTGATACATTTTATTAAAATGGCTTTATCTTTTATCTCAAAATCCTTCAGTTTATTAATATATTTTTTAATCGATTTTTTTTAATTTTTCAAAATCATAAAAGTTTGCATGCATGATGACCCCGTGTTGAATACTTAAAGTGCTTTATAACTGGACTTAGCTTATAAATTTGCTTATTTATTTTAACTCTATGAGTTTAAAATACTGTAATTGAATAAATATTTGGCCAACAATACATATACCCACTTGTGCTATATTATCTTTTTATGTTAACATATTAAAATATCTTCCACCACTGCATCATTTTTACTTTTTTAATCTAACTTTTAAATTTAGTTTTTAATATCTTTATTTTAATGGAATAATTATCTGATATACCCAGGTCTTTATGATATTTTTTTATGATTTGGTTTCTCTAATCACAATAATCTTTCAAAAAATAAAAAAATAAATTAGCTGGACCCATTTTATTTTTTCATTAACGTTATTTGTTACATTATGATGATTTGTTTTGATATAATCTTACAATATTAATGTTATGCATTCAGTTTATTTTATGTTTTGATATTGGGTACATCATATATATATTGGCTGTCCATGTAATCCTTGCTACCATATTTATTATTTTTATAGTATATTAAGTTTATTTACATGTATTACTTCATCGGTACAGAATTTTATTGTGATCACTAGTCTTCATCAAGAAAATAACCTGTTGTATGATACCACTTTTTCCCCTAGAAAAATCTATTTACTATATTCTCTATGATGATGATATGTCTTTTTTGACACATTTCAGACTAATGAAATAGGTAATGAAATTTTTTTTATGCAAATACAGTCATTATAAATAACCCATAAACAAATTTAGTGATTTAACACCCTAATCAACTGATGCTATTATATAAAAAGATTTGTTTAAACCAATAATTTATCGATTGATAAATAGATAAGTTTTCTATTACTCCCGAAATTCATGCTAAAAATACACACAATGGCCTTTATGGTAGGGAAAATCTTTCACTGGTATCCTTTCTCATTTAAAACTTTTCTTAAAAAGTATTTTGAGAGCCTAGGATTAATAATGCCTTTGAATTTCTTGCAATATTTTACCCACATCACATTATCATAATGCTCTTCAAACAATATTGGTTAATTACCTGCATACATAATAGTTACTTTTTTATAAGAATACTTTATAGAGTGTTTTTTATTTAGTGTCTTATAAAACATTATGTTGCTGACTTAAAATACATAAAAGACTATTAATACTTTTCCTTTCATGAGCTTCATCTACACCAGTTTCTCATGAGCCAGTACTTGATCAGTTGTTGTGGTAATTTTTCTCTCACATCATTGGCTAAGGTAGTTTAAAAAGCATAATTATATCTAATGAAGTTAGATGAACAGAGACAAGTGTATTTCTTGTTCAGTTGATATAATTTAATATGTGTTGTACCTGATGAACTCATCTTCAGTGGTTAGACTAATATATGTCTGGAATCAACAATACACCTCCAGAATAATGTATTTACATGATTTGATTAGGCAATTAGGATTGGCATATCAAATTTTGTTATTCTGATATACATTTATGTCATTTTGTTTAAGATTATGATTTTTGGTTTTTCTTCCTTAGTAAAGTATTGGAATTCCAATATATGAATTATATGGTGGTATTTTTTTAAGATACTAGAAACATTGATGTAAATTGCAAAATTACTTAATAGGTCATAATTAAGTTCATCATTTTTCTATGTAGGGAACAATAGTCCATAATAATCTATTTAGATTTTATTAACAACTTGATGATGCTAATGTTTTTTTATATTTGCCATATACAGTCACTATGTTTGACTAGTATAATACATTTTAATTCTTTTATTATTATAATTCATAATGTGTCTATATACATGAGTATACTTTAATATTGTGTTACATATGGATAGTAGTAGCACTACTCTGAATCATTTTACACCATTTTGTAATTGATATTGGAAAGTATGGTATTATATTTTATAATAATTTCTTTTAATCATGCAGTTATTTTTATATACTGGATGTGTGAATTATTTACCATGCGTTATATATGTTTATTCATATCAATATATACACTAAAATAACTCAAAATTCAAAAGCAACTGGCAACTGGTTTAACATTAAAAGAAATTCTCATAATACGTTTGGTTTTTGATACTAAATAATTTATCAGAATAGTCTCTTTAATACCTCTTTTTATTTTACTACACACATAAAATATAATGGTTGCATCACAAAATTTATTTTACGTGTTTATGAATATAGAATGCTGTGATAAAATACCTATTAGTCAAATCTACTTTAAAAATTTCAACTCTTTCATAAAACTTTATTTGCTTGCTCTCAAACTGTATTTTTAAAAGAAAAAATTAAACTGATGCATATCATTAGTTAGGGACACCAATGCTGTTTGATTTTGAATTTAGTTAGCACTATTAAAGTATTATCCCAATGATTTATATTCATTTAATATATATATAATGTTGTTGAGACTTATTCATTGCAACTGTTTATTTTAAAATAAAACTGAGTAAACTTTAGCCTCAGCAAATGACAATGTATTTAAAGTTAAAATGATACAATTTTAACTTTGTTCTTTTTCATATATTAGAAGGATTGTTTACAATGCATTTGTTAGGAGCATAAATTCATTTAACCAATTAGAAATTTTTATTAAATGTTTTTACATCTGAATGGCATATATATCTTGCAACCATGAAACTACTTTCAGTTGTAATCTTACCAATAATGATTTAAATTCAAATATTACATGTAAGTATTTAGCACTGTAAATTATTATGAATTATATAATATTGGAATTTGAATCACCATTGGTAAGAATGAAATTGAAATAATTTCATACTTGCCAGATATAACTCTCAGTCAGATATAAAAACATTCAGCAATAGATTTCTGATTGATTAAATAAATTAATGCTTTCTAGTAAATTCATTTTATATTATCCTTCTAGTATATGAAAAATAACATTAAAATGGTACCATTTTAACTTTAAATACATTGTAATTTGCTGAAGCTGGATTACTATTCAATTACATTTAAAAATAAGCAGTTGCAATAATTTAATCTTTAAAAAATTACATCTAATATTAGCAATGTAAATTAGTACATATATATACACAATTGGAATGTAGTATATATATATATATATACAAATGGGCACAATATATATATATATATAATATATATATATATATTGTGCCCTTTTGTATGGGTCACCATTTAAGTTTTGTGCTAATCTAGTAGAAAATTTTAAATTTAAGAAGTATTTTAAATATGTGATGTTGACTTTGCTTGTGGTAATGTTACCATAAGTTTAATTAAAGCAATCTATGAGTGTTTGATATGTGAATTGTGTTGATATTGAGAAAATATTTAAAATGATGATGATTATGATGTAATACTGCATTAATAAATTTAATAACAAATGTTTGAAGCTAAAGTGATTAAAAGACAAGTTAAAATTAGACAAAGATATTTATTTAGTTTAAAATATATGTTAAAAGTGAATAGAAATATTTTAAATTATAAGTATTTAAATTGAGATTAATATTTGATTTTAATCATATCAAATAATTATTTTAAAATCTGATATAATATCTTATTTATTTTTAAAAATAAATATTTATTTTAAAAAAGCAATTGTTAAGTTATTTTTAGATTATGGGAAGCGTTTCTTGTATTGTAAAAAACAGATGTTAATTAGAGATACACACACACATGCTTGGAAGCTTTCTCATAAAGTTGAAAAACTATTTTAAAATTATGTTGTGAAATTTATAAATAATACGTGAGTTATCACGAGATAAAAATAAAGATATTAATGTAAAATATTAAATCTGATTTTTAAAAAATATTGTCTTAAAAATATAACGTATTTAAAAAGATTTAGTTTATTTTAAATGATCTTATAAAAGTTAAGATTTAAATTAAGTGAGAAAGAATATTTTAAAAAATGTTTAATAGATTTGAATAAACGATAAAAATTATTTTTAAAATGTAATAATATTAAATATTAAATAAGTCATTATTTTATTTTAATAGTGTGTTGATTAATATGTAAATAAGCCAGCAAAGTTTGATTGTTTAAACGTACCAATCAGATGTGGAGTCTCTTCGAGTATAAAAGCTGGATTCAATTGTTGAAGGGGGCTCTCTGTAATTAAATTTCTAAGTTAATCGTGCTATTGAGAAAATAGCCAAGTAAATTTATAAACGCTCTTAAAATCAATTTTAAAATCATAAGAGTGTTATTGTATATAATTTTATAATTTTTAAATGATAAGTATGCAGTAGAAACTTAATAATTCCCTATTGGTCTTCTCAATATCGAAACTCAATTTACGTACGAATAATCATGGAAACATCACATATCGGAGAAATATATCAGAAACTTTATGCTAGAGAAATAATAGACGCTGGATTAGTACATAAAACTACGAGATGGAGAAAAGTAGTATTTTGGACTATAAATAGTTTTAAAAGTTTAAATTACTATTGTCTATTATAAATAGATATTTAAAAGAAATATGAATACTTCTATAGAAAGAAAGTATTTTTGCAGATTTTAAAAGATTAAAATGTATATCTTAAGTAAAGATATAAGAAGTAGTAATTTTAATAAATACTTGCCTTGTTAAGTCTTTGTGCTTAAAAGACTAAATATTGACGATTTGAAAAGGCAAATAGATTATAAATATGATTTTTAAAATCGTAATATAATAAAATTATTATTATTGAAGTAGTCTAAAACGCTGGTCGTTATAGATGGAGAAATTAATTCTTACCTGAATATGTTATTAGAAATGCATAAGTAATACATGGACGTCCAAACCAAGCAAGCCAAGTTGATTAAAATAATTCAATGAAAAATAATTTATAAACTATAAATTAATTTAGAAATAATAATTTTAAATAATAATCTATGAAGAACTGGATCCAGAACTTATAAACTATTTTTTTAATTTTATTTTGTTTTCTTGTGGGAACTTATTTATTTTTTTTAAAAAAAAGAACGTTATCATTTTTTTTTATAAACTTTCAAGAAACACGTGATACAACGGAACAGGAAATAGTGTTTTATTGACTTTATACGTAGGATATTTGTTAAAACTTTTATGGTAGAACAGAAGACGTCGTTGGAAATATGTAATATAAACTTTTATTTTATTTATTTAACATAAAATTTAAAATATTATTAAACTATTAAAAGTAGGTTAGGTACATTTATTAAATACTAACTTGAAAATAATATAATAATTAATTACATAAATTTATTTTATAATTAATGTAACACGGAATATTCTAATGAATGTGTGTGAGTGGAGATGTGAATGATTTTTATATTTTATGAAGCTGCAAATTTCGAAGAATGCTGGATAGCAGACTGGACATTATTATTATTATGGTAAAAATATTGTATAATGATTTTTAATGAATTTAATATGTTTTTCTTTAGATCAACTGAATATTATGTTGTTGTAGAATGAATGGATAGATATTTTATGAAAACACATACATTATATTGGCAACGAACTTTATTAAAATATGCATAATTTTAATTTATAATATAAACCTAATACAACATTACGTAAGAAGCTTAGAAATAATTATATGATTCTTTCATAAATAAATTTTGATATTTTTATTATGTTATAGTATTAGAATTATATTTATTCTTTATTTAGGTAATTATTTTATTATTTGCAAGATAAGAATAGATTTGAAAAGACTCTATTTTTTTTGTATTTTGTTTTATTAAATAAGTTAAGTTGCGTTTTAGGTAAAAGCTTATATTTGGATTGAAAGGTTACTAAATATAAACGATGTAGTATAGGTAATTTGGATGATGAATATTTTATTTAAAGTTGATGTTTGTTTTTCCGGAAATTTTAGATAAGTTTAGAATATGTTTTATAGATAGAAATTTATTAGAAAGGATTAAAATAACACATAAAGTAAAGTAATGATTTTTACACAGAAAAGAATCATAGAATTTATCTAAGGTAATGCTTTATGAATTTAGAATTGATAAATGATTTAAATAATAATATTTGAACAATAGAGATATATAATGCATATTTGATAAAACATATAACAGGAATTACATTAAGTAAAGTATAATTACAGTCAATTATTTGTTTTACATTACAAAGATACATTAATTTTATAAAGCTATTAAGAAATGCTAATAATAAAGTGAATACATGATAATACATTATAAATGGTAATACTTAGTTAATGTAGCTATTTAATAAGTAGAGCTACATTATGTACACATGCTACATAAATAGTCTTGACATATATTATTATTTGAAGTAATTATAGTACATTACTATTTATTTTAAAAAAATCTTAAGTTTTGGAAAAACACACTGTAATATTATTAATATAGCATTTGAAGGAATGTATAGTTATTTATTGAGTACATAGATTAGTAACATTATAAGCCTCTTATATTTGTATTTTCTTATTTTTATTTTATTTGTTGTCATAAATTCTAAACTGTAAATAGTGTAAATAAATTTTATTTGAAGTTATTGTAAATAAATTTGTTAATTTGTTTTAAAAGTGTGTCGAGTTCATTATTTTTCACCACAGCATTTTGACATCAGATAATTTGAAATAAACATAATATTTGCACAAAATGAATTTGTTATTATTACTTAGAATTGAATACCATATTTGCTTAACATTATTTTATAAGAATTGATTGACATGAACATAAATATTACAATGGTCATAAGATGATTATAATGCACATTATAAGAATACAATATTGTTTATTGTCACAGATTATTAAGTATAAGATTTTGATCTATTTTAAAATGAAGATACCATATGAAATAAAAGATATACATGTGATTGTTTATTCATTTAATGATTGATTATATAATAGAAATAGATGAGATTAAATTACACTCTAAGATTAGTATTATTTATTATTATTATTAAAATAAGTTAGGTGTATTTAAGTTTGATATAAAATCCCACATCATACTTATTTACATGAGTTATTATTATTTTAAAAACTGAGAGGAACCTGAGATTATTTAATTATATTTTAAGTTAAAAGTTAGGAATTATTTTAGTATTATTGAAGATAATTTATTTCATTTAAAAGTCATAAGAATGCTATAGATGTAGTGGTAAGATGATAAGGTAGTGGTAGTATTCTTATGCCATTGAGACAGTATCTTGGAAGATATTAACTCAGTGTAAATCTGCTTATTACTTTGTAACTTTACTTCACAGTCTCATAATTTTATTAAATACTTATTTAATTAATATAATCTGGAACTATATTGATTTGGATAATTGATAATAAATTTAATTAAGATGTGATAATATAAAAGTATATTAAAGATAGATATGCAAATTTTAATTAAGCATAATAATGTATCTGAGCTAGTTGTATTTTAAACTATTTTATATATCAAGAAGTAAGGGTACAATATATAAAACAAGTAATAAATTTTGTAACTTGCTTTTAAGCTTGCATTTAAATGTTCACTAGAGGGAACTTACCAATAGCTGTAATCGAGCTTTGTTTTATAAATGCTCAAAGAGAAAGAATTCAAAATCTTTATCAGAAAGTCCCTATCTCCAGACCCATTGGTTTCAAGCTTGTGGCTCACCTCAAATGCTAACTCAAAAATCAGCACTTATAAAACAACATTACTATCAATTTAAAAGCTTGAACTTTTCAGACATGTAAATATCTTCAAATCCAGCCTTACAAACCAGATAGCTATATGGGCCTTAATTCAGGTCAGTTTCTCCATATAGTAATAGCCTCTGCCATATATCATTGCAAAAGCCTTCAAAGGTACACTTATAATAATTAATAAAAAATCATAAATTTTGTAACTTGAAAAGTTTAGGCTTTCAAATTGATAGTAACATGTTCTATAATTGCTGACATTTGAGTTAGCATTTTAGTTCTAGTTTCTAGAGTCCCAGCACTCCACTGAGGTGATCCACAAGCTTGAAACCAATTGGTCTGGAGATAGGGACTTTCCGATAAAGATTTTGAATTCTTTCTCTTTAGGAACTTATAAAATAAAGCTTGATTAGAGCTATTGGTAATCTCCCTCTAGTGAACATTTAAATGGAAGCTTAAAAGCTAGTTACAAAATTTATGACTTGTTTATTAATTCTTATAAGTGTATCTTTGAAGGTTTTTGCGATGCTATATTGCAGAGGCTGTTACTGTATGGTGAAACTGAGCTGAATTCAGTCCCATATAGCTATGTGGTTTGTAAGGCTGGGGTCTGAAAAGTTCAGGCTTTCAAATTGATAGTAACATGTTTTATAAGTGCTGACTTTTGAGTTAGCATTTTAGATCTAGTTTGTAGAGTCACAGCATTCCACTCAGGTGAGCCACAAACTCAAAAATAATTGTTCTGGAGATAGGGACTTTCCGATAGAGATTTTGAATTCTTTCTCTTTCAGCACTTATAAAATAAAGCTTGATTAGACATATTGGTAAGCTCCCTCTAGTGATGATATATATATATATATATATTGTACCAGTAAAAATCACCATGCTTAATCACACACAGTAATCCGAATTCAAACCCAGTCCACGTCTAGGAATAAATTCCAAAATGCAAACTAAATTCAAACCCAAAACCCTGGCATGACCCACCGATGACAACATTACAATGGTACGGGGTTTTCCCTTTACTAGCTCATCGAAAAACACAGACTAAATTACCTACAATCAGCTAATTTATAGATATCTTATAGTCGGGATATTGGTACGGCTGATAATTTAATGTATATATTTAAGTTGTCGATACAGACAGCAGGTGATTGACTAGATTTCGAGAGTAATAATGCAAGAAAGACAAAATTAGGTTAGATAAATTTTTAATAAATTATTGAAAGCATTGAATAATATTATTTACAGGTACGGTAAAACTCTCAGATGTATTTTATAATAGATTGCTGCTAGTCATCAATAATCGGTTTGTACTGATTAACAAACTCATGCCAATATTTATGTGTTTAAATGGTTGTACAGGTTGATATGAAAATCAGAGTATTTGGGGCACTTAAAATATTTAACCACTAGCTTATATTAAGTTGTTTTATTTAATAGATTCAAACCATTGCGTATACGGATAAATGGGAGGCGGTTTTATATAAAAATATAACATATAATACTGATGAACTGATGGTTGCAGGGATTAAGGTAAACTACAAATAATAACTTGCGGTGCATTGACGGAATACCGGGTGGCTTGTACTTTGACAAGTCTTAATGCCCCCAAGTAGATCCGGGACACTACAACCAGCCGGGCTCATTTTCAAACCCCGGTGATCCAAGAGATTACCTGGAGAAGAATTTCTCTCCATGTGGTAGTAAAACGAGATGCCAACTTAGGTGAAGGTAAAGGCATTGCCACAGTAACATCGAGGAAGAGTGGTCGGAAGTGGATTTTAAAACGAAATTATATAAAACCTTTTCTCTCCGTAACATTTTCTACGCAACAGTCCGATATAACTATTCGATAAAAACATGGCGAAATCAAACGATCGCAAAAGTAATAATTAATTAATTTCACTCTGAAACCCATAACTCCCCAGATTGTTCGGAAGGTAATAATAGCAATAAAATATTCACTTATTATTCTTACTCCGTAATAATATATAAAAAAAAATTATAATAAAATTTTAGACTGTTTTAAGTATTTGAGATTTGGAGTATAGATTAAAATATCCTGACGAAGTAAAAGAAACAATAAAAATATTTGAATATTTCTCAACTCAACATAAATGAAACAATTTTTAGTTCGATACAAGAAAATTACTTTTAAAATGAATATAATAAATATTATGAGATAAACTTTACTGACTTTAATTAGAGTTGAGAAATATTATTATTGGCATCGTTTTGTTTGTAAAATAAGTAATAGTAAAAATATAAATGTATTCACAAATGGATTATTAGTAGGCACAAATATTAATAATTATCATCTACAGACTAGAGCCCAGAAATATTAGAGAAGAAATTTACTGACAGGTTTTAGTGTAACATTTTCGAATGGAAAACAAGAAATTTACATGCAATTAATTAGGTTTACAGATTAAATATAAAATTATTACTGAGAGGAAAGTTAAAAAGTTCATGTAACAAAAGTTACCATTCTTTCTTCGTCCTGCTTTTCTTCTTGCGGTGATATGTATGAAGAACGTAGGCGTGCATTTTGAATTTCTTAGAAAGGCATGGTTAATTTAAATGTTGGAATTTGGAAGACTGGAAGCACGGAAAACATTACAGATCAGCGGTATGAAAGATTTAAATTGGCAGAACAGGGATCAGCTTCTTGGACTTAGCCCATCATGATTGCAGTTTACCGGGCAACTTCTTAATAATGGTTGAAGTGATTTCTCTGGCACAACTACCTTGCTGTAGCTTGAGACGATCTAAGCACAGCCAAGTCAAAAGTTAGAGTGTCTATTATATTTAAGATGGCTACGGTTGACCTTTCTGCCTAGTTTTTGTTCATGACTCCGCCTCCTTTGATTTTCTGGCCTCCAGCAATATCTAATTTTGACTATACAATAGCATTTGCCTTTCTTGATAAGAGTTCTACGTTTCTCATTTATTTTTAAATTTAATACATGATTCTAAATTGACAAAACAATTACATCGGAATTCGTGAATACAAAAATATAAATTCATTATCTTAATTTATCGAAGTACAAATTAATTATTCTATACATTTTGTACAAGTAAGATTTTGATTAAAAATACTGATCAAAGGAATGTGACTTTTGATCAGCATTTTTAAATGACTTTGTAAAATTTGCAAAATTAAAATTTAAAGAAAATATACACGCAATTGAAACTTTTAAATTGAGCTAATATAAATCCACAAACCACACACACACGAATATTATTTATCATGATTTGTGACATTGATACTCATACTCTTTACATTAAATTCTTTTTAAACAAACACAAAATAAATAACTTAAAATTTATGTGGCTTGGAATAGAAAAAGTCTCATTGCGGGTAAGTAGTGATTTAGAATTACCGTTCTTAAATGACAACCATGAAACTAAGATCGATTCTTCGATCTGTCTGTTTCAATATATATATATATATATAAACAAGGACTTAAAAGCTATACACCCCATCTTATACGCCTGTTACCCATGATCACATATATGTGACAAAAATAAATGATTTTCAATACACATATTTTTTGTGATGAACCAGCACTTATCAGTTGGTCCAGATTATCATCTTTCACACATATATAAATCAGTGCTCAATTTATATTAAAATAGCACATCTTCAAACTTTAATGGACAAGTTTCTATCTTTTTGACCCTGCAACTTTTCAGCCATCCATATCATTGAAAACTTGATGATGGAACACTCAAGGTCCTGAATGATGCCAATATTATTGTCATCCCTCACATATAGGATGTCAATATGTCCACTTAAATATACAAAAGAGGGATAGGCAGAATACAAGCTGAATATGTAATATTCAATTACAAGTATATTGTCTATACTTAACTTTATGTAATTAGAAGTGACTTGAATTCTGACTTTCAAGCACCATGCAACTATGCAACCCATCTTATACAACCAATACACATGATCACATACATATGAAAAAGATAAATGATCTCCATTATTTGTATTTCATGCTGAACAAGCACTCATCAATTGGACCTGACAACGATCTTCTGCACACCCACAGATATATATATATATATATATATCATCAAAACTACCCCAAATCTAAAATTAAACCAGACCAGCATAAAAATAATATTAAAATCCAACCTAAGGTTTCACTGCTTAAAGCAGACTTCTCAAGTGTAAAGTACTACAAAAAACTACACAATATATATACTATTAAAAACTACCCACAAATCCATTCACTTCCCATCCACCCTTAATATTAAAAGAACTCTTAAATAAGTTAATTGCTTCAGAATAATAAATTTTCAATAATAAAGACTCTTTAATTCTTCTTTTGATTTCATTTCTTTCAAAGAAGATAACCTTAGCTTCATTAAAATCAATAGTGTGGCCTGTATCTTTTTCATGGACATACAAAGCAGAACTAAGATATCTATTTTTAACTCTACTTTTATGAACCTTTATTCTTTCATTTAAACTCAAACTACTCTAACCTATGTAAACCTTCTTACAAAATAAACAAGGAATAAAATATACTACACCAGGAATAGTCTTTCTATCAAAAACTTCTTTTGTATTATTTAATAAATTATTCAATGTAACACCCCTTTTCCAAGCAATTTTCTTATTTCCAAACAATTTACTATTTCTACACACAATTTTATAAGAAGACAATTTAAATGGCAAAGAAATAAAATCATATTTTTTTTAACCTTTACATCCTTACAAATATTACTATTAAATAAAATACTTTTAACAAATTTATCAGAGTATCCAACACTCAAATAATCTTTATAAAATTGATATTTCTGAAACAAAGGTACCCCACTAGAATTATTTAATTTAATATTCCTATGACAATAATTCCTTAAAGCAGCTACTTTATGAGATACTGACTGATAGCTATCAGGTTTAATTATAGATCTTAATTCTTCACTTTTAACTAAATGACTGCACAATAAACAATTAGTTTCTATATTTCTAATCACAAAAAAATCTAAAAAATTTAACTTACCAAAATTTAACCCCCCTCCTTCTAACACACATTTTATAGAAGGATCAAAACAAACTCATTTACAAATTCCTTCAATTTATCATTCTCAACTACAAATAAACAATCATTAACATATCTGACAAATAATTTTACATATAAACAATTCTTTTTAATAATAATTTCCTCTTGCATAAAACTAATATAAACTGAATATACTAAAGGAGAAATAATATAACCTATTATCCACCCTTCCTTAATCTTATAAAAATTACCTTTATAAGTAAAATACATAAAATCTTCCAATAACAAAAGCAAATCTTTAATTACCTTAATTTTATTTTTTGATAAAGAACTTTTCTTAATCAATACAGAGAAAAGAACATCAATACTGCTTAGCCTATTAACAGACTGATACATATTTTCAATATCTAAACTTCCAAATACCCAATTACTTTACATTTTAACATCATTACTGCTTAGCCTATTAACAGACTGATACATATTTTTAATATCTAAACTTCCAAGTACACAATTACTTTCCATTTTAATTTTGATACATATTTTCAATATCTAAACTTTCAAATACCCAATTACTTTCCATTTTAAAATTAAAATGGAAAGTAATTGGGTATTTGGATGTTTAGATATTGAAAATATGTATCAGTCTGTTAATAGGCTAAGCAGTATTGATGTTCTTTTGTCTGTATTGAGTAAGAAAAGTTCTTTATCAAAAAATAAAATTAAGGTAATTAAAGATTTGCTTTTGTTATTGGAAGATTCTATGTATTTTACTTATAAAGGTAATTTTTATAAGATTAAGGAAGGTTGGATAATAGGTTATATTATTTCTCCTTTAGTATGTTCAGTTTATATTAGTTTTATGGAAGAGGAAATTATTATTAAAAAGAATTGTTTATATGTAAAATTATTTGTCAGATATGTTGATGATTGTTTATTTGTAGTTGAGAATGATAAATTGAAGGAATTTGTAAATGAGTTTAATTGTTTTGATCCTTCTATAAAATTTGTGTTAGAAGGAGGGGGGTTAGATTTTGGTAAGTTAAAATTTTTAGATCTTTTGGTGATTAGAAATATAGAAACTAATTGTTTATTGTGCAGTCATTTAGTTAAAAGTAAATAATTAAGATCTATAATTAAACCTGATAGCTATCAGTCTGTATCTCATAAAGTAGCTGCTTTAAGGAATTATTGTCATAGGAATATTAAATTAAATAAATCTAGTGGGGTAGCTTTGTTTCAGAAATATCAATTTTATAAAGATTATTTGAGTGTTGGATACTCTGATAAATTTGTTAAAAGTATTTTATTTAATAGTAATATTTGTAAGGATGTAAAGGTTAAAGAAAAATATGATTTTATTTCTTTGCCCTTTAAATTGTCTTCTTATAAAATTGTGTGTAGAATTAGTAAATTGTTTGGAAATAAGAAAATTGCTTGGAAAAAGGGTGTTACATTGAATAATTTATTAAATAATACAAAAGAAGTTTTTGATAGAAAGACTATTCCTGGTGTAGTATATTTTATTCCTTGTTTATTTTGTAAGAAGTTTACATAGGTTAGAGTAGTTTGAGTTTAAATGAAAAAATAAAGGTTCATAAAAGTAGAGTTAATAATAGATATCTTAGTTCTGCTTTGTATGTCCATGAAAAAGATACAGGCCACACTATTGATATTGATGAAGCTAAGGTTGTCTTCTTTGAGAGAAATGAAATCAAAAGAAGAATTAAAGAGTCTTTATTATTGAAAATTTATTATTCTGAAGCAATTAACTTATTTAAGAATTCTTTTAATATTAAGGGTGGATGGGAAGTGAATAGATTTGTGGGTAATTTTTAATAGTATATATATTGTGTAGTTTTTTGTAGTTCTTTACACTTGAGAAGTCTGCTTGTAGCAGTGAAACCTTAGGTTGTGTTTTAATATTATTTTTATGCTGGTCTGGTTTAATTTTGGATTTGTGGTAGTTTTGATTTTATATTGACTAGTTTAGCTTTATGCTTGTAATGTTTATATATATATATATAATAACGATCGAAATGAAAGTGAAGATCAAATCTAACCGCAAACTTCGATATCTGCTCTACAGAGCGCCATCAGGGCATTTAAACCTAGAAAAATTTATAGAGTAGGCAGATACGTGCTGTTAAGATTCCACTTTATTTAAATATTCAGATCGTTAGCCCAAGTCACTAGCTCAGTGGAGACGCAGAGATAAAAATCTATATCTTAATTTATATCTTAAATATCAATAAATAAAAGCCACTGCCAGAAATTTACACATAAAAATATTTATTTACGCACATATAAAATAACATTTAAATTTTGAGGAATAAATTCAACATTTTAGATTTTATATTAACTTTTAAATTTACATTTAACTAAGTTTCAATGAGTTTAATATTTTATTTAGATAGTCAAGTATGAATAGACTACATAGATCTGCATTTGAAAAGAAAATATTCTTCCCTGATTTAACCTTAGGCAACAAATTTCGCAATCAAACTGGCACCAATCCATCTGATACATTCATGTATTCAATGTAGCATGAAAATACGATAACACAAAATACTATACTGTCAGGAATGTACATCTGATCAGTAAGTAGAATTAGAGAAGACATTGTCTCTCCACCAACAGGAATGTGACATCTGTTGGCGAGTAGAACAATAAACATAAAACTCCATAGGAATGGACTGCGGTCCTTTGCCATCTTACAAATCCATCCACAGGCAAACAGAAGGTGTGTGGTGTATATCTATAATCCTGCCCGTAGCGGACCTCATACTATATCTACAATTACACAAATATATCCAATCCATTGAACCAATTCAACTACGAAATGAATAACCTAAGATTACCCTCCCTTAATATAACTTTACAAAACTATATAGCCATTCACGCCCGACTTAAATTTAACATTTAAATACGTTCGCACAGATTATTTTTATACAATTTGTTTTATAATGTCGAGTATAGATTGGCTGCACAGATTCCATGGTCAAAAACATTCCAAATTAAACACAACCGATCAAAATACAAAGTCAATCCAATAATGTCAATTGCTGAGGGAATACAGGAGACCCTTTGGTGTTCATCATAAGACACCCTATGACATCATTGACTTATATATTCTAATCGACTGTGAAACCCACAACATAATCAACCACTAATGAATCTCTGCAACGTCTGTACCCAACTTAAATGTAATGCATTTAATAATTTCTGCAATAAATATTACTACAAATAATAATAATAAAATGGAAATGATTTTAGCAAAACTTAACTATATAAATTTAAACAATCAATTATTAATTTGAAAATCAAATGAGAGTTCATTTTAAAATTTAAATTAGCTGAATCTTTAAAAAAAACATTGACGAAAGTTCTTAATTACTTTTTTTTGGTTGTTATTAATTTGTAAAGTTCATAGCTCACGGTAGAAGAGTCCAGGTTTCTGCTTTTAATTCCCGCGATGCCTCCATTGGAAGATAATGTTCTGGAGATGGCAATAGCTGGTTCAAGGTATCACAGTCTTTTCCTTTTTCTTTTTAAATAGAGAGTGTGGTATGTGCATCCTACCACAACTCTCAAACACACAACGCTAGAACTGTCCAAAAAAACTGTATTTCTCTTTTTATATTATCCATACAGATTCAATTAACAAAACGTCACTAATCCATCACTTTTGTTAGGGTCCGAGCTAAGGCTTAGTGCTTCCATTGGTCAAGCTAATTTCTCTTTATTTTCTTATCTATCTTTCATCAGATCATTTTAATTATAATAGAGCCCAAGGGCCAATTTGGTTTTCGATAATTCATAAACAATCATTTCCATTTACCGATTACAAGAATTAATTAATACCTGTTTTTATTTTTAAATCTTGTACGTTTTTTTCCCCTAAAAAAAAAGTACGTTCAAATACTTATTTATTTGTTTTTTTAAAAAAAAATATTTTTAAAGTTTGGCATCTTTGCGAATGTATATACGTTTAACAATATTTTAATTTTAGCGTTTAGTTTTTTACTTTTATTTGCGAACTTTTAAGTTTTTATTTTAAATTAATGTAACGACATATTTATATATCGTTACAATATATATATAAATCTGTGTCCAGTTTATATTAAGATAGCAATTCTTCAAACTTCAATGAATAAGCTTCAATCTTTTTCACCATTCAATTCTTCACCAACTGTATCATTGAAAGCTTGATGATAGAATATGCAAGCCCTTGTTGATGCCAATATTATCATCATACCCATATCAATTTTATATCCATCTGGCCCCTCACATGTATGTGATCATTAGAGACCTTGACAGTCTGAGTTAGTATAGACAATATACTTATATTTGACTATTATATATTCTTCCTGTATTCTGTCCATCCCTCTTCTGCATATTTAAATAGACATATTAAGATTCTATCAGTAAGGGATCAGAGTTACATAAAATCAACATAGATGTGGCAATAATATTGACGTTAACAAGAGTTTTGAGTGTTCCATCATCAGGTTTTCAATAATATGCTGAAGAATTGGAGGGTGGAGAAAATTGAAGCTTGTCCATTAACTGCACACTGATATTATAAATGTGTGGGTGATGGTGAGCTGGACCAATTGATGAGTGCTGGTTCTACATGAATTATGTATATTGGAGATTCTTTATTTTTTTCACATGCATGTGCTCAGGTGTATCGATTGTATAAGATGGAGTGCATAGCTATAGGGAGCTTAAAAATGTGAGTTAATTACATTAAGTTTAGTATAAAAATATGCTTATATTTGAATATTTTCTATCTATCTATCTATCTATCTATCTATCCGTCCGTCCGTCCATCCGTCCGTCCGTCCGTCCGTCCGTCCGTCTGTCCGTCTGTCCGTCTGTCTGTCTGTCTGTCTGTCTGTCTATCTGTCTGTCTGTCTATCTGTCTATCTGTATATCTGTCTATCTGTCTATCTATCTATCTGTCTATCTATCTATCTATCTATCTATCTATCTATCTATCTATCTATCTATCTATCTATCTATCTATCTATCTATCTATCTATCTATCTATCTATCTATCTATCTATCTATCTATCTATCTATCTATCTATCTATCTATCTATCTATCTATCTATCTATCTATCTATCTATCTATCTATCTATCTATCTATCTATCTATCTATCTATCTATCTATCTATCTATCTATCTATCTATCTATCTATCTATCTATCTATCTATCTATCTATCTATCTATCTATCTATCTATCTATCTATCTATCTATCTATCTATCTATCTATCTATCTATCTATCTATCTATCTATCTATCTATCTATCTATCTATCTATCTATCTATCTATCTATCTATCTATCTATCTATCTATCTATCTATCTATCTATCTATCTATCTATCTATCTATCTATCTATCTATCTATCTATCTATCTATCTATCTATCTATCTATCTATCTATCTATCTATCTATCTATCTATCTATCTATCTATCTATCTATCTATCTATCTATCTATCTATCTATCTATCTATCTATCTATCTATCTATCTATCTATCTATCTATCTATCTATCTATCTATCTATCTATCTATCTATCTATCTATCTATCTATCTATCTATCTATCTATCTATCTATCTATCTATCTATCTATCTATCTATCTATCTATCTATCTATCTATCTATCTATCTATCTATCTATCTATCTATCTATCTATCTATCTATCTATCTATCTATCTATCTATCTATCTATCTATCTATCTATCTATCTATCTATCTATCTATCTATCTATCTATCTATCTATCTATCTATCTATCTATCTATCTATCTATCTATCTATCTATACTAGTATATGCCAGCTTGTAATTAAGATATAATTAATCAGGTGTTGAAAGTCATTATTCCACTTGATAAATTGGGAGCAATCACAATGCAATACATGCATAATAGAAAAGATGAATCTAATTTTAGACTGAATTATAGTTCAATAACCATACCATGCTTAGAAGTAGGTCAGTTTCACAAATGTAAAAGATTTAATTACTTTTAGATATTTATTAAAGGGCATTAAACAATTTATTACATAAAATAATAAAATTAGCAAAAATTAAAAAATAAAAACAATTAAGGGTGTCATTGTCTAGGCAGACATTTTACGTGCATAGTCTTACAAATACAACCCAAATTTACATGAATATACTATCCCATAATTCTAATTCACATTGCAATTGAGATAATAGATTAGTATATATTTGTTTTGGGTTTTTATGACTTTGCACTAGAGCAGCCTTCTTTGGCAGTAACACCATTGGTTATGGTAAATATGTAATATTAATTTTGGATAGTTTCATTAGCTTTGTTTTATTGTTATATTTTTCAAATATATATATATATGATCAATAGATGGACCTTTACCAAGACCTCCAAACAAGTGTGTTTGTTTACATAAACGTCACAGTCAATATTCACTGTCTCTTTCATTTTGCTCCACCCTCAGATCAGCTGATTTCAAACTGATTTGCTCTCATCAGTGAAGGGATAGGAGTTAGAAACTAAACCTAAATATTAACTCCAAGTGTTTATGCAAAACGTTTCTATCAGTTTGCAAGCATGAATTTTTTAGACACCTAAATGTCTTCAAACTCAGCCTATCAAACTAGATAGCTATGTGGGTCTGATATCAGTTCAGTTTCTCCAAATAATCAAAGCCTCTGCAATCTATATCATTGCAAGAAAACTTTAAAGGTACATTTATGAAAAATAAAACAAGTTTTATATACGTAAAAACCTGCTATCGCTTGTATTAATGATCAATAGATGGAGCTTTACCAAGACCTCCAAACAAGCATATTTGTTTACATAAACGACAGAGTCAATATTCACTGTCTCTTTCATTTTGCTCCACCCTCAGATCAGCTGATTTCAAGCTGATTTGCTCTCATCAGTGAAGGGATAGGAGTTAGAAACTAAACCTTGGTAAAGCTCCATCTATTGATCATTAATACAAGTGATAGCAGGTTTTTAAGTATATAAAACTTGTTTTGTTTTTCATAAATGTACCTTTAAAGGTTTCTTGAATGATATAGATTGCAGAGGCTTTGATTATGTGGAGAAACTGAACTGATATCAGACCCACATAGCTATCTAGTTTGATAAGCTGAGTTTGAAGACATTTAGGTGTCTAAAAAATTCATGCTTGCAAACTGATAGAAACGTTTTGCATAAATGCTTGGAGTTAATATTTAGGTTTAGTTTCTAACTCCTATCCCTTCACTGATGAGAGCAAATCAGCTTGAAATCAGCTGATCTGAGGGTGGAGCAAAATAAAAGAGACAGTGAATATTGACTCTGACGTTTATGTAAACAAATATGCTTGTTTGGAGGTCTTGGTAAAGCTCCATCTATTGATCATTATTAATACAAGCGATAGCAGGTTTTTACATATATAAAACTTGTTTTGTTTTTCATATATATATATGTGTGTGTGTTAAAACGAAGATTTGCACGGGTTAAATATATAAAATACATATTTTGCGGGTTCATCCATGTTAAAAACTTTTAATATTAATATACTGACATATTGACTTGGTCACACAAGCCATCCACAGAGTTATAAACGGTATAAAGACGGTTGTAGAGGTGCTGCAATCACTGATTTGAATAAAATGTTAAAATTCCACCAATAGCAAAAAATGTTAAATTTAGGAATGTTTTTTTAAAAAATCTTTCTAAATAGGAGGAAGTTTGCATGTATCATCTCGCTTATTGATACAATCTGGCCTTTTAAGTATCTCAATGGCTTCTCTAATTTTGCATTGGTAGAGATTATCACATCTGGATATGATCCTGGTACTAAAAAAATCAATTTTTAGACCTGAATCTATAGTATGGAGTGAGAGTGCTGATGATGATGAGCATTGTTTAACTGCATTAGCATACTCATCTCTCCTAACACTGATGTGACGATTACTCATACACATGAGATTTGATAGACACCATGAGATTCAATCCCTCTTGAATCTCATGGTGTCTATCAAATCTCATGTAAAAATTGTAAAGCTTCTTACATAGGTATGAGTAATCATCACATCAGTGTTAGGAGAGATGAGCATGCTAATGCAGTTAAACAACACTCATCATCATCAGCACTCTCACTCCATACTATAGATTCAGGTCATAAAATTGATTTTTCTAGTACCAGCATCATATCCAGATGTGATAATCTCTACCAATGCAAAATTAGAGAAGCCATTGAGATACTTAAAAGACCAGATTGTATCAATAAGCGAGATGATACATGCAAACTTTCTCCTATTTGGAAAGATTTTTTTAAAAAACATTCCTAAATTTAACATTTTGTGCTATTGGTGGAATTTTAACATTTTATTCAAATTAGTGATTGTAGCACCTCTACAACCGTCTTTCTACCTTTTATAACTCTGTGGATGGCTTCTGTGACCAAGTTGAAACGTTAGTATATTAATATTAAAAGTTTTTAACATGGATGAACCCGCAAAATATGTATTATATATATATAGGCTTTAGTAACTCAATATTTATAAGTTACAAAGCTAAGTTTTACTCCAGAGAAAAATAGTAGTGAAATGTAAATACACATCTAAGTTGAAAAGTAATAAAAACGATCACTAATAATGAAAGGAAACATAAATGTAAATAGATATGTAAGTTTTAACAGTAATGAAAAATTGATTATGTAAAAATAAAGGAAATTTCATTTTAGATAATTTTAGTTTAAGTTTAATTCCAATGAAAAAAGTTGGTTTGCATATTAATCAAACTTAATCAGACAGAGATTGTACGTTTAAAACCATTCTACAAAAGATTGCTGACATACAAACCAAATTGTTAAATACAAGGCCGAATATTGTAACAGTCAGAATCGTCTATCTCGCTAACACACTGCAGAATTCAAACCCCAGACATGAAACTGAACATTCTAGGAAGGGTTGTCTTCTAGATATACTAAGTTCGAATCTAAGGTCCAAATTTCACAGTGCCATCTACGTGATAATGCATCTGATGCCATTACTAGTATAATCTTTGACCGGTGCCTGGTGGTCAGGGAGAAACAAAAGACTGTACACTAAAAGAAGTTTGGGTGGCTAATTAACATCTATGGATTTACAAAAGAAATGCAGAATATATATAGACCGAGACAGTGATAGGAATCAAATAAAATAAGAGATCAAATTTAGTTTTAAATAATTTCACACAATTTATTTATATAAATATATATATAACGCCGGTGTCTGCTTATATGAGACAGAAATGCGTATTAAATAATTGTTGGCATTATATCTCAATAAATGACAAAAGGTTTTAAAGCAAAGTGATATATTCTAATCCTCGGGTTAATAGCATTATGATATTGTGCTTGACAAGATAGGAACATGTGCGAGGTGTTTGAGTAATTATATAAGTTTAAGATAATATTTGAAATTAATTGTTCTAAAATATTTATTGATTTCAAGAATAGCACGGACAAAAGCTTATTAAGCAACAAAATGGGAATGTGATCAAAGCATTTATTTGAGAATAATAATAATAGAGTTACATTGGGAGGTCAGTATTGCTGATAATGAATTTATTAAAGTTGGAGGGTGTGACACGTTTAAGTCACGGATGATTTGTAAAATAAATATAAAATAAAACAATATTGAAGATCCGGAATAATTACGGAAGACATCTCACCGCTAACCCGTAGGAAAGTATTTTATGAACAGCTGAAACTTAGCGACTGTGTGATGATTGCGTTTAATTCCCAGGGGTGTCATTTGAGACACCCTCTGCCTGGAAACTGCAAGCATGGAGAGAACAGCCTTAGCCGTGTAAAGAATCCTTGGAAAAATAAAACAAAGCGGTCTCAACAACCAATTCATTTACCAGCAATATGAGACGAGTGTATATAAAACATACTGAATGGGTTTTACTTGGATTAAGAGAAATGCACAGTCAAATTTCCCGAAATTCATTTAAAAGGGTCCGCACATTCTCGACGTCAATGATGAACTTTGTAATTAAAGTAGAACACAGTAATTAAAATAGGAAAATGCATGCTTGCGGGTTTGAAAAGTAAGTATAGATTGATATACGCAATCATGCATTAAGGGACACATTTAATCATTGACCTCGCACATACTCTTATATTATATTAAAATCAATAACATGCAGATTTTAAACTATGTGATTATATTATATTAAAGAAAAGAATCACCCTCGAACGAGTGATTTGCAAGATAATAAAATTGGAAATTTATAAATTTAAAATATGCCTTAATAGCGGCATCTTACTTTCAATAAAGGGAATAGTTCACTCGGTCAAAGACGATTCTGACACATTCATAATAAAATAAAAGAAAGCTTTATACATAGAAAATATTAACCCAAGGATAGAGAGCAAAATGTTGAGTATATTTAAACACATTAAAGAAATACATAATGCAGTTAAGTGAAATATAAGAAAAACAATTTTAAATAGCTATAGCATGTTAGTTATCACAAGAGCTCTTGGGTTAATTTAGGGTTACCTCTGGAGAAGCATTTTCAGTTAGATGTTCGGCAGGTTTTATAATTCAGCAGCAAAACCTGGAAATGTTCATATTTTTGGCAGCGGCAGCAGTTCTGGGGTTTCTTATGTGATAGCTTTCAATGGTATGGAGCAGCGGCTGGCTATTCTGAGGGGGACATAGCCATCTTAACGCCTCTACTCTGTCATGTCAAGGTTAGCAAATTATTAGCATAGAACTTAGAATGATTTCTCTTAGAAACATCAGAAGAATAAAAACTGGAGAACAAAAGAAAACCCTTCTTTTTATAGTAGACATTAACAATAGAACTGCCCTGAAGCATTACAAAAATATATCGGACTCATCAGCTGTAATTAAATCTTTCTGAATGTCCAAAGGAATTCACATAATTAATTTCTTTTGTTAATTTCCCTGCCGACATTCGGATTACAAACTAGATTTAATTAAAAATTACTTTTACTAATTAAAGAAAACCTTAAGTGGACATCTGATGTTTTTAGATAAACTTATAGAACATTAACTAATTAAACTATTGTCCCTGATTTATTTAAACAGAAATATTTGGAATAACTTTTATTAAATTAAAGAAAATGATTTTACTTTTTAAATTGCAATATTTGAATCTATTTACTAAACGAATATTTACTAAATGAATTTTATTTTAAATCAAAATATATTACAACAGTAATATATTTGTAAATAGATTCAAACAAAATAACTTTAACAATTTATAATTTTGATATGTTTTAAAATGCATATCATAGTGTGTGCACAATTACAACTTATATAACCTACTTTTAAATAAATGTATATTTGTAAATAGATTCAAACAAAATAACTTTAACAATTTATAATTTTGATATGTTTTAAAATGCATATCATAGTGTGTGCACAATTACAACTTATATAACCTACTTTTAAATAAATGTAAATTATGTGAACAAATACATAATTCATAATATTTTATTTTATTTGGGAATAAGTTATATATATAATACAAGCATTGTGCATGTGGTTTAAAATTAGGTGGGATTTTCGGTATATAAGTATATTGCAGACACACTACAATAGATTGGGGTTCAACATAAGGTATGAGGGTAGGAAGTAGGTGAGAAATGGTGAAACGAAGATCTGCGAAGCAGACCTTACTGTTTCACATTCCCTTAGTGACAGAACAAAAAAAAATTGTTAAAAAAAAAGACCTTACAACAGGTATCCACCTATGAAGCCTGCATAAAAAAATTTACAAGATAACCCATAATGTACAGGATATAAATATAATGAAGAGACAAAACGGAATTATATACCTGGATCATATTAATAAATCTACCATCTAGCGAACATTTTTTATTAAATTCCCCTTTCAACAAATTTTATTTAAAGTTTTACAAGTTTAATATTGGTTATATCCTATCACCTTGCTCATTTATCCTGTGACGTGTCCATTTTTATTTTATTTTTTTGTTTTTTTTTAAAAAAAACTACTATAATCCTGGGTCTGGTGGGTAATCACTGCTTTTATAATTTGATGACTGCAGTCTCAGATTATCAGGTCTCTTTACCTTATCTGGTGGTTCTTTGGCCCAGGGACTGAAATCCAGAGTGGTTGTTAATAACTGAAGCTTTAGGCCATTGCAATTATTTGCCTTATCTGGTGACTCCTTGGCCCATGGGCTGAAATCCAGTGCCATCATTGTTTTCACTTTTTCCTTTATCCGATATATTCTTGCTATATCAGGTGGAAATTTTCCTGGTTTTCTTTAAGTCCTTTGATGTTGGTGGTAAGCATGGTTAGCTGGGTTTGAATCCGTAAGTCCCATACATTCTTGGCTGAAAATATCTTGTCTAAATACAGTGGTGGACATTTTTTGACTTTTGAAAAATTTTTATGTGACAAAGCTTGGTTAGCTGGGTTTGATGTCCTGTGTCCTGGACATCATTTAATGGAAGTACTCTTTCCAAAGAAAGTTCGGGACATTTTTTTACTTCATGGAATATAATAGTGTTGAGCTGGGTTGGCTGAGTTCGAGGTCTCAGGTCTGGTGTATCAGTCTTCTTTGCAGAATGATTTGTCTCAACTTTCTGGTTCAGGAGTTTATCTGCCATCTCTTGCCATCCAGGGAGGAGCCTATACAGTGCTCTAAGTTGTTCACCTCTCCTTTGGCTTTCTTCTGCCTGTCTTTTCGCTCTTTCTTTACCTTGCTTAAACAATTCAATAATAGTCTGGAAACGGACCTCATTAGTATCCGTATCCTTCATGGCCTTGGATGTTACCATGATCGATGATGATTTTTTTCCTTTTATTTTATTGCTAACTATTTAATATATCCTAAAAAAATTTTTTTCAACGAATAGGTGTACCCTTAAAACAATGTATAGCACTGATAAGAAAATTTTTAAAATGGTTTTACATTGAGCTTACTAAAACTAATACGGTTAAAAAAATACTATTACTATTTTTCCTTGTTTGACTCTCTGCGATTACTATGTTTAATTACAATTTTATTAATGGCTAATAGGCTATCTCCCTCTCGGTTCTGTTGGCCTAATTGCTGCTTTTACATTTATCACTAAAACCCCCGACTACTACCCTTTTATTACTGGAAAAATTTCTTTTTTAAATCTGCTGCCAACATATATATTTTTAACTGCCCGTATATATAAAAAAATCTCTTAAATTCTACCTGTCAAAATATTTCGCTAACATATATATTTTTAAACTCAAGCAATTTTATTTATATACATTAACATTCGCTAGATCCAGGTATACTCATTTTGTTCCTTCTTATTTAAGACTAGCATACATATAATTTTATTTACATAATTATTGATCCGATTCACGTCTCATTATTTGGTCTAGGAAAAATTTACACACGTTGGAAAAAACAAATTACATATAAAGAATTTAGCCTGGTGACAAAATTTATTTTAGAAGTAACTCCGTTTAGTGAAATTACCCTTGGGCGCCATGTCACCAGTTAAAAATATCCATAGACTGTTAGCTTCCCAAAATTAATTTTAAATAATTCCATTTAACTACGGGCACTCGTTAAAACATTCACATTTTTTTTTATTGATTACAACATTTGATTTATAATTATTTCTGAATTCCATACGATAGCCTATTATATCTAGGTCATTACCATACAAAATTATTATTATGCTATCTTGCGCATTGAGCCGATAAAACTTTATTTTGAGAGTAAAATACATTATTTGAAATATTCATAGATTGTCACAATATTCACTTGGGACAATATTTAAGTAATTTACACTATGCATACATAGCGTGATTTAAGTGAAACAATATATACAGATAAATACAGATGGCTCATATCGCACTATAGCAAGTTTGGACAAGTTCTGATTATATAGAATAAGTAATTGAATGCCCGAGTCAAACAAAATACATGAAATATACATACAAATAGATAATATAGAGTTTGAAAAATATTATATATCAAAAATATAAAGGATTTGAGTGATTACATACGAAACAAAATGCTAAAATTAAGTTACAGGGATGTGGGTGTTTATATAATTGAGATCTACAGGGATGTGGGTGTTTAAACTATTCAAGGCTCCATGTTTGGGCAAGCCATGGACCCGGAAAAAAATTTACTATGTAACAGTCAGAATCATCTATCTCGCTAACACACTGCAGAATTCAAACCCCAGACATGAAACTGAACATTCTAGGAGGGGTTGCCTTCTAGATATACTAAGTTTGAATCTAAAGTCCAAATTTCACAGCGCCATCTACGTGATAACGCATCTGATGCCACTACTAGTATAACCTTTGACCGGTGCCTGGTGGTCAGGGAGAAACAAAAGACTCTATACTAAAAGAAGTTTGGGTGGCTAATTAACGTCTATGGATTTACAAAAGAAATGCAGAAAATATATATATAGACCGAGACAGTGATAGGAATCAAATAAAATAAGAGATCAAATTTAGTTTTAAATAATTTCACACAATTTATTTATATAAATATATATATAATGCCACTGTCTGCTTATATGAGACAGGGATGCGTATTAAATAATTGTTGGCATTATATTTCAATAAATGACAAAAGGTTTTAAAACAAAGTGATATATTCTATTCCTCGGGCTAATAGCATTACGATAATGTGCTTGACGAGATAGGAACATGTGCGAGGTGCTTTGAGTAATTATACAAGTTTAAGAAAATATTTGAAATTAAGTGTTCTAAAATATTTATTGATTTCGAGAATAGCATGGACAAAAGCTTACTAAGCAACAAAATGGGAATGTGATCAAAGCATTTATTTGAGAATAATAATAATAGAGTTACATTGGGAGGTCAGTATTGCTGATAATGAATTTATTAAAGTTGGAGGGTGTGACACGTTTAAGTCACGGATGCTTTGTAAAATAAATATAAAATAAAACAATATTGAAGATCCGGAATAATTACGGAGGGCATCTCGCCGCTAACCCGTAGGAAAGTATTTTATGAACAGCCAAAACTTAGCGACTGTGTGACGATTGCGTTTAATTCCCAGGGGTGTCATTTGGGACACCCTCTGCCTGGAAACTGCAAGCGTGGAGAGAACGGCCTTAGCCGTGTAAAGAATCCTTGGAAAAATAAAACAAAGCGGTCTCAACAACCAATTCATTTACCAGCAATACGAGACGAGTGTATATAAAACATACTGAATGGGTTTTACTTGGATTAAGAGAAATGCCCAATCAAATTCCCCGAAATTCATTTAAAAGGGTCCGCACATTCTCGACGTCAATGATGAACTTTGTAATTAAAGTAGAACACGGTAATTAAAATAGGAAAATGCATGCTTGCGGGTTTGAAAAGTAAGTATAGATTTATATACGCAATCATGCATTAAGGGACACATTTAATCATTGACCTCGCACATACTCTTATATTAGATTAAAATCAATAACATGTAGATTTTAAACTATGTGATTATATTATATTAAAGAAAAGAATCGCCCTCGAACGAGTGATTTGCAAGATAATAAAATTGGAAAATTATAAATTTAAAATATGCCTTAATAGCGGCGTCTTACTTTCAATAAAGGGAATAGTTCACTCGGTCAAAGACGATTCTGACACATTATCATAATAAAATAAAAGAAAGCTTTATAAATAGAAAATATTAACCCAAGGATAGAGAGCAAAATGTTGAGTATATTTAAACACATTAAAGAAATACATAATGAAGTTATGTAAAATATAAGAAAAACAATTTTAAATAGCTATAGCATGTTAGTTATCACAAGAGCTCTTGGGTTAATTTAGGGTTACCTCTGGAGAAGCATTTTCAGTTAGATGTTCGGCAGGTTTTATAATTCAGCAGCAAAATCTGGAAATGTTCATATTTTTGGCAGCGGCAGCAGTTCCGGGGTTTCTTATGTGATAGCTTTCGATGGTATGGAGCAGCGGCTGGCTATTCCGAGGGAGACATAGCCATCTTAACACCTCTACTCTGTCCTGTCAAGATTAGCAAATTATTAGCATAGAACTTAGAATGATTTCTCTTAGAAACATCAGGAGAATAAAAACTGGAGAACAAAAGAAAACCCTTCTTTTTATAGTAGACGTTACCAATAGAACTGCCCTGGAGCATTACACAAATATATCGGACTTATCAGCTGTAATTAAATCTATCCGAATGTCCAAAGGAATTCAACATAATTAATTTCTTTTGTTAATTTCCCTGCCGACATTCGGATTACAAACTAGATTTAATTAAAAATTACTTTTACTAATTAAAGAAAACCTTAAGTGGACATCTGCTGTTTTTAGATAAACTTATAGAACATTAACTAATTAAACTGTTGTCCCTGATTTATTTAAACAGAAATATTTGGAATAACTTTTATTAAATTAAAGAAAATGATTTTACTTTTTAAATTGCAATATTTGAATCTATTTACTAAACGAATATTTACTAAATGAATTTTATTTTAAATCAAAATATATTACGACAGTAATATATTTGTAAATAGATTCAAACAAAATAACTTTAACAATTTATAATTTTGATATGTTTTAAAATGCATATCATAGTGTGTGCGCAATTACAACTTATATAACCTACTTTAAATAAATGTAAGTTATGTGAACAAATACATAATTCATAATATTTTATTTTATTTGGGAATAAGTTATATATATAATACGAGCATTGTGCACGTGGTTTAAAATTAGGCGGGATTTTCAGTATATAAGTATTGCAGACACACTACGATAGATTGGGGTTCAAACTAAGGTATGAGGGTAGGAAGTAGGTGAGAAATGGTGAAACGAAGATCTGCGAAGCAGACCTTACTGTTTCAATATACATCATGGATTCAAATTATAGAGAAAACTGTTATTGTCTAAAATCAAACATTAAACTAATTTTAGAAGCAAACAAATGAATAAAATATTTAAAGCTAATTACTAAGGAATGTGAGCGGATGTAAGTAAAAGCATGATCCTAATCATAGTTATAAAGATGCATAAGCGTAAAGTTGCATAAGCCAAATGGAAGTACAGTTAGTTACCTTGGGATACTAGGAATTTATTGATGATATCAAGCAAGGAGAAAAAGAGTTAAATAGTGTGCACTAAAAATAGAAATCGTCATCAGCTTTCCTCGAGTCATTGTAAGCTGCTGCTGTTGCTGTGTTCATGAATGTAATAAGGACCTTGTGACAGGCTGAGAGAAACGTGCCCTGATTTTTCTGCAATGACGGATGCATCCCAGAGTCTGTGCCAGCTATCTTTAACATAGCTGGCTAGAGAAAATATTAATAGACCGCACCGGTCTCTTATTATTTAGGTAAGCCTGAGAAGACTCTAATAAGATTGTGTTGTGTGTAAAATAACTGTGATTTTAGTATTCACATAATGTTACCACTAGTATAGTGGCAGGATTTGTTAGTCAGTGTGATATGGGTAGTGAAGCCAGGACGTTAGATCAAGGACTATTTGCTATATGTGTAAATAAAGTATGATTGCTACTCAGTTAAATCTTAATTTATGTGTATGTATAATATGTAAATAAATATATTTAATCATTATTAATAATGTTTTGGAAATTTATTGTAATTTTGTGGTAACTGTCGGCAGTCACTTCATAGCCGAATACAGAACAAAGTTTGATGCAGTCGATAGGAAAACACAACATTTATTAAAACTAAGATATACAAATGACTAAGACATATAAATACAAAAATCAAAATATAGTTTCTACGTAAATGTGCAGGTGTTTTAAGTCATTAAATCATTTCACAAATGAAATTTTTTTTTATAAAGTATAAATAAATTTGTGAGCAACTTGGTCTGAAAACATTAACACAAACAATAGTTTAAGATTAGTTATAGATGCATATATTAATAATTTTCAGCATTTTCAATTTTTGACCATCGACAATAAATAATATGTAAAAATGCTCTCTTGAAACTTTTATTATTTAATCCATACAGAATAGGATTTAAGGCCGAATGAGCAAATGCTAATACATGTATAAATTGGTAAACTATTGGATTAAGTTGCATAAAATATCTTAAAGATACAACGATTGAACCTGGAACCCAAAAAATCAGAAAAACTATATAGATGGTAAAAAGGAGCTTTGTAATGCGAATATTTTCTTGTTTTCTTTTCTGAGTTAAAGACATTTGTGTTGTTTCCATTTCTCTTTGTGTGTCTTTTAACTTTTTAAATATTTTAAAATAGCATACTCCAATTATAGTGATACTTGGGATGTGATTCAGAGATACATATAGATGTAAAAATATAATGTCAATTACATTTTCTTTAAGAAAATATATTTTGCTGGAAGGTATATATGCATAATGTCCAAAACCAAATAAAGGACAGATAGAAAAAAATAAAGAAAGAGTCCAACTTGTTGCAAACATTATAAATTTATTCTTGTGATTAAAAATGCTTTTTACTTGGCTAGATTCTTTTATCATGACAAAATAACGATTTATGGCGATTAGCACCATTGAATATACAGATTGTGACCCACATAAAAAGCACAGAAATGCTAGAAACGAACAGTAAGATGGCGAAGGAAGAAGTTGTACAATTTCATAATATAAATAAGGAAGACATTCAATACAACAAATAATTAAATCATTGAAAGCTAAATTTCCTAGAATAACATTGGAAGTCGTTCGCAGTTTGGAAAATAATAAAAGACATAGCAGAATAAAAATATTTCCAAGACTTCCACAAATAATTATAAAAGTGTAACTTGGTATAATGATTAATAATGAAAATGATTTTTCGAAATATTCCAAATTACTTAGGTTAGCAGTTACATTCATCTTTTCCATTTAAGACAGCACTAAATATTAAAAAATAAAAAAATTAAATTAATTAATTTCTTCAAATTAATTGCCGTGTAATCTATTTATCTACTATTTTATTTATATATTATATTTTTCTCACTGAATAGACAGCTATATATTTTAATAATCGATTTTCGTTCAAAATTAATCCTTGTCAAGAAGATACATTAATTCAAAATGTCATGTGATTTTTAAACACTCGTCATTTTAAAATAGGTTAGGTGACAAGTAGAAGATTTAAAATAAGTTAAAAATTGAATATAAAAATTTTATGTTTTACTGTTTTATTAATTTTAATAAAATAAAACATATTTAATATTATTTAGGTATACATATATTGTAACGGTCCGGACGATGACACTGAAAGAGAAAATCGCATCTAACTACGGACGGACCTAGGGTCTTCAGGTAGGATGCTGGAGACAATGCGATGAAGCACATAATCTATGATTGCACCCTCTTCCAACAACCCAGTTCAACACTCATTTATTAAATTTAGATGCAATTTGGATCAGTTCACCTTCATCTCACCCCCTCTTCCGGTTCCGTTATACGTCAGAGTTTGAACTCAGGGATAATTCGCCTTTGATTCCATTAACAGGGATGTACTTATTCAGGCTGATAATTAGATTACCTTATAAACGTTATTATTAAAGAATTTTATGAACCTAAGGTCTCTTTAATATAATTATAAAATTGCGATATGTATGTGTGTGTATATATAAGGCATTGGCTTTATTAATGAATGTAACGACTAATTTAATAAACCAAAGGAGACTATATCAATTCAACAGATTTTATAACATTTATTTTGTAAATGCAAAAAAATTATAACAGTAAAAATTTAAATAGGTCTGAAAATTTAAAACTGTATTTACGAATATAGATGATAATAAAAAAATAAACATGTACATGTAGTTTAATAAAAAAAAACACTGGGTCTGAATTGATGGACCTTGGATATTTGGGTTCAAAAAATGTTCTGATTGTCGCTACTTCATAGTTCAACATAGAGATAAATCTAAAGCTATGTTGATTCCCTTTATTGAAAAGGAATGTGTGACTGGTTCTGTCATTCTCTCAGACATGTGGCTAGCCTATGCAGACCTCAACAATAGAGGGTTTCAACATTCAACCGTCAACCACCAACAAAACTATGTGAATCTGGTAACAGGTGTTCATACATGGCGGGAAGACAAATGTAAAATATAAAAAAAAATGAGAGGGACTTTACTGGATTTACTGCAATCACATTTAGATTCAATCTGTTGGTGGATGGGTAAAAACATCTTAATGAATGAGATTTACTTATTGCATTTCTAAAAGATGCTAACAATACCTGCTGACAGTGAAAAGGTTAGTGTTTAATCTTATTTAAAAGTCAATACCTTTTACATTTAAAATACTGAACAAATTTTAATTTTTTTGTTACTATTCTTTTTATTTTCTAGTGTGTGTATTTCGATGTAGACCATCATGTTAACTCCCATACATCATTTTGGATCCGCACTAATAAAATGTAATCATTATGTTAATTACCATACAGTATTTTGGATTAGCACTAATAAAATGTAATTATTCTCTTTAATCATGTTTGCATCTTCTCTTCTTGTTGCTATGCAATTCTTTTAAAGAATTTTAACATTTAAACTATCCTCAAGTATACACAATTAGTAAAGAGTCTCAGAAGAAATATCCTGGAACCCTCTGAAGTAAATTGAAAAGTCTGTAACTGGCGATTTTGGAAGCTAATGTAACCAAATTTTGTTTAATATTCTTAAATTAAAATATTGTTGAAAGTTTTCTATTTTTCCAATATTGTTGAGATTTAGTATTATAGTTTTTGGAAATTAGTTTTTTAATTTTTTAAACTCCATGAAATACTAGATAATGTAAATAGACTTTTGATTTATTTCATAGGATTTTGAAAATAGCACTTACGTTTTTTTTTTTTTAAATGTAGTGCAATTCATGTGAATACTTTGCATTAACATACATTAATTTTTTTGAGATTTAGTATTATGGTTTTTGATTTATTACATAGGCTTTTGAAAATAACCTTTATGATTTGTCTAATTATTTGATAAAACTAGATAACATAAATAACCTTTTGATTTATTTCATAGGCGTTTGAAAATAGAATTTATGATTTTTCTAATTATCGCTGAATAAAATTTTGATTTGTGATCTTTCTAATTATCCGTGAATAAATTAGCATTTTTGATTTAATTCATAGGTTTTTGAAAATAGCATTTATGATTTTTTTTAAATGTAGTGCAATTCATGTGAATACTTTGCGTTAGGCGTTTTAATTTTTTTTTTCCTGTGTACTATACCATTTTTATTTTACCACCATTTTTTTGAAACTGTGTGCTTCTAGTCGATGTCATTTATCACATGTATGTGTCAGCAGTGTTTTTGGAGGTGTTTTAAAATTCAAAATGGTATCGAGTGCATACTATATCAACACCTTTAATGTTTATCTTAACTAGCAATATAAACTTTTAACTAACTAAAACAGTCAGATGAACTAAAGTATTATTGCTAACAGAACACTTAATTAAGTTTGTAATTAAGAATGTTACATATATATACATTATATATATATATATATATATATATATATATATATAATGTATTTATAGGTTAATATTTAATAATATTCAATAGGGTAATTATGTACTTACCTGTTTAATAAATCTGTGTGGTAATTTAAATTCAGCAATCTTTACTATTTAGATTTTTCTATGTATAAATGCTAATACATGTATTAATTTACTGAATCTTGATAAATAAAAATTCTATAATAAAAAATACTGTAATTAGAAAACAGAGGAAAAAATTCTATCTTTCTTAATTAACGTTGTGACAATGTATTCAGTTAACACAGGCCATTGAACATTGGTGCCAGAAACAATTAAATAAAAGCTGTCATAGGTTATAGTTCTCTTTTATATTATATGTAATGTGACTCAGGGTTAGATTGGCCTAGAAATATAATTGCATTTTTCTTAATATTTATTTATTAAATTAAAAAGGAGAAAGCTCTATGAACATATCATAAATGTTAATCTGTTATATTTATATGTATAGTAGAAATTATTCAAAACATTTTCAGTAGGATCTATATAAATCTGAATATAAAAAAAGAGATTAAAAAAGCTTCAATCTGGTACAATGACATTCCAATATGGGACCGTGACTCGATCCAATAGCCCAAAGTGGGGCTTTAAAAATAAAACTCATAACCTGAGAAGTCATAATTGTTTTGTTTTTTTAAAAAGACACCAATATTTTTTTGTTTGTCAATTGTAAGAATGTTTATTCAGTTGACATGTTTTAGTAGAGGATTGAAATAGGCAAATAGATGGAGAAATTACGAATCAAAGAATAAATGTGACAGTGGGGGGGGGGATTGGTGACCATAATATTAATTAAAATAGCAAACAGTTTAAATAGAGCTAGAAAATTAATTTTAAAAAAAAAGAATTGTTTTTAACTTTTACCAAAAAGTCAGTATATATATGTATATATTACAAAGAAATCAAGTCATATGTCACATGACCTAATATAATACTTGATTATTCTAGCACTTTACTGAGGAAGCCAGTAGCAGAAACTGGTCTGAGGTTGGGGATATTCTGCAAAGTTTGTTATGAGCTTATTTGTGAGATCTACATATAACATATATATTGTGCATTTTTTATTAGTCCTCTCTATTCTAAAATAAAATTTTGTTGTATAACTTTAAATTTTGTTAAACCCAATAATATTTATTCAGTAAACTAGGAAAGTTAATGACATGTTAGTATCATAGGGTATGAACTTGAGATTAGGTGGTTTAAAATTTATAAAGGATCCGATAGGTAAAGTAATCAACGACAGATATATATAATAATAATAATAATCTATAAAGTCAGGATAGAGCTGTAAATAAGTAAATAGTTGATGTCATTTAAAAATATAGAGACGTTCAAATTTTATCTTGTGAACAAACATGCTTTATATAGATAGATAATTATTTATCTATGAGCATTTTATTTTATAAATAAAATCGATTATTGTTGTTTCTAGCTAAATTTTAAATGGTGTTTAAGAGTAAATAAATAATATTCATTTTACAAAAATACTAATCTAAATGAAGAAAATAAACTGTATTCAATCCAATTTCTAGAAAAAAAATCTTTATTTAAAAATGTTTCAAAAGACTAAGATTTCATTAAAAAAAACAACAACCAAACATTCGTAGCTAAGATAAATGTTTGAAAGCAGAAAGGGGGGGGAGGTAATAAAATTAACCAATAAAAATAGGCAGACAAACTTTCATTAAAATTGAAGGGATAAATAATAAATTGTGACAGCTGTGGGAACAAGAAGATTTTAGTTTTTTGATTTTTTTATGTAAAAAGTTTGAAAAACAAGAAAAATCTATTCAAATATTGTCATTTTTTAAAACTACAGATAATAATAAATTTTCACTACTGATAATTGAAGGAATAATACAATGTTTTAATCAAGATGCAATGCTGAACTAATTGATCTCTATTGGGTTAAAAGAAAGGTAAGATAAAAATATACTCACTACAAGGAAACATTATAATGATTGCAGTCAACAGACAAATTCTCTAAGTCATTCTCACATTGGAGAGTTTAGGTGAATGTATTTGTTCAAATTGTCAACTCAGGACAAAGAAAACTAAATCTACTATGAAAGTATGTTTTTTTTTATTATAGAACTATAGTGAGAAGAAATTATTATAGAAACTATTTAGAAATAGGTGGTAAAGCAATTGTACAGCTAACTTTAAGTAAAGAAATTAATAAACCAATCTACAATTCTAGTTTTAATATCCTAGAGCTTAAAGAGAAATTATACTGTATGATAAATATTTGTTTAATAAAGACCGTGTAAAACAATAGTAGGCTTTTAACGTAGATGAAATCTCTATAATTTGACAAGGAAAATAAATCCATAAAATATAAATTGGATGAAAATGGTAAGTCTGCATATACGAAATGATATTGGTGCTAATTTAAATAGAAATATTTATCATTTGGAAAGACAGGCAAACCCTAGACAACTTCAATTATAAGAAAAAAAAATGGAAAGTCGAAAATTACTACATTGTACATAATCCAAGGTCGATGCATTTTGGGGATTATGATAATCTGTAGAGAAAGCAGAGAACAAAAGTGATAAAAATATTGTGATATAACCAGTCTACAGGATATGAAATGAGCGAAACGCTAGAAAAAAATCTGTTTTTTTTTTTAAAAGCTAGTCGTTTTAAATGAAAAAAAAAAGGGAACTTGTTCATAATATGTGTGCATATGAATGTTTTAGTTATGTGGAATAATCAATAATTAAGCATAAGGGAGTTATTTCATTTACATATCTTGTTGATTACTTTAAAGTTTTATGTTTAACAAATAGTCCTATTTATTTGAAATAAATAAATATCAATAATGTTTAAGTTAATAAAATATGCGATTATAACAAAAGGGGTTGACAATACACATATATGTAATAAAACATGGGTGATTTAGTTCATTTATATATCTTGCTGATTATTTTTAAAGTTCGGTTTGACAAATAGTTATGGTTGTTTTTAAAAAAAATGTTGCATTTTAAAAATAAATAAAAATATATCTGTAACCAAAGCAGTTAACAGTATATATGTAATGGGTGTGTGTGTATTTTGATATACTAATTGAAAAGCAAAAAACGATGTTTTCTAGTGGGAAATATCCAGGCACACTACACCCTATGTGAAGATATTAATTTTAATACTATGGTAAAACATCTAGAACATGAATTTTTTATTTTTTATATAGGGATTATATTATGTAGATATAAAACTTTGTTACCTATGTTATTTTGAAATTACTTGTTACTAGAACGTTTATTTTAATATTTTGTAAATAATCTGTGATTAAAATTGTTGTTTTGAAAGTTTTAAAGATTGAATTTCTTTTCTGGGGGAGTTGTCATAGTATTACATGAATTCAAATCTACATATTAAAATTGAAATGAAAAATCCATCCACGTTCAAACAAGATAGCAGTTATTAAACCCACATCTCTTGAAAGAGATGTTAACTTGTGGTATGCTGCCTTGATCACATAGGTCACTTATCATATTGTAAATCATCAAAGTATGTTTATTTATCATAAATTAAATTATGAATTTTGTTGTGAAAGTATTAAATCTAATTACTCTTTGGATGATAATATTGATTTAAAAGTATAAAGATGTATACCAAAGGAGATTGTAGTCATAGATTTTGATTAGAAACCTTTCTTAATTAATGCACTAACCATGGAGATCAGTAAAATCCCCCTTGATATTCTATAGGTAGTATGAAGAATTAATAAGGATCAATGATTATCCTGAAATTTCCTTATTATAAAATTGTCTTTATGATTATTGCCAATCATAATTATCTTAAATAATAAGAATAAAGTTTAAATGTAATAAAATGATAGACTAATTTATTGAGTAATCTACTTGAAACTTAATGGCTATAAATGTGTTATTATATATTGGATATTATCGGTAGCCATGAGAATATGTAGATACTTACTCATATCATTGAATAAATATTTTGTATTTGTTTAATGTTAAGGGGATGTGATCTGTTTATAGGAAGACGAGTCTCATATTTGGTATAATTAAATACATTTTATTTCTGAATGTTTAATCATGGCAAAGTAGATTGGGATAAATAACCTTCTTACCTAAATTCAATTATTATAGTTAAAGAAAATGGTTGAAAAATAGTAAGTCTGTTAAATAGTACCTAGCCAGAGTTCAAGTAGGGCCTAATGTAGGGACTTGGCACCTGTGCTTAGGGTCATACTGCCTATAGACAGACCATAGTATTTAAATCCCCTTATGGTGTCCATAACACATGGCTGGATTAGTAAACTAATCTTAGGTTATTATCATTGATTTACATAGGAACATGCCTCATGCATTAATTGAATTATTAAACATAATTGTTAGAATTGAAAAAAAATATTTTGTTAAAATATTAATTAAAGGCTAGTATAATATGGCTATGTGATCAGTAGGTAAATCATATGAGGATTGATATGACTCATGTATTGATGGTTCATGTTGTGACTGTAGTGACGATGTTGAAAAAAAGCATGCAACTTGTTTATATTAATTTAATACTATTGTAAATAAATAGTAACAAATATTGTTTATGATATCCAGAAGTAGATAGATTAAGTGAAATATAATTGATTTATCAAGTTATTTGAGGAAAGTATTGAAACAGCCTAGTAGATATTATTTTTATTAAGTTGAATTAATTCGGATATTAACAAGTAATATAGCTTATTAGTGAGAATAAACAAATAAATAAACATGAGTAAAATTGAAGATCCAAAAGAACAAGAAAATATTTGTTCTATTTAAGAACAAGATCTAAGGGAGATGTTGGAGGTGGAAATAAGAATGGAAGAAGAAAAGTTGACTAATATAGAAGATATGGACGTAGGGAAACGTCTCCAATGAAAAGTGATAGAAAAAATGAGAATTGTTGAGATGGAAGAAAAGATAAGCTTAGAGGAGTTATTTGCATTGATGATGAAAATGAATGAATCTTTAAATAAAAAGTTAGAAGAAAATAATAGATATTTAAAAGAAGATAATAAATCTATAAGAGAAGATTTAAGTAAAAAGTTAGAATAAACTAATAAATCTTCCAATGAAAAACTACAAGAAAATAATAAAGTGCAGAGTGAGAAGTTAGAATTTGTAAATAAAGGCATAGTAGAAAATCAACAAGCCATTAAGTTTATGAGAAGAGATGTAGAGAAAAAAATTGAAGAATTAAGTGAAAGTTTGCGACAAAAGAAAAGGTTATAGAGATAGTAAAAGAGAAAATAGATGAAAAATGAAAGGAATACATTCATAAGAATGTTCAAGCTCTCCAGGTTCAGGGTAAAAAAGCTATGAAACAATGGATAGTTCATAAAGATGAAATCAATGAGAAGATAGAACATTTAGATGAAACTTTAGGTAATGGTGTTAAAGGTATTCAGAATCAAATGGAATTAATGGAAAACAAGTTTGAATTTTTAAGAACAGAAGTGAAAGAAGAAATGGATAACAGTATTCTAGAATTTAAAAAAAGAGTTGGAAATAAAAATAGAAAAAAAATTACAGGTTATAAAATCTAACAAAACTGAAAATCAAATATGTCAATCTAAAATTGGAGACAGGTTTAAGAAATTAGAGAAAGAATTAATAGATCGAATAGAGAAGAATAAAGAAACAATTGAAGAAAACATTAGCCAGAAATAAATAAATAATATAAACATTGATCAATTAAGAGAAGAGTAAAAGAATTATATAAATAGTTTGTTTGGTAAAATGAAATTGGAGATCAGAATATTTGATAACAATCTTAGAATTGAAGAAATTCAAGTCAGCAATCGTGACAGATTAAAATGGTCAGATTATATATAGGAGTTATTAGCAGAAAATAAAAAATAGTATATGTGTATATGCAATTAAAAGGTGGCAAAACAATTAGAGACAGACTGTCAGAAGATAGCAATAGAGAAATAAAAGATGTTACTATGCCAGTAATACTTGAAAATGTTTAAGGATTTAATGAAGAAATTAAAGGCTTCTGAAAAAAGAATGTTAAAGAGAATCGATGAGATAGCCAAAAGATTTGATGGTAGTGTAAATTATTTGGAGGAAAAAGTCAAATGAGTTGAGTCAGAGATGGTTGACCATGATAAAGATAATGAAAAGAAAATGCCAAGTATGGGAATACAGATAGAAAAAAAATAGATGCATAATAAATGGGTATAGCATGGACTCAAGACCTTAGTGGATGATGAAATTGATAGTCATGTTTATGTTACATATGAACATTTAATTGAAAAAAAAAACAGCACTGAAACCCATGAGTGGAATGTTAATTAGAAAAATTGTGATGAAGAAAGGGAGGACCACTTTACAAGTGCAAGTTCCAAACTAATAGTTAGAGAAAATTATTGTAATGGCAGCAATGTTATAAAAATTACTTTTTTACAAAATAAATTTTGCCACAGGAAGTTTAAAAGTAATAAAAATATGGAATAAAATAAATTCATATTGTAAAGTTTCCAAGACAAAAAATAAATTTAAAGTTAGAGCCAGACATGATATAAATAGTCCATTCTGGAGGGCAAATAGTTAGATATTTCACAGACACCCCAAATGAACTTTCCATTGGTGAGAAAATACCTGGAAAGAGATACAAATTAAAATTTAGGTGGTAAAAGGAAGTCTGCACTCTGAAGACTGCAGATTTGTTCAACAGAAAAAGAAACATGGATATATAAAATAATATGTACCCATTTGTCTTTTGAAACTGTAAAGAGCGATATATAGGATTAATAATATTCTTTAAAAAATAATAATAATAGAGTATTTCAATTCATGATTTAAACAAATTTATTAAAAGAAAATAGTTTTTTGTTTTGTTGTTAGTGGATGAGATATGGGCTATGCTTAAGTGATGATGATGATTGAGGTATGTCTGTTAGTGTTATGGAAGCAGCATGATCATACTATATAAGAGAGTTTAATATATCTGCACAACACACACTCATTGTTATAGGAAATTAATCTGGAATCTCAGAATAGAAGAGTTTCTGAAAGTGCAGAAGGTGAAAACAAAGACACTAGGAACCATGAGCTGATAAGACTCTTATGAATTGATGGAGCATTTTCAATGTGAAGTAATAAACTTGTTTTTCTTTAATTCCTGCTGAGTGTCATGTGGATTATAGTGTGCAAAATGAGATCACTCTCCCCTTTGTTCATGCTTCATAATAGACTTATAGCTTACATCTAACTATTTCATCCATCCCTGTTTTGGATTCAGCATACTTTTAGTAAATTACAATCCAATAAAAATATATAGAATGGTCTCCACTAGTAAGTCCATTAAGTATGACATGCATGATATAATAGTTTTATATAAGAGATAAATTATTGCAGCTAGTAATTCCATTAAATATGGCCAGCTTATTAAAACAGTTTTGTATAAATACAAATTACCACATCTAGAAAGTTTATTAAATATGGCCAGTTTTAATGCAAGTTTTCTACAAAAATAAATAAATAAATCATTAGCTAATAAGTTCAATAAACATGGCCAGTATAATGATAGTTTTATATAAAAAATATAAATTGTCATCACTAATAAATTCATTAGATATGGCCACCCTAAATTAACCATTAAATGAAAGAATTTATTTTGAAAGTTTTATTTAAGACTGATAAATTCAGAATAAAATTGCCTAAAATCATGCATTCTAATTCTTTCCCTCGATCGCCGAGGTATTGTACCATTATTTTTGGTAGAACGTGTGTTTGGCATTATACCATGATAGAAGATTGTTGAGAGAAAGTTATATTTTATAAAATGTAATAATAATATATTAAAAATGTAGATTTTTATTTAATAAACAAGACTTATTATTTTTACTCTAACTATCGTCATAATCAAAGAAATTGTTTATGTAGATTCTTTTTTAGATGAGAAAAAATTCAATTAAGTGTTATTGGAGGGGAAAGGAGGTGTGATATTTCTTCTCTTTAAATAAATATGGCCATTTGGAATTTCAATCACCAATATGAACTTGATAAATGAAAAAAGAAAAATAAGTTAGAGATTATGTAAATCAAACCTTGTTTAAATTTTGTAAAGTATTCATTTATTTTTGTTGATTAAATTATGTTAGTTCACAAATCAAAAGTGAATTCTATATAAAAAGATAATATAAAATCATGTATTGTATCTAAGTTATGATTAATATTACAAATTAATCATAATAAAAATAAGCTTTGGAGGGGAATTAAATTGCTGATGAAATGAAGAAAAGTGTGAATAGGTACTTGCATGATGGAATCAGAACAGTGGTATAAAAAGGTGACTCTGAGAGCTTTAATTCATTTTTTCTTGACTTCATTAATATTACTCAGGAGTTCTGAAAATTAGAGTGTTGTATTCTTCATTGAGTGGCATGTCTTAGATAAAAATACAGAAAGCTGTAGAAAAAGTTTTTGCCTCATGTTTGATTTTTAAATGTGGTGGTAATTCAAATCAGATGCACTGCTAAGTAAATATGGTTGCCAATGCTTTCTTCATAGCCTAAAGTTGAGAGGAAGCCCTGATTCAAAATGCTATCTCTATATATTACCAGGACCCTAGAAAGCTAATAAAAACAATACTTAGAACAGATCTAATGAATCCCATAGTAAATAGAAATAAAAAAAACCATGGCCCTGGTAAGCACCTATTATGCCAATTATTAAATCCTACTAAAGAAATAATAGGTAAGGTTAATGAGAATACCCCAATTAAATTATATAATTAAGAATGTGTTATGTATCTACTTTATGTAATGTATCTATATGTTGATGTTTAATAATATTCAATAGGTTAGTATTAATAAATAATTTTGTATTTACAATATGTACTTACTTGTTTATTAAATCTATGAGGTAATTTAAATTCAGCAATCTTCATTATTTAGATTCATGTATGTGTGAATACTAATACAGGTAATTAACTTACGAAATTTCCATAAATACAAATACGATAACACAAAACTTTGTAATTCGAAAGAAGAGGAAAAAATTCAGTCTATTAATTAATCTTGTGACAGTGTGTCCAACTAATATGGTCACTGAATACTGGTGCCAAAACAAATAAATAAAAACTGTCACACATTATAGTTCTATTTTATATTATATATAATGTGACTTGAGATTGACCAAGGAATATAATTCTATTTTCCTAATATTTATTTATTAATTTAAAAGGGAGGAAACAATTTAGTTATATCATAAATGTTAATTTGTTTTACTTATATGTATAGTATAAATTATTCAAATTCCCTTTGGTAATCGGGATCTATATAAGTCTAAATATAAAAATATAGATGAAAAAGTTTTGACCTGATACAATATATATATAAATGTAATACTGCTATTATCTGAACTACCTATATATATATATATATATATATATATATATATATATTATATATATATATATATATATATAATAAAACAAGTTATAAATTTTGTAACTTGCTTTTAAGCTTGCATTTAAATGATCACTAGATGGAGCTTATCAATAGCTCAAACAAGCTTTATTTTTATAAGTGCCAACAGAGAAAGAATTCAAAATCTCTATCATTAATCCTACTTCCAGACCAATTGATTCTGAGTTTATGGCTGACCTCAATGAAGAGGTGGATCTATAGAAACTAGATCTAAAATACTAATTCAAAAGTCAGCACTTATAAAACACGTTTCTATCAATTTGAAAGTCTGAAATTATTGGATATGTAAATGTTTTCAAATCCAGCTTTGCAAACCAAATAGCTATATGGGTCTGAATTCAGTTCAGTTTCACCATATAGTAACAGCCTCTGCAATATAGCATCACAAAAACTATCAAAGGTACACTTATAATAATTAATAAAACAAGTTATAAATTTCATAAGCTTCATCCAGTGATCATAAATATATATACATAAACATAGCATTACGTTTTAAAATTTGAAATTCAGTTAAAGCTGATGAGGATTACCACATTATCGAAAGCGCTACAAAATAATATAAACTATAATATTGTATTTACCATTAAAATGTATTTATTTATATATATATATATATAATATTTTATAACAGGTACTGTATTTTACATTATATATATATATATATATATATATATATATATATATATATATATATGAATAATATCTCAGCTAGCATTTTGGGATCTCAAGTATTTTAAGAGCTGTAAACAAGAGATAATATATATGGTTAATTGAATCTTTTAAAACATAAATAAATTATTCACAGAAAAGATGGCTAGAAGACTAAAGACAAAAAATTAATAAATTCGGAAACTATTATTTTTTTATAAGTATACCTGGGTCTTGTTTTATGAGGATTATTTTAATGCAATTTTGAAGTTATGCGATTTATGTTTCTTCTTAATATCTTTCATATTTCACTATATTTATTAGACATCAAGAAATTTAAATTATTAATAACTTATTTTGACTTGAAATACTTTTTTTTTTTTCAAAAATATAACGTTATATTAGCCGCTAATGTGAATATGGCCTGAAGATGTATTTAGAATCTTAGCTTCTATGCAAATAACATACTTATATTAAAGAGGAAATAATAATAATAGATTAATATGTATGTATAAAAATATCACAATAAATATTTAAAAATTTTAAACTTTTAAAACGTATTTTGTTAGATATTAACAGAAATAAATATTTTTTTACATTTTTAAAATAAATAATAATGAAGATTTTATTGATTTTATAAACTGAAAATAACCTTTCTAATGACAATGTATAATTTTTTTGTTTTGGTTGCGATCTCATTTTTTTAATATAGAAACAAAACAATTAATACAGCTCAAGACTGAAAGGGCACTAGTTGTACATCATGTCACGAATCTGATTTCTTACTAGTTCACAAACAGACACATATTGTCAAACAGTGGTAATGATTAAAATATGTATGAAAAAATGTAAAATTAAATACTTTAGTTAATAAAAAAAGTAAAAAAAAGTTTGTCTTGTATTAATTTTTTTCAAATATTTGAAATATTTTATTAGTCATACTTTATTTCCTTATTTTTTAATGTGAATTTTAAAGTAATTTTTCATTGTTGCTTTGCTTTTATGCGACTTCTGAAAATTACTGGAACATATCCCCCATTTTTCAAGGTAAGTTACATTTATTTTTGTGCAATTTCTTTTGTGCCTGTTTTCTGAGGAACCTATCTACTGCATAAAATGAGACCTAGGTGTATTTAACAAAACTATCTAATATATTTATTCTATATATAACAAATGAACAATGAAAAGAAATTAGTGCCAAATGACAGAGTTCATTAAAAATCCCAGGTGTAAATTAAAGCAAAAAGAACAAACTGTTGTTAAAAATCTGGCAGAAAAGAGAATCTATAATAAAGGATATAGTATTCTGAAAAAGTGTTAATAATTATTTACTTAATAATAAATTTATTCTGTCTCAAATATATGTTAACCTATTTAGCTAAAAAGTTATCCTATTTATTTTAATAGGACTTTGTGAATCTTTTGTTGAATATTCGTGAATCTTTTGTTGAATATTCTTCCATATATGAATATTTTATTTCTACAATTAAATATTTTTGTATACAATATATTGATAATCTTATCATTATTTATTAGTAATGTAAACTTTTAAGTGATAGATTTTTCGAAGTTAATATTTCATATTTTAAAAACATGAAAACAAAAATTTAAACGGAATATTTATCTACAACAATGAAACATGGAACTTCAACTAATTGGAACTATCCATATTTAATCAAGATATATGTAAATACAAAGCTAATTTAGACATTGGTGGTGTTTAGTTTTTATTTATTTTACATTATAATTTTGAAAAAAAAAAGTAATTGTTTGTTATTTGTAATTAATATGCAAAAGTATAAACGGTTGAGTTTTAGTTAAATCTTTTTATTGATTTTAAATATTATTGCTTAACAATTTTAATTATAACTTTGAATCAAAAAATACCACAAAGACAAAATAATATCTGGATTTTTTCTTTTAATAGGAAAGGATAAGTGTTGCTATGTATGTATATATATATATATATATATATATATATATATATATATATATATATATATATATTAAGAATTTTCATCATAAACAACATTCAATTTGCAGCAACGACAATAAATAATATGTAAAAATGTTCTTTTGAAACCTTTATTTTTTAATCCGTATAGCATAGGATTTAAAGCGGAATGACAAGATGCAAGTGTATGTGTAAGTTGGTAAATCATTGGATTAATATAGATGAAGGATCCTAACATCATCACCATGTTACTGGGTGCCCAAAATATTATAAAAATAATATAGATAGCAAAAAGAAGTTTTGTAACACGAATATTGTCTTGTTTTCTTTTTTGAGCTAATGACATTTGTGTGGACTTCATTTCTTCTTCTGTTTTTTTTAATTTTTTAAATATTTTAAAATAACACACACCAATTATAACCATACATGAAAATTGATTCAGAATTACATACATATATAAATAGATAAAATCAATGACATCATTTTGAAGAAAACAAATTTTGCTAGAAAATGCATAAGCAAAATGTCCAAAACCCAAAAAAGGACAGCTAGCGAAAAATAACGAAAGTGACCAACTAGTTACAAACATTAGAATTTTATTTTTGTAACCAAAAACATTTTTAGCATTGCTAGATTCTTTTATCATGATAAAATATCGACTTATGGCGATTAATGTCATGGAATATACAGATTGTGATACGCAGAAAAACAATATAAATGCTAAAAAGGAACAAAAAGAAGGCGAAGGAACAAGTCCTGTAATATCAAAATAAAAATAAAGGGGACTCACAACAGAGCACATAATTAAGTCCATGATGGCTAAATTCCCTACGATTACATTAGAAGTCGAACGCAGTTTGGGATTTAATAACAGAGATAGCAAAATAAGAATATTTCCAAGGCTTCCACCAACAATTGTGAAAATGTTACTTAGTATATTTATCAGTAATGAGAAAGCTTTCTCAGAATATTGAATGTTACTTAAGTTTGCAGAAAAATTCATTCGATCCATTTAATCAGCATAAAATCTTTAAATAAAAAAAAAAACTTTAACCAGTTTCTTATCAAATAATTTATCAATTTATTTACACACACACACACACATATATATATATATATATAGTATTGTAATATTTTTAATGGATGTTATAGATGTAAATATTTAATATGTAGAGTTATTCAGTTATAATTACTTGATGAGAAAGCACTTTACCTAGAATAGTAGCTAATGAAAACCAACTGCCCCAGACAAAGAATTAAAGTTAAATTGCCAGGATCCTTCTTTTGAATGCAATACAACTGATAGTTATAATTTAACTCTTGGCATGAGGCAGTTAGTTTTCATTAGCTACTGTTTAATGTAAGGTGTTTTCTAATTAAGTAATTATAAATGGATGAGTCCACATATTAATTTTTTCCATATAAATATATAGATACAAATTAGTAATGGAAAATTAAATATATACTGAAATAGATTAAAAAATAATAATAACTATATTGCAAAAATAATTAATAAAAATAAAATAGTAACAAATGTTCATGCATGAAAACTATGAAATGAGAGAACAAAATATGGGCTTACTTAGAAAATAGCTTGTTTATTTAAGTTTAAATTAGTAAAGAACAATTTCTAAGCTAAAATGGCAGATTGCAAAGAGAGTAAAAACGTTCTAGATGTAAAAATAAAAAAAAAATGGATGGGAGAAAATGATAATTCAAATTAAATGGAATATTTGACTAAGGATAATAAAGGAAACACCATCAAGATGATAAAGAAAACAAACAATAATTGCAGAATTCACTACAATTGTTCACAAGATCTGAAACAAAAGTGGATTACTAATTAAAAAAGTATATATAGTGAAAAATATAGAAGAGCTAAAAACTAAACCAAATATTATGTATACATGGAAGAAAAAAGATAACCCAGAAAGCAGAACAAAGATAAAAATAAAGCTCATAAAAAGAAGATAGTTCTATAAATAAAAGAAAACATAAATAATAATCAAAATATAATATAAGAAAAAAAAATTAAGATTGACAAGATGAAAATTATAGGGCAAATGAAAAAAAAATAGAAGGCATAAAGTAAACACTCAGAGATAAGATTACTAATAAATAAAGAAGGCTGAATTAAAGAATGAGCTTATATTAATTAAACTGTATTCCTCCAACAAATCTACAAGATAATACAAAGATAAAAAAGGAAATTGAAGGAATTATTGAATAATATAAAAAGTATAAAAAAGAAAGATCAATGATCAAAGCATTTGAGAAATACAAAAGGAAATGTAACAAAATTACTCAAGAAGAAATAATTAATGTAACAGAATAAATAATTGGCTGAATATACAACTAACATCAAATAATGTTAAAACAATCCATTATAGAAAGAAAAGCAACAGCCACTGTGAAAATTGGTGAAAATAATTCAAGCAGAGACAATTGTACAAATAAAAAAATGAAAAAATAATTGTAAAGAGTTACTCAAAAAATTGTAAAAAGGTATAATAAGAATGAATTACAAAGTCAGAAAAAATTGCAAAGAATATTACACTACATGCTAAATATTTATATATAATGTTTAGAGATTAATTCATTTCAACTGTTTAATTATAATTGAATCGCCCTCTATTGACAGAAAATGGCAATACACTTTTAATTGAATCTTATTATAAGACATGGAAGCTGTGTCTGAGATTTCTAAAAATTAAATTTGAATTTTTTTACCCTCTGCTGAAAATTTAGGAAAGCTTTTTTTTTTACAGCTTTTCACATATATTTATTTTCTAATATTTTAATTTCAAAAAAATTCAAAAGATATCGTAAAAATCAAATAATCAATATTTCAAAGGAACTGAAAGTATGTAATAATGAGAAGTCATTGTATATTCAGTGATCTCAAACTTTGTGGGAGTAATTAAAAAAAATGTTATGATCATTGAAAAAATATTATGATGGTGTAAAAACTTGATTTTTTTTGGAAAGTTTAAGATTATATTTTTATCGTAATTGTGTAATAATTATTAAAAAATCAAAAATAAATATTATTACATATTTATTTTTTATAGAAATATTTTATTTTTAAATATATAAGACTATATTCTTCTGCATGTTGTTACTATAGAGATTATGGTCACAAGGAACACAGCTGTCTAGAAAATAAGTTACTTAGAAGATTGTTATAATATTTAGTGATATTGTTAAAATTATGAAAAAAATGTTAAACTTTAAAGCATAAATTGATAGATTTAGTAGTTATTAAAAAAATTTGTTCAAATTTTTAAAATAAACATGAAACAAAAAAGATTTCATTCATTTGCAAATTGAATCAGTTCCACCTAAAATTTGATGATGTGACTGTATTTTTTTGGGGTTAAAATCTAATTTTTAAATTAATTCTGAAAATGAAATGTGATTTGTTAAATTTTATTTAATTTCTAAACAAAAACATCTATTGAAGTCAAGTGTTGTTAGCTGAGAGGCCATCGCAGCTGCCCTGCAAGCAAGTAGTTGGTTGCAGATGGTTGTGGGTTCACATCCTGGCTGATGTTATGACATATGAAAAGAAAAAAAATCTATTGAATGAGGTCAAATTTATTATATTCTGATATATAATAATGGTTTAACATAAAAATGAAAGTTGAAAGCTTAAATCTACTGAGAACAAAGAAATCTGTCAGAGTACTTGTGGAATGCAGGAGGGTTAAAGTTAAAAATATACCTCTTTAACTTCATACTTCTTTATATATCATGATTGTCTACAACGATTTTGCTAGAAGGTATGGATTTTTAATCAATCAGAAATTTATTTCTAAATATTTTTAAATGCAATTGACATATATATCTAGAAAATATGATCTTTTTTTTTCATTTTTAATCTTACCAATAATGATTTAAATTCTAATCTTATGTAAATAAACAATGAATTACATTGCTAAATATTTATATGTAATGTTTCGAAATTAATTCTTTGCAACAGTTTAAATATAATATCAGCAATTGACAAGATTAAAAATGGAAAAAAAAATCATACTTGCCAAATATATATATATATATATATATATCAAGTTTTAAAAATATTTAGAAATAATTTCCTGATTGATTAAAAATATATTTCTTTAGCAAAACATTGTACATAATCTTGATATATATATATATATTATATATATATATATATATATATATATATATATATATATATATATATATATATATATATATATATATCACTAGATGGATCTTGACGAATATCTCCTAACAAGCTTTGTTTACATAAATGCTGAGAGAGAATTAGAATTCAATATCTCTTTCATTGTCTCCACCTCCAGACCATGGTTTTGAGCTAGTTGACTCACATCTGGAAGAATAGAAACTAGATCTAAATACTAACTCTAAAATCAGCATTTATCAAACATGTTTCTATCAGTTTGAAAGCATGAAATTTTTTAGACATGTAATGTCTTCAAATCCAGCTTAACAAACTAGATAGCTATATGGGTCTGAAATCAGTTCAGTTTCACCATATAGTAAAAGCCTCTGCAATATATATCATTGCAAATGCCTTCAAGGGTACATTTGTGATAAACAAAACAAGTTATAAATTTTGTAACTTGCTTCTAGCATGCATTTTATGATCACTAGATGGAGCTTTACCAATAGCTTTGAACAAGCTTTGTTTACATAAATGCTGAGAGAGAATTAGAATTCAAAATCTCTTTCATTGTCTCCACCTCCAGACCATGGTTTCAAGCTAGTTGGCTCATGTCAGTGAAGGGTTGGAAGACTAGAAACTAGATCTAAATACTAACTCTAGAAAACACATTTCTATCAGTTTAAAGTATGAAATTTCTCAGACACTTAATGTCTTTAAATCCAGCTTAACAACCTAGGTAGCTATATGGGTCTGAAATCAGTTCAGTTTCACCATATACTAGCATCAAAACCATGGTCTGGAGGTGGATGCAATGAAAGAGATATTGAATTCTAATTCACTCTTGGCATTTATGTAAACAAAGCTTGTTAGGATCTATTGGTAAAGCTCCATCTAGTGATCATAAAATGCAAGCTAGAAGCAAGTTACGAAATGTATAACTTGTTTTGCTTATCATAAATGTACCCTTGAAGATGTTTGCAATGATATATATATATTTCAGAGTCTTATACTATATGGTGAAACTGAACTGATTTCAAACCCATATAGCTATCTAGTTTGTTAAGCTGGATTTGGAGACATTACGTGTCTGAGAAATTTCATGCTTTCAAACTGATAGAAACATGTTTGATAAATGCTGATTTTAGAGTTAGCATTTAGATCTAGTTTCTAGTCTTCCAACCCTTCACTGACATGAGCCAACTAGCTCAAAACTATGGTCTGGAGGTGTAGACAACAAAATATATATTGAATTCTAATTCCCTCTCAACGTTTATGTAAACAAAGCTTGTTAGGAGCTATTGGTAAAGCGCCATCTAGTGATCATAAAATGCAAGCTAGAAGCAAGTTACGAAATTTATAACTTGTTTTGATTATCATATATATATATAAAAAATTAAAGAGGTATCTTTTTAATTTTAAAAATGTTTGTCATTTATTGACACTAGAGAACTATTCAATTATATTTAAATAGTTGCATAAGTATAATTTGCGCTAAAGATGCATAAACACACAAGGCTGACTTTTTTGAAATTCTTTATATATTAAAACAATGATACAAGTGTGGCTGAGCCCTTTCAAGGGACACAGCCCTCATAGTCAAAGACATATTGTAACTAATGAAACTAGTAATGCAAATTTATGCAAATGAATTTATGTATTCCATTTCAATATATTGTAGCATGTGTCTTTTTTGTTGATGGGGTGAATGTACCTAGCAATAAAGTAAGCCTCTTTGACTTTTCTTTTTAAGTCATGGTGTTCTCTACAAACAATCATGGGGTCAGTCAGTTTGCAATCATGTCCTGCTGAAATGCTATGCTTGGCAAAACTGAGTTACAAGTTAGGTCTGTTAGTGCTTTGTTGTACGAATATATAAGTTGAGACAGCCATGTAGATAAAGATACTCTAGTTTCATCGATGTATGAGGCCTGACAATTTGCAAAGAGTTAATATTAAAACATTACTTATGGACGTTTGACACTATGAATTATTATTTGTTACATAATATTAGAATTTAAATAATCATTAGAAAGATTAAAAATGTAAAAATTTCATACTTGCCTGAAATATATGTCAATTATGTTATTTAGAAATAAATTTCTCATTGGTCAAATATTCATTGCTTCTAGCAAAAGCATAATGAACAATCTTCCTAATGTATGATGAAGCAAGTTAAAGAAATATCCTTTTTAATTTTAAAAATGTATTGTCATTTGCTGACACTAGTGACTATTCAGTTATATTTAAACAATTGCAATGAACTAATTTCAAAACATTACATATATTTATTATAAGGTGTGGTTTTACATTCCTCCAATATCAACTAAAAATATCATTTGTCTAACTTAGATCCAAAACCCAAAACCCAAATAACAACATTCTCCACCAACCACTACTTAAGGAGAATGAAGACGTATTAAAATTTATTTCAATAAAAAGAATGAAATTAATCATAAGCACTATTATTGGGAAATCACTAATTGTTTTATCCATTTAAACGCCTAACTTAATAGTATGATAAATACATATTTTAATTCCATTATAAAACACATATACAAAAACTAACCTTTGTTAAAATCATCTTATCACATGTGATGTAACTTCTATACACTACAGCAATATGAGGGAAATATTATCAGATAGACTACATGCAAGCAAGAAATAAAGATTATTTAAATGAAATAAATAAATAAAATTTTTATTTTTATTAATATATTCTTGACATGTATGCATTAATTTAAATCAATTCTCCAACAGATTTATAAGTGAAACTGGGTTTATTAACAATTTAATACAAAAAATAATGTATAGCTATTTGTAACAGCTTAAGAAAATTTTACTTAACTAAACTCTTCTATTGGCTACACGTTCGCTCGATCTTAAGTTCACATTCTTAATAATTCAACTTGCTTAGCAATGGATGGAAACATTACCATCCTCCACCCACAGCAAAAAGATGGCTATCTCACAGTCTCTTAGATATGCAGGTGTCTTCCTATCTCACCTTTGGTGTCTGTACTCTGTGTTATCTATGGCTGCTGCACTCAACAATTCTGGTTGTACTAATTCTGGGCCTTCTGTTTAAACCATTTCCTGGGGTGTTGCTATCTGGTGGTCAGGACTTGCTCCAAGTTGTCAGATTTCACTTCTGTAGGTTTACTCCAAACCCACTGATTCAAGCTATATATCTAAACTTGCCAGTTTGAATTGGTGCAATGGTGGATATGGTTAAAATGTCTCTTGTACTTCACATTATTTTTTTGTTCATATTGAAGCTATATTTTTGAAAATTATCCAATCACTTCACCCTTCATCCAAATCTGTCATAGGCAGTGTCTAAACCACACTTTCTCACCTACAAATAACTCTGACTTCCTATCAACAATTTCTCTTGTCATTTCAGAAAGCAGTAAGATTAGGTTGGTCCATAGTTTTTGTTTCAAGAACAATTCAGCATGAGTCTTTCTGCTAGCAGCAGTTGGAATAGAAAGTTGTTGTAAAAGTATCTGTTTGGAATAGAAAGTTGTTGTAAAAATATCTGGTTTAAGACATCTAGTGTCCTTGTGGGTTTTGCTTTCTTTGTGCATTTTTAAGTTGGTTCACTGCATTTTTGGCCACACCATTACTTTCTGGATGGTATGGGGGTTTATGAAGGTGTCTGATGCTTCTCTGTATCAGAAAGTTTTCAAAATTAGACAAAAACACCAGCACCACTATCTGATACTAGAGTCTCTGAGTATCATTGTGTTGCAAATATTGATGTCAATTGTTTGATTATTTCATCCATCCCAGTATTCTTAACAATTCTGTACTCAATCCAGGGTGAATAAGCATCGACTAAAACTAGAAAGATATGTCCCAGAAAAAGACCAGCATGAACAATGTGGATGCATTTACAGGTCCTTTTAGCTGGTGGCCACTGACTATATTCCTTCCTGTTTAGTCTGCTATTCATTTGGAAGTTGATAACCTCTTTGTTAAAATTTCTATATCTTCATTTAACTTTGGCCACCAAATGTAACTTCTGGTTAATGCTTTGGCACACACTATTCATGGATGGCCACTATGAAGTAGTTGTAGGATCTGTTTTCAGCCTCTATCACCATTGAGAACACATCCTTGCAGATTAACAATCGCATATGGGTTCCAGAAAGCCATTGATAGGTTATCTGGTTTCTTGTTAGGCAACTCTTCATGATCCAGTTCTTCAGAACTTGGTAAGCTGGCTCATTGCTGGTCCAATCAGATACACTCATACTTTTCACTGTCCTGTTCTTCCACTGGTCAATGTAGTTTACTTCTATTGTAGATCTCATTCTTTCCAAAGCATCAGGTAATCTAGACAGCACATCGACATGTTGGATAAACTTTTCATCCCTATAGTTTAAATTATAGTCATAGGCTGAGAGTATTGAGATCCAGAAAATCATTCATGGACTCATGGGGTCTGGGATTAAGTTTACTTTCATGAATATTCCCAATAAAGATTTGTGGTCTGTAGTTATGGCAAATTTCTGCCCATGTACACATTGGTGTAACTTTTTTCTTCCATAAACCACTTCCAGTGCCTCCTTATCTATCTGACTGTTGTTTCACTTGGCATGAAGTAGGGTTCTTAAAGTGTAAGCTATCAGTTTCTGGCTGCTACAAGTGAAGTGGCTTTGCATCACACCTATTCCATACTCTGATGCATCTGTCATCAGGTATAAATCTGCTTCATGGTCATAATGAACCAAAAGTTTCTCAGACATCAAAGGAGATTTTATCTTCTTGAAAGTATCTTTGGATACTGATGTCCACTTCCAGACTTGGTTCTCCTTCAAACATCAAATAATGATCAGGCCACATGTGCCTTGCCCTTTAGAAAAAAGGCAAAGAAATTAATAAGCCCCAAGAATGCTTGTAGTTCCTTGACATTTGTTGGTCTGGGAGCATTATGTACTGATTTTTTTTTAGGTGCTGGGATTTTTCCTTGTTCAGATATTATGTGGCCTAGAAAATTTAGTGTCTGTGTGTATTCCATACACACTTGTTAGTATTGAGAGAGAATTGCTCTGAATTCTTCCATTCTTTGACATTCTTGAATGACTCTATCCCTAAGGACTTCCTCAGATGTTGCAGTGAATAGGATGTCATTATAATATGGGATGACTCCTGATAGACCCTTGACTAAGATGTTTGGAGCTACAGTTATTCCAAAAGGAAGTCGATTATATTTGAATAATCCTAGGGGTGTAGTTATGGTTAACATCCTTGAAGTTTCTTCGCTTACTAATCTTTGTGAAATGCAGAGTGGAGGTTGAGTTTTGCAAAATGTGATCCCTTCTCTAAAAGGAATAGAATCTCTCTTGTATTAGAATCTATATATGCACTCTAGCAGATATTTTTATTTATTGTTCCTCTATAATCTCTGCAAAAGTACATTGCTGTCTGGTTTATTCAATCCTACAATCAGTGTAGCCCAGTCTGAATCTTCAATTGGGTTTATTGTGCCTTTTTGTAATAGATCATTTAGAGCTTCTTCAACTTTAATGCATTGTGAATATGGTACATTCTTAGTTTTGCAAATTATGGGTGTCATGTGTTTCTTTAATTCTAGTTGTACGTGTGTTGTTTTTATTTGTGCTAAATTTATAGTGAAATAGTGATCAGAATTTACTCTGTATTTTGTTTCCAATATTTATTTTCTTTATTACATTAATTGTAATTCCCAAAGTTTGAAACCAGTTTTAGCTCATTAGGGGTTTTATCTTTTTATGCACTATGTATAATGGTAGCAATCCTTTTGTTTGAGTTCAACTTGACTTTTGCCATAATCTTTCTACTAAATTTCAACTGTGTCTTCATTTATGTCTCTTGCACAAACTTCGGTATTCACAATTTTTTCTGAGACCAGTTCTTTTTAATAAAAAACTTCCAATCCTTTAAAGAGATGAGGGAAATCCTGGAGCTGCTATCTATTTCCATTTTTCATTTTTCTTTGATGCACATTGTTTGTTTAAATTTTGATTCTGAATTTTTCAGTCTTTTTATCTCATAAGTCTCATGGGATTGACTTTCTGAATTGATTTTTCCAAAGTTTCTCAATTGCTTTCAAAATATCTAGTCTTTTTGCAGCAGAAACATACATGGTTATAGCAACAATCCTCATCTAGCTCATCAGTTTTCTGAATTGAATGGCAAATGATACAATGTGATGTATTATTCATATATTCTTTTACCTGCTTCATTTCAAGCTCACGAGCCATTCCTTTTTTAATGACCTCTTTATATGTTATGTCAAAGTCCATAAGTAATTGTTCACGAAATTTTGTAGCATATAATCCAAGTAACAACTGTTCTAGGAGTGCTGCTTCTAAATATTGACCATAAACACAATCTTTTGCTAATGCACACAGGGCTGAATCATATACCTTGAAGGTTTGATTTTTTGACTGATGTCATAAACGGAAGTGTAGTCTAGCGATATGTTTCAATGATAGAGGGTAGGCTCTGAAATCAATCTTTTGACTACGTCATCATATTGCAAGGTTTCTGGTTCAACAGGTTCGCATAAAGAGTTATCTAGTTATTTCTAAAACATTAAACCCTGTGAAATTTAGGAGTGTGGCAATTTTAATGTCATTTTCCTTAATACTGCTTATCAAAAAATGTTTTTCTACCAGTTTTATGTATAATGACAATTAATGAGATTTTCAACATCGAAGTCTTCTATTCGCAATTGTATCATGGTGGCCAATTTTCATTTCAAACTGTTATTTGGAGATCCTGTCAAACTGTGCCAATTTGACATATGCGTCAATTCTCCAACAGATTTGGTAAGTGAAACTGGATTTATTAACAATTTAATACAAAAAAATAATGTATAGCTATTTGTTACACTCTAAGAAAAATTTTACTTAAATTTTTTCTGCTGGCTATATGTTCACTCATTTTTAAGTTCACATTTTTATTTATTCAACTTGATTAGCAATGGTGGTGCCAGGTAACCTACTAAAGTCTTTCTTGAACACCCATATGCGATTGTTGATCTGCAAGGGATGGGTTCTCAATGGCAAGAGTAGTAATACCTCCACAAGGCTGAAAACAGGTCATAGAAGTACTTCATAGTGGCCATCCAGGAATAGGGTGTGCCAAAGCATTAGCCAGAAGTTACATTTAGTGGCCCAAGTTAAATGAAGATATAGAAATCTTTACAAAGGGATGTACCAATTGCCAAATAAACAGCAGACTAAACAGGAAGGAATATAGCCTCTGACCACCAGCTACAAGGGTCTGAGAATGTATCCACACTGATCATGCCAGTCCTTTTCTGGGACATATCTTTCTAGTTTTAGTCAATGCCTACTCTAAGACTGGACTGAGTACAGAATTGTTAAGAATACTGGGACAGATGAAACGATCAAACAATAGATCTCAATATTTGCAAAACAAGAAAAACCACAACCATTATTTTTATTTTATTAATATGTCTGTTTGTATTCGTTTCAAAATATATGTAATATTCAAATCAATATATATATATATATATATATATATATATATTGCACCCTTATCTATAGGTCATAATAAGGTAGAATGGTCAATTGTTAAAAAATTTTAAATTTTAAAATATGTTTGTGTAATATATTGATAATTGTATGATCGATTAGATTTTATAGTACAATTTAAGGCTGAAAAATATCTGGTATATAAAAGTGTAATGGATTATTTTAAAAAAAAAAGTTAAATAAAACTTAATTATATCCTCGCTTATGGTTGTAAAAGCTGGCCATATAAAATAATACAGCTATAAATAGTTAAAAGTATATTAACAATTCAATTGTAATGTTTTAAAACTAATAAATTAAATAAATGCTATATGTAATATTATAATTATAATTAATATTCAAATTTAATCTAATATATTTTAAGATAAACTTTGGGATGGTGAGAATTATATTTAGTTCTACATTTTTAAATTATTTTCCAAATTTTTATAAAATATATCAGTTTTGGTAATTTAGACTGAGACGTAAAATAAAATAAAAAATCATCTGATAAAGTTAGTAATCATGTGACTGTATATTATATACCTTCACACACATGCTTGTTAGAATATAATAATAAAGTTTGTGAATTATAAAACTAAATGTAATTGCTATCTATCGTTAAAGTAAAAGTTGAAATATTAAATGTTATTTTAATAATTGTTTTAAAGTTTAAATGATTTTGATAAAACTATAATTGAGTGTAAAAATACTATTCTAAATAATATTTTAAAACATGATGTCATAAATTCTTTATTTTAAAAAATTTAATCTATTATAAAACTAAAAATGTGTAAATTTGTTCGCGCTAAAAAAAAAGTCATTAACCAATCAACGGAGGTATTTTAGCAGACGAAAAAATAGGAATTAGACGGAGCGGGAGAAGGAATGTGTAAGTAAAGGAAGGAGGAACATATTTTTTAGCTGTATAAGATCGTAAGCCAGAAAAGTGTTATAATTTAAAAAAATTTGTATTTATTTTAAAAGTTTTGTTTTAAAATATAATATTTTGAACTGCCTTTAAATGGAAGGCTAATTTAAAAGATTTCTTGCCAGGATTTTTATTCAAGTTTAGCCGAAACCTTGCAGTAAAATGGAAATACTACAGAAAAAAGTACCTAAAAGTATTGATAAAGTAAAAATAATTGTAAAGTGCCTTGAATACAGTTTATTTGTGATCAACCAGGAAATCATTAGAACTCAGATAAAGACAATTTGGACATTATACCGAAAACTTAAAAGAAAAGTTATTTGCCGTCAGGAAAAATTATGACGCACAATTTTAAAAGGCTACTCCGAGGTTTTTTTTTTTTTTTATTCTTCTCTATGGAAAAAATTAAGAGGCGTATATCATAAAGAAAAAATTATGTAAAAGTTATAATGGAAAAAGAATGTTTGTCTTTTTAAAGGAAGCATTACAAAGTATATAGTACCAGAATTTTAAAAGAAGAAAAAAAGTTACAGAATAATAATATGAAAGAGCTATTGTGTTTTTATGAAAAGGAACAGAAAAACTTTCTCTAAGAAGAATTAAAAATATTATAAAGTGTTCATTAGAGAAATGATTAATAAAAATAAAGATTTGGAAACTATAAATCTAATTTACTTAATGAAATGAATCCATGGAAACAGAAAAGTTTTATTGAATATTTAAATCAAAGTACTGAGAAGATGCATCGTAAAAATCGCGCGGGAGAAAATATTAGCAAGAAATATTAGAAGAGAATATTTAGAAGTTTTCTTTATGGGATTAACTAATATCATAATTAATAATTGTATTAAATATTATAAAAACCAAGGATTATCATACAGGAATATTTATTGATCAAAGTAATATTTGTTTTACCTTAAAATTGAACAAGCAGGGAGAGAAACATTAAGTGAATGGAAAAGAAATGATAAACAATTTTTTTTTTGGCTTTAGTATGAACGGTTTTCAGGAAAATTTGATGAAGGAGTACAGTAAATATAGTTTGAATATTTTTTACTAATTTATTTTAAAATATAAAATGTTATGTGAGATTAGGGAAAACATAAAACATAAATTTATTAATATTAAAATTTAAATATAATAACTTGATAAAATTATAGAAATAGTGTTTAAAAATAAAGTGTATGGATGTGAATCTTATATCTACAAGGATCAAATGGATGGTGAAGCCTACGGAACGCGATCGAGGAGATAAAGGTCGTTTGGTAAATTTAATAGTTATTTATAATGCATAATGTATTTTTTTTTAGATCATCTATTGACCTAAGAATGAAGTGTGAAAGTCTTAATTATATGTACACATTTTATGCAACATTTGAAGATATAATGAGATAGGAGTAATTCGGAATATGCATGCAACAATTTATTTAAAGTATATTAATAATATAATTTAACAGAACAATTGTGTGTTTCTTTTGAACTTTCATGTGATAAAGTATTCAGATATTTAAATAGTTTGTATATGATTAAATATACGGAGGAAAGTAGTAAAAAGATTTTCTTATAGAACAGTGGAATAGTTTTAAAATATCAATGAATTTTATTATTGTTAGTAATGCAGATATGTATTTGTCGATGTACAGTATAGAAAAAAATCTTGAGAAATAAGATCGGATAGTGACTTGGAAGTACTAGTGGAGAGGAAACCAAGATGATGTGTTTTTTTTTTAAGAAATAGGAAAAATAAGGAATTTGGATCATATTTAGTTTTGTGTGATTTAGTATAATTAACAAAGTCCTATGACTGAACACATATGGTTTGGACAGTGTTTTGCATATCTTTAAACTTTTGATGTTAGAATAAAGCTGAAGAAATAGCTTTAGCATCGTTCCTATGATAGAGGTTGGTAGACAGGTAAAGGTCACTCCTCTATAGTGTCTTTTAATTCACTGTGCCATGATTGTCAAGGTATATGACGAGTAATATTCTAGTTGTATTTTGATCCTATGCATCTATCTTCGCTATCCTTATTTCATGAATCTGCATCGGTCAGAAAGATATTTTCAAAGAAATAATGAATAAAATAGAACTGAAGATATGTTATCGGTTATGTAAGAATAGTTTATTTGCTTGAATGTATAGAATTGTGTAACTTTAAAATTGAAAGTCCAAAATATCATAAAGAGAGAAAGAATCATATAATACATTGTAAAATTAATTCAGAAATGAATATAAGATTTTGAAAAGAAATCTAAACCAAGTATTTTAAAAGTGATAATAAAATTTGAATTTTTTTTTTAATATTAATGTTGGAGGGAATGAGTATTGCATATTTATCAAGAGAAAATTCAATAAGGTATGGTAAACATATACTTGTGCATGGTATATTAATAGTTATAATAATATCATCCAAAGTAAGGCTTGAATGAGAATATTAGGATTAATAAACATCGGATAATAAATAATAAAAACCTAATACCGAATGTAGAATAGTGTTTTGACTTTGTAAGATTCCATACAACCAATATGAAATTAAATTTTATTATTTTGTAGAATTTTATTACGAATGTAAATTTTGTAAAAAATGTAATTTTAATAATATTAGGGATGAAAAGTGTTTGTGATAATCATATAAGAAATGCATTTTGTAATAAGCTAACCATAATAATAAATCAAGTAATAATACTGTATTTTCTTAAGCGTTAAAAAATAATATTTAACTAGGAAAAGTAAATAATATTTTGATTTCATTTATAAACTAATAAACTAAGTTGAGATATGAAAGTAAGGGATATCCAATGTATATAGTGTAGAAATATTGTTAATTTATTTATGTTGTTAATAAACTTTGTTTTAAATTTGTTTTAAAGTTTTTGTGTCCGAGTTGTTATTTCTCCACATGGATGCATGAAATCACGATACATTTATAATTGAAACAGACATATAAGTTTTGCACAAAAGGTAAACATAAAAGTGTTATAATAATTTTGAGAATTTATTGGTATGTTAAAATTAAAAGATCATAAGTTTATATTATTTATTGGTCATAAGTTGGTTGCCACAATATTACATTAAATTATATGCTAATGTTGCCACACGTATTCTGTTGTCAGATTATTAAAATATTGCCACGTACGTATTTATTTATTTCATTTTAGGAAGAAATAAGATTATATTATATTATTGTTATTATTATTATTATTATTTTATTATTATTAGTTGCTGTGTAGTAGATTATGACATAAAATTCCCTTTTCATATTTTACTACCGTAATTTTAAATCAGTTAGAATACAATTTATGAACCTGAGATTTTATTTTATTTTACTTCATTTTATTTAATTGAGCTAGATTCTTGTTATCAAGAAGATTAGGATATGATTATTATTTTAATCGTAGTGAATAGAGCTCAGAAAGTCGTAAGAATACTACGAGTTAATTATTTGGTATAGTAAAAAGGGGGGATAGTGTTTTTATGCCATTGAGGTAGTATCGTGTGGATAATGGCTCAATGTAGTCTATCTCGTTCCCGGTATTGTCACTCCATGTCTCATGAAAATAGTAAATATTTGTTAATTCCTTTTAAAATTGAACCGAATTTGTATTTTAAAATTAGAGCTAGTAATCATTTTAATTAATGCTGAATATTTCATTTATTTATTTGTTAACTGAGCTAGAACCCGTAATATTCGTAATAAACAGTATATTTTGGGGTGAGGATGCGTGGGGGGAGGTTAGAATATATATCAAAATACAGTAAAATTCACATAAATGGTATTATTTTTAGAAGTACTTTCAACTATACATCTTGTAGACTTTATCAACTATATAACATTGAATAATCAAAACGAGACAACCTTTCACAATACCCATAGTTTAATTCAAATTTCCCACAATTCTGTTATTTTAACATTTGATGATTTCTAAAAATCAACATAGCATCTTTTATTTTATGTTTAATTTTGGCAACGTTCAATTTGCATAATTTTTATATTTTAATAATCAAATTTAGGTAGTTTTCGATTCTATCATATCAGCCAATTGATGGCATTGATGCTAAGCAAAAAGACATACATATGATGCTACTAGGCCCACCAAGTTCTTTTGTGAAAAAATATAGAAATTGTACAGGTTAACATAATTCATTAATTTCCTTAATAACATTTACTGGAACAATTTTATGTAAACATATGTCATTGCAAATATTCTATTCTAATATAATTGCCTGTGTGGCAAAGCCATCCTCTCTCCCTCCCTGAAAACTTTACAACTACATCATCGTGGCCAAAAAATGATGCTGATAATGCTTTAATTACTGAACTGCCTTTTACTTTTTTGGGTCATTTTTGAAAAAAAAATTTAAAAAATAATTATTCATTAATTTTATTTATTGATTGATTTCTTACAATAGCTATTTTTGAAAGAAAATATGTGTAGGGATCTTAATGGCACACCTATTAAGAATGATTAATAATTACCAACTCGATCATTTTTTTTATATTTTTTATTACACCTTTTGGGTTGGGTATTTCAAGATTACAATGGATTCAGTATTTGGATAATTACTTTTGGTTTATCTGGATAAAACTATGAGAATGTTCACACTCATACATCCTTGTTTTTTTGTCCAAAGGCTTAATAATAATTCATTCCAATTTCCTTCATCAATTTCTGTAATTTAGTTGAGAACAATTTGATGCTACCAACAAATTTCAAAACCCACTTGAACTACAATTTACCCTGAAAAGTCAAATCATAGTCCTGCAATGTAGGCCAGAGGGATATTCCTCTTTCACATCCACAAGAATTACATTATCAATTGACCTACCTTATTTCAAAGATTTTATTCCAGTAGAATTACTAAATTCCTCGTGCAGGCCAGCTTCTATGAATGGTGACCCATTAACCATTTTTTTTGTCATGGTCATGTTCTCATGTCTCACAAAAACATGACTTTTCACATGAACTGGTTAAATATTGCTTGAACCTTCCCTTTCCAAATTGATTTGAAAGTTCCACATCGAGTAGGGAAGCATGGCAACGAATGGACAATTGTCAGGAGGTAATAGTAGGTTGAATCACATGTAAGTTAATTCCTTTGACATGCATATTTGAAGAGTTGGCAGGCTGAAATGCAGACGCCCTCACATAATACTGTAGTGAACAGTAAACTGTGAGCATTGGGATAAAGTGCATAACACTAAAACAGGCTGGACACCATTAAAGAGCATCTTTTCAGTGCTTTATAGCATAGACATGAATGCCATCATCTGTGTGGCCTGGCTGTCATGTATTAAACAGCCTTTTTTGCACTTTTTGGTATAGATATATAGGCCTAGAAGGTGATGGCCAAGTAAATGGCATATATATCCTTTTCCATATGTCATAGTGTCAGCCAGGAGGCAAACCTGCAACAACTGTCTGCAACCAACTGCTTGCTTGCAAGGTAGCTGTGCTGACCTCTTGACTAACAATGCTTGACAAATAAATGGCATATTTATGTGCTTTTGCTTATAAATTGTGTCATCAAATGGCTGACATGATAAAATAGAAAACTACCCAAATTGAAATCCATATTGAAAAGATTAATTATAATCAAATATAGCAGATGATGAAAATTTATTTACATCTATTCCTGATTGTTTCTCTTTTTGAATTCTATTATATAAAGGCATATGATCTTTTATTCCCCTTCTCCAATATACATTTAGATTCACTGATATATTGTAATCCACATTTACATATCAATTTATATATAATACAATTTTGATTAAAATATGAATTTTGAATTTTAGAGTTATTAAGTAATCTATTTATATTATTTGTTGAGAAAAAAGCAATATGACATAAACTATTATAAATTCTCTTAATAAACTTGACCTGTTCCTCTGATATAAATGGCATTGGAATCCATTTCATTTTGATATTATTTTTAGTTTTAGTTTTATTATATTGTTGATTTTTTTAAATTTTTTTTATTAATATTAGTAATAGCATTTGTATTGTAACCAATTTTCAACAAATCATTAACAAATAAATGTACATTTTTTATTTTATTACTAGAATATTTGCATAATTTTTCATTTCAAAATAAGAATGACTTTAATCCAGACAACTTATGACATATAGGTACATATGATTCATGTGGAATAAAACCTTTAGTTTCAATTTGTTTAATTAACATAAAACAATCCACATTTTATTCATTAAGAATAACTCGAATAGCCAAGAATTTTATGGAATTGTATTTTTCTTGAGTTATAACCCACTTTATATCATTAATATGATTTAATTCATTAAATAAATTGATTATTATATTTTATTTTCCACAAATAAAAACATCATCTACATATCTATGATATATTTTGAATTTCTTAATATTTCAATTGCTTTAAAATTTTACTTTTATAAGTTGATATAACAAAATTTCAAATTTGAGTAACAGCAGGAAGACCCGTTGGACAACCATGACTCATTTTATAATATTCACTATTAAAATTAACATAAATATTTTTATCAATAAATTGCAATCCTTTTATAATAACATTTATAACATCAAATTTTATATTTTTTGAAACAAGAACATTATAAATAATATTAATTGACTCTATTTGATCTATTGATTCATTTATTTTATTTACATGGAAAGTACAAATTGTCTAATGTAACTCTATATTTATATTCTCAATTTTATTCACAAACACTTAGTTTGATTAAGTATGATTCTAATATTTGTAATAATATTGTAAAAGAAGTTAAAAATAAAAACTTTAAGTGCAATAGGAATAATAAATAATTGTCAAATTAATAAATTTAAACATTTTTTATTAAATAATGACTTAATGTGTTTAAAAGAAGATAAAGGTCTTCGAATGTGCTTGATTACGAGAGCAAAATATAATGTAAAAGTTATGAATCAAATGAAAAAGTTTAAATTTCAAAAAAGTGAAATAATAAATATAGATACATCTTGCATGAAATTTATAAATGAAATTTTAATAAAAGCTGAGAATAAAGCTCTTGATAGTTATACATATTATAATTCATATCTATCATTGGCTATTTGTCCAAGGATGTTTTTGCATATAAAGCTACACAATGAAAATTATTCATTAAGATTGATGGTTGATTTTGGTAGTGCATATTATTATTGAATATGTAGATATATTGAATCATTACTTCAAGGGATTTTAGGTTTTGGAGAATATACAGATTCATCATTGTTTGATTTTGTGGATAAAATTAAGAATATAAATATAGAATTACATGATGCAATTTGTACATTCGATATATATAAATGAAATGTATGGATCAATAGATCGAATAGAGTCAATTAATATTATTTATAATGCTCTTGTTTCAAAAAATATAAAGTCTGATATTACAAATGTTATTATAAAAGTATTGCAATTTATTGCTAAAAATATTTATGTTAATTTTAATAATGAATATTATAAAATGAGTTATGGTTGACCAATGGGTCTTCCTGCTGTTGCTCAATTTTGTAATTTTGTTATATCAACTTATCAAAGTAAAATTTTAAAACAAGAAATTAAAATATATCATAGATATGTAGATTATGTATTTATTTGTGGAAAACAAGATAAAGTCATCAAAATTATCTTATATACAACATCATCATTTTGAAGGAAAAATATAAAAACCAAACAAATTTCTCCAAATTCAGATAAAAAAATATCAGTTTGAACAACCTGCATAAAGTTTAAGCAAAGAAATCAAACTCGTAGTTAGAATAGAAATTTTATCCATCATTAAGGTGAAAGATTAATAGAAATAACTCTTTGAATATTCAGGAAAGGAATAAAAGGCACATAAATTCAAATCTACCCAACTGAGGGATTCAAAAGTGAAATCTCCAAAATTAAATTCGAATTTTTCGACATTTCCAAACTGTTTATAATTTTAAACTGGAATTCGAACTAACTTTAATTAAGGATATCTAACAGTAACACATATTGCTTTAATTCATTCAAGATATTTTAGTAAATATACATAAATAATACTACAGATAACTATGCATTGATAATTTCAATGTGACATAGAGGGAAGAAAATCATCACCCATGAAGTTATAATTATCAAAACTGAAAGAAAATCGACCGTACATTTACCATCTATCCTACAAAACATCAAATTCACTATTAATAAATGAATTGAATAACTCTACATTTCAAATCAGGATTTCTAATGAGAGAAATAACAATTGACTTAATGTATGTTCTAAAACACTCGAATTTTACATCTATACTTGGAATGGATTAATCAGTGCGATGATAATCTTTTACTAGGATATTTTTATTATGAACTTTCAAATTACACTTAGATTGATATCATAAATTTTATTTATGTATATATTTTATGTTAGTGTCTTTGTTAACTCTTTTCTTTATTACTGATAAAAGGGGGGATATAAGTTATCAACATGCAATAGAAGGGATAGCTATTTTTTGCATTAATGTAAATTAAAATAAAATATAGGTTATGATGAGAACTTGCTTGCTTACAAGTCCAATCATCATCAAAGAAAAAGTAAGATTTTACTTTAATACATATTAATTTCCAATACTTGTATAATGACACCATTATATATGTTTTTTTTTGTTTTTTAATATTAATAATTTATTCAAATGTTTTCTTTGTACCTGACTAACTATTTCTAGTATAAATGATCTTTTCTGTCTTAATCATAATTAAACACTAATGCAGGGTGATCCCATATCATCAATAAATGATTGATATGAAGTAATCTATCAAGTTAATGAAAATAAAAATAAATTTTCATTTGAATATAATAATTTAGCAAGCAAGAATGATTTAAATAATCATAAGTTATAAAATAAATTTCATTTTGTGTTAATATGGACATCAAATGGTTTTTCTTTGTAAGGAACAAGGGGTTGCAGCAATAATTGAAATAAAAAGTCACCAAAGAATATCCAACGATGTTAAATTAAATAGTTTATATTTTGTTATTAAATTCAATTTATTGTAAATATACTTGATAAATATATTTACTTTTAAATTAAATATTTTCATTGTATTTTTCCATATTCAGTTCTCCATTTGTTATATATTCTTACACACTTACATATATTCTTTCCCATTTACACATAACCTCATACACTTACACATGTTTACACATACCCGCATATTAAGTGATATACCCTGAATTAGAGAACTATGCAAATTCTCTAAGAGTTTGAAACTTGGGAATAATGGAAACGAAAGATAGTAAGGATGAAATGAGTATATGGATATAGTTGGACACTTGTTTGAGTATTAATCCATCATCTCCCATGAATGAGATCAAAATATATGTGGGTATATACTTGCAAAGATTTTAGATAGACTCTCTTATCCACTGTGAAGACTTAACTAGCCTATTATCATAATAGGTAAAAATCCGTTCCATTACATATGACACTACCAATCGCAGGACATAGAATCGTATATTAATATCACACTGGATTATATATATAAGACATATTTTGCGGGTTCATCCATGTTAAAAAATTTAAATATTGATATAACGATGTTTCGACTTGATCACACAAGTCATCCACTGGGTGATAAAAGGTAGAAAGTCGAAACATCGGTATATCAATATCTAAATTTTTTAACACGGATGAATCCGCAAAATATGTCTTTTATATATGCAACCCGTGAAAATCTTCGCATCAACGTATATATATACAATAGCGGGATAATCGTATTTCATATTAATCTACAATTCAATAATTTAAATAATGAAAACAATAAAACATTAACATATTTCTTTATAAAATTTCTGTTTGTTATGACAAATTGAACTTAAATATTGAAATTTACTTAAGATTAAAAATTGTATAAAATAACTGATAGTCAACTAATTAAAATGCTCTAATATTGAGAGATTAAATAGTAAAATAAAAGGTCAAATAAAGTAACAGCTCTTGTAACCACAAAAGGTTGTTTTGGCAAGAATAGTAAAAGAGTAGTGACGATGAATATTTACCCGATGTACATCATTATAAGAAATATCTATAACAGTTAAAAGTTGAAATAATAATTAGTTCATAAGTTAAAATAAATACTTAAGAAAATACATGATTACAAGAAGTAAAATCAACATGATACAACCAGAAACTAGTATTGAACAAGAAAGTGAAACAAGTACAAGATCCAGACAGATAGAGAAGAAAAGGAGAATGCTATTTTAGAAGATGTATAAATAGAACAGGACTTAATATATCTGGGGCACGTGTAAATTGTTCAATCCCCCAAAATTACTAAAACTTTAGATAAATCAGAGTAAGAAAAAGAAAATGTTACTGATGTATCATTTAATCAAATGATGTTAATGATACAACAAATGCTAAATAATATGAAAAACAGATATGAAAGCAAATCAACAGTAATTGTCTACCAAGGTGGATGATATGATGGCATATATCAAAGCAGATCAACAACAATAGACTGCCAAGATGGATAATATGGTAGCAGGTATACAGAAAACATTAACAGATATATGAAAGGTGGAAAATAAATATGAAAAGATAGAAAGCAAGGAAACTAAACTAAAAGCTGACAGCGGTATAAACTTACGACCATTAGAGAAAATGGTAGAAGAAAAGGTCTGCAGAGGTGAACAAAAACTTGAAGAAGTTGAAAAGAAAATAGAAAGCAAAATAAATACTACAGTCATCGAAGTAAAACAAACAGATGATAACTGCAAACTAAATTGGAATTAAATTTAGAAGAATTTAAAATTAATTATAGTCGAGGAGATGAGAACAACCAAAGCAAAATCAAATATTAAAAATGTTAATGGATACATCTAGGGATAAAAGTACCAATGATAAATAAAAGTGATGAATGTCTAGAATCATACCATTGTAGTGACATTTATCTTAAAAATAAATTAGAAATGTTTCTTAAGGATACTGTTTCTCAATTATTTGACAGCTATCAGGATAGAATACTTCCATAGCGTGATAATCTTATAGAGAAGAAATTTCATAATGATGATAAAGTTTGGGAAATTTTAAATGAAATGACCATGCTTAATTATCTTAAATATAAATTAAGATATTCGAAAGTGTTCTATAATGGAAGAGATGATCGGAATAAAAAGCTCAATCGATGGATGGTACTTAAAATTAGATTAAATAAAATGAAAAGGTTTAGTCCATTATTTTATGATAAAAATGATGATGAAGGTAATGCTAGGAATATAAAAAGCAGACCTTATCATAGATGAGTATACATGATCGTTGGTAATATCCAATGACTACCAAGTACTGTAATAGTCATCGCCATCAGTACAAGATGAAGAGACCAATCACACATAATATCAATTATGGGCTAGTGAAAAAGAAAATTATTTTTTATAATATAAAGATACCATTTTAAAAAGTATTCGCGTTGATTTAATAAAGGATTTATTTTAGAAATTTCCCATCAAGCTTAAAGGATAATTTAAAATAGCGATACTATTGACCTAAACTCCAATATATGAATTATCTAACAGCAGAGGAGATTGTTAGAAGCATTAATTTAGATCACATAAGGCATTACTCACTAGATTCACTTATATATTTATATGTATTTGGATTAAATTGATTAGAATTTAAATATGTTAAACTTACAGCCATGACTATAATGCCATGAACTTTAAAATATGTTATAAATGATTAATAAACAATCAAGATAATTTATCTTTACTTTAGGAAAGTAAATGGCAGGGCTACTATAAAAGAAAAGCAAATTCAACACATCCCATTTTTTTTTTCCAAAAACCATACTTATGCATGGTTAATTACACATTGATCAAGGAGAAAATCAAATACACATGTAATATATAATGATAAAAAAGAAGACGAAACAAGGTAAAAAACAAAATTAAAACAAATTACCAATTGAAAATTGCAGTTAAAACATTTATCAAAACCATATACAGTAGTTTTCCCAAACGAATTACATGTTACATAAATTTTATAACACATATAAGGACTCATTTACCTTCATTAAATGTGCCATCACCAAGACATAACAGCCGGACAACTGAGATGAATCCAAAGGAACATATGACCAAAAGATATGGAAATCATATCATGGAGAAGTGGAATAAGTTTATATATATATCATCACATATAATGATATATATATATATATATATATATATATATATATCATTATATGTGATGATGTGATGTGATGTAATGTATTGTGACTTCTCCTTAAACAAAGTCAAGAATATCTCAGCAATTATGCCCAGATAAACCTGTTAGCCATTTTATTTTCCATTCCCCACTCTAAATTTTCCCATATTCTACAATTACAAATATCCAGTAACGCCCTCTGTTTAAAAGTCTATACCTCAATAATAGCGAACTTCAAAATGATACCCATTTGAAGTTGTACGCTAAACGATGTTAAATATTGAAATACAAACTAACTCAAACACAGAGCATGAAATTTTTAAATAAGCAAACGATCTTAAATTTTTCTAATAAACTAACAAGTTTACAAAGTTATTAAAGACAAACTAAACATTAGATTTTAATCTTTAAATAGCTCTCCCAAACTATAAATGAAAAGAAAGTTACTGTTAACACTAACTGAAATAATTATACAAATATATAAACCATTATACAATTACAACCATTTTAATACAAAATAAAATCTACAGGGTATGAATTTAAACTCATGTAATAAATGATTAGTTATTATAATTAATTAGATTGAAGAATAGAAATGTGAAGGGAGGACACACATTACAAAACTTATGTCATAACATATATTTAGAAAATTAATTTTTAGAAATAAATTATAATACTATTTCTAGAACCAGTAATGAATCATACCATTTAGAAACGGAGACTGATTATTCCAGCGAGTTGCTTCATTTACAAATTAATGACAACTCTTTCATTTAACTGATACTGAAGAAAATCCAGAAGTCTCAAAGCAAAAGAGTAGGATAGGTACATTTAAATAGACATATACTTAAACTAATGCACAAGTTATCTAAGATAAAACTTAGCTGCATTTTTAATCAGATTTTCTGCTATAAAAGTTTTTGGTATATCATTACATCAGTAATAAATTCAACTGTAAATAACCTTTATCTTATATATTAAAGACATATTGTGTGAAAATACTCCTGAGGATAAAATAACTCAAGCAATCAAAAATTCTAGTATTACATGATGGGTAATTATTATGTATAAATTTTAGGCCAATATAACCTAGAAAAAGTAAATATATCTTTTTAGGGAAAAATAATTAAAGATAAACCAAAACAGCCTGTAAATAAAAGTCAGAAGACCATCCAAAACTCTAAGTTAGGATTTTAGCTAAATCCTTAAATGAGAGATGAAAAAGTAAGGAATTAATGATATCAGTCATCTTTAACACCTTTTTATGGGGGCGGGTAATAACCTTACATCCCTCCAATATCAACTAAAAAACACCCTTTGTCTAACTCGAATCCAAGATCCAATATAATAATATTATTTACCAACCACTACATTAATGAGAATGAAGATGTATTAAAATTTGTTTCAATAGGCAAAGAATAAAATTAATCACAAGCACTATAATTGAGAAACCATTAATTGTTTTTACCTATTTAAACAATTAACTTAATAATACTATAAATATGTATTTTAATTAAACGATAAAATGCATGCACGGAAACTAACCTTTGTTAAAATCATTTCGTCAATTGTGATGTAACTCCTAGATACTACAACAATTCGAGGGAAATATAATCAGATAGATTAGATGCAAACATGAAATAAAAGATTATTTAAAGTAAAGAAATAACGAATAGAATTTTTATTGTTATTAATATATATATAATCGCTAATAATAATGTAAATAATCAATCTAAATTATAATCACATGAATGAACTTTATATTCAAAGTTATCAAAAATTACCTTATATAGAACATCCTTGTTTTGATAACAAGAAAAATATAAAGATCAATGAACTTTTTCTCCAAATTCAGATAAAAAAATCTTATTGGCTGAGCGACCTGCATAAAATTTAAACAAAGAAATCAAGCTTGCAGCTTGAATAGAAATTCCAGCGGCCATTAAGATGAAAGATTAATAACTTTGTAGATTAAGGAAAGGAATAAAAGGCACATAAATTCAAATCTAGACAACTTGGGGATTTCGAAAGTAAAATTTTCAAAATTAAATTCGAATTATTTGACATTTTCAAAGTGTTTTTAATTCTAAACTGGAGATCGAACTAACTTTAATTAAGGGTATCTAACAGTAAGAATATTGCTTTTACTTCATTCAAGTTATTTTAGTAAATATATATATATATATAAAGAACAATACAGATAACCATGCATTGATAATTGCAAAGTGACATTGGGGGGAGAAAGTCGTCATACATGAAGGTATAATCGTCAAAACTGAAAGGAAACTGACCTAGCATTTACCATATATGCTGTGAAACATTAAATTTACTATTAATAAATGAATTGAATAACTCTACATTTTAAAGTAGGATTTCTAAGGAGAGAAATTATAAATGACATAATGGATGTTATAGAACACTCAAATTTTACCATCTATACCCAAAATGGATTAATAAGGATGATTATAATCTTTTACTAGGGCATTTTCATTATGAACTTTCAAATTACATTTAGATTGACATCATAAATTTTATTTATGTATATATTTTATGTAATTTTTTTCATTTACCTCTTTCCTTTAATATGGTTGGAAGGGGGGGCATAAGTTGTCAATACTCAATAGAAAGGATAAATATTTGTGCATTATTGTAAATTAAAATAAAATATAAGTTATGATGAGAACTTGCTTGCTTACAAGTCTGATCATCATCAATGAAAAGGTAAGATTTTTACCTCAGTACATATTAATTTCCAATATTTGTACAGTGATACTATTACTATGTTTTTTGTTTGTTAATATTAATAATTTATTTAAATGTTTTCAGTGTACCAGACTAACTATTTTTAATATAAATGGCCTTTCCTGTCTTAATCATAATTAAACGCTATAGCAAGGGGATCTCATATCATCAATGAATATGAAGTAATCTATCAAGTTAATGAAAATAATAAATTATCATTTTAATATAATAATTTAGCAAGCAAGAATGATTTAACTAAACATAAGTTTTAAAATAAATTTCATTTTGTGTTAATAAGGACATCAAATGGTTATTCTTTGTAGGGAACAAGGGGTTGGAGCAATAATTGAAATAAACAATAAGCAAAGTTTTTTAGTCTTAAAGTATTTAGAGGAAATAGATAAAATTTCTATGCAATAATTAGACAGCCTGGAAAATATTATTATATGAATTGATTCTAAGAACATATTTAATTGTACTTAGATTTAAAAAGCATAAAAATATTATTTTTACTGTAACATAAAAAATATTTCATTAAATGCATTACATTTCTAAATTAAATAAATGTTCAACCTCCTGTATATTACAATGAGCAATAAAGAATATTTTAAACCATTAAGCATCACATGATCACTGTTTCTTATGCTTGCTCATAAGTGTTATTAAAACAGGCAAAATTCTTCCTACAGTAGTGCCACTCAGGGCAAGCTAGAGTAATCAATGAATGCCAGAAGGCTTGTGCATAAAATCCCTATCTAGTGCAAACAATGCTCTCAGACCCAAGTCTCCTCACTGACGAAGGCCACAAGCCAGAAACTAGTCTGGTGGTATTGGATGAGTAGGCACTAGATAGGATTTTATGCACAAGCCTTCTGGCATCCATTGATTATTGTGACTTGCACTGAGTGACACTACTGTATGGAGAGTTTTGTCTGTTTTAAATAATATTTTGTTAAAAAGTGTGAAGACTTATCTGTGATTTCAAGTAATTGATGTCCAGTTTATTGATTTAATTCACACTGGTTAAAAAATTAAAACATTTTATTTTTTATTCACATTCTAGAAACAACATGGTCTCTCAGATTCAGGATTATCTTTAATAATAAAAAATATAATCAATTTAGAGTGATAATAATTTTACCTATGTGTTACCAGGATAAAATTCCTTTCTGGTGATCTTTTTTAAATGGACTTGATCACTGCAATGCTGTTATCATAGCAAAGACAAATTATTAAAAGAAATTATTATCATGGCAAAGAAAATTTAATACAATATATTATTTGAATAAGTACTGAGTTTTTAGAAGTATGTTTAATAATAAATAATATTACTTCTAAATGATTTGAAATTATAATCAGCTGAATTTTTTCTTTTTATTTTAAACCAATAAATCTTTGAGACAGCTCAATTTTTTTATACGATTATTTTAAGAATTTCTTGTGTTTATTGTCCATGACAATTTAACTTCGACCAATGTAAAAATTCTTAGTTGGTAAAGTGCTCCCCTCTTTCCCAGATCTCATGACTTTTTTTAATTTTTCCGAAATTTTATTATTTGCACAAAATCCTTTAAAATCCGTTCAATAGACTTTCACCCTTTACTTTAATAATTATTAATTATACACAGCAAAATAAATTATTATGAAGACATTTTAGTACATTTGAAAACGACGAAATTTGCAATCAAAAATGGTTTAGCCTTTGGACTTACACATTAAATGGTCTCTAAATAATTCTGCCGTGGAAGTTGTTATTTACCTACTTATAGGATAAACGTTTATGGTAATTCCTATTTCTGAGTCAATAAAAATGGGGAATATAAAAAAATAATCTTAACTTATTCTCCATTACTGAACAACTTACTTATCAAACGTCTGCAGTTAATGTAGAAAAAAAAAAAAAATATTATTCTTTTGGTTTACTTTATTTAAAATTTTGAAACATGGGATTTGAGGTGTTAAATGTTTTATGACAGTGCTAATTGTTATTTTGTGTGTGTGTGTGTATCTTTTTCTGAAAAAAGTGTTTTTGTATTATTAATTCATTCAGATTTAATTATATACAATAATTAGAATAAATGTTTAACATTAACTTATTTTTAATTTCAATTTAATTTACACCCTTTATTACATTATTATTTTATGTATTAAAATTATTAATCAATCATGTTTTAATGCATTAACAATCCGGTGTTATTACGTTTTGATGAATTATATTTTTTAACAAGATGACCTCTTTTCTTGCTGCTTATTATTCCTGTTTAAATCTGAATATATGTGAATTATATGTAATAAAGCATCCAAAGGCAGTACTCTCCGAAATAGATTAAATTGAAAATAAAAATAAGTTAATGCTAAACATTTGTTCTAATTATTGTATATAATTAAACCTGAAAGACTTCATAATACAAATTCAAAAATATTTTTCAGAGAAAAATACACACACGCACACACAAAAGGTAAACATTGACACTGGCACCAGACATTTAAAACTTTTTCAGATTCCACGTTTCAACTTTAAAAAAAACTAAACCAAAAGAATACATTTTTTTCTATATTAACGCAAGATGATTGTGTAGTCATAAGTTATTTAGTAATGGAGAATACATTAAGATTATCTTTTTCAATTACATTTTTTTTGGCTCTTAACTTGTAACATAACAGATTGAACTCCTTTGAATTTTTTTTTCCATATGTCAAATGCGTTGACCATGAAGTGAACCTGGGACGGCTGCTTGCAAGGCAGTTATGCTAACCACTAGACCCCTAACGCTTAAATTACTAATCAAGCTTCATTTTTTGGTGCTCTCAAATAAAATGTTACTGGCAATAATAATAATAATAATAATAATAATAATAATAATAATAATAATAATAATAATAATAATAATAATAATAATAATAATAATAATAATAATAATAATAATAATAATAATAATAATAATAATAATAATAATAATAATAATAATAATAATAATAATAATAATAATAATAATAATAATAATAATAATAATAATAATAATAATAATAATAATAATAATAATAATAATAAAGGGGTATCTTTGCTGAAATAAGAATCTGCACTTTTTTACTCTAAGCCTTATGGTGTACAAGCTGTAATTTCATATACAATTATAACCCCAGAAGAATCCAAACACGTTCAGAAATAAGCTACAAACCATACATGAAAGAGACATGAAGATTACTGATCAATCTAAGTACATTGACACCTGGAATATACAAGAACTTATATAAAAGCACTAACAAAAAAACTATATCTAACATGGATCCTTGTGTCAGTTCTGAAGTCTACTGACACACATTAGACGCATTCCTGCTTTAATTTAATTGAAGTATATCTAATTTTATATAATCATATGATTGAGTGATCATCATTGACTTTGTTAAACTGGTTTTTTCCTAAATACTTCTAGTTTGATAACGCATACAATCACTGATCAAATCATTGTACATATGTAGTTTTGTGAAACCAATTTATAATGTTGTCAAATGTAACTTGTATAACCTTTTAGAATACTAATAAAGTTTATCCTTTGAAACATAATAATAATAATAATAATAATAATAATAATAATAATAATAATAATAATAATAATAATAATAATAATAATAATAATAATAATAATAATAATAATAATAATAATAATTGTAGTAGTAGTAGTAGTTTATGATGATGACAATAATAATAAATTTAAAAAGACCATTTATTTTACTTTGAGTTTACTCTAAATATTTGTGAAAATATTTGGAAAGTATTATAATTAATGTTGCAGATTAATTCAAAGCAATAAGTTTCCTTATTTCCATCATAAATAAAAATAATACAATGACAATGTTTTAAAAGAGGGCTAATATCAAGAACTATTGAAAAGACTGACATCTAGACTAACAATATGATTAGACCTTAAAATATCTAATGTGTTGACTGAAATTCATCCACTGTAAGATTAAAGTTTTCATATATAGTTTATCTATGACAATATAAACAAATAGTAATATAAAAATGAACTTATCTTTTTATCAATTAATTTGTTCAAATGAAATGAACTTTATGATAATCAGGATAAAAAGTCTTACTTATTTAGTTATATATCCTTATGAATTGTAGTGCAGTAGTATAGCGTAACAGAGAGCTAAAGAATTTACTCATATTTCTGATACATATGTCGATTGAACTAGATCAATAAAGCATTTTAGCTATTAACATCCAATATTTTTTTTGTTTAACTATCCTCTTTGTATTAAAATCAAAATTGATGAGGATCGGAGAAATTTGAAATTTTGGAAAAAAAATGGGCATCGGCTTGTATTTTCCAATTTCTGTTTTATCAAGAGTGCCATACCATTTTAATTCAATAATAAATCTACATTAATTGCTAAACAGTTACACTTTCAATTCTTTTATATTTACTTTGAGCAATAATAACAGATAAAAACAGTCATTATCTTATTAAATAAAGTAATTAACAATTTTCCCACTAAAATTTGAAGCTTTTGAACAATGGCAGTGAAACATAAAAAAATAAAGTTATGTTAACTTGATTAATATCACATGAATTAGAACATTTAGTTAAGATATGTAATCTTTACACCCAAAAGGCTTGATTCTTTTGCCAAGTGAAAACATTTTGTCTAAGCCTCTATTTTTGAAATCTAATTCATAACTAATTTTCTTTTTTAAAATGAAGAAACAATTTCTTTCCTGTCTAATCCATTGTAATAAATATTTTATAATATTCTCTATCTATAATTATATATATATAACTCATTTTCTCTTTTGCTTACTAAATAAAATACCCGATGACTTCTTGTCTATGTTTAACATTTGCTTTAAAAATCATTATGTAAATTCTCACTTTATATTAAAAAAACTTTTATTGTCAGAATGACTAATCAGAAAAACCTCAGACAGTAATGCTAAATATATTCCCAAAATTATATTCTGGACATTATACTTTGATAGTGGAAGCACTAGAATGCACCCAGCACCAGATTTATTTATCTATTTTACTGATCAAATTCAGGTCAATTTGCCTCTTAGATTTTAAATATCTGACATTAGGTTAACAATTTAATGTTTAATTAAGTAATAATATAAGATATTTTTAAATACTGTTGACACACTAATAAAATAATATAAACCAAACAAAGCATCACTTAAGTCTATAAAATTTATTTGATAACTAAATTAGTAGTAGTAATCCATTTCTTTACTTAATATATTTTTTATCAAAGTTAAAATTGTCTTAGATTGTCATATAATTAAGTCATTAATATATATATATATATATATATATATATATATATATATATTATATGAAATTATATATATATATATATCTATATATATAATTTCTTACATTTTTAGCTACAAAAGCATTACTTTGGTTTCTGATAGGCTTGGGGTTAATATTTATTATTTATTAATTTAGTACAGTGAATCATAAGCATATATTGGAAGAACTTATAAAAAGGATCAAAAAATGTGAGTTGCCATTATAAGTTTAAATTGTAGATTATGAAAATAAGTCTATAAGTATTTCTAAGTGATTAGAAATTGAATTATCAGGATATTGATTTGGGATACTATCATATTCTAGAAACTATTTATCAAAATAATACTAAGAAGATTAATATTGAGAAATGTGTACGGAAAGATAATTCCATACCTTCAAACTATAGCAGTTTCATAATAAGAAATTAATGGACTAAAATGGAAAACTAAGAGATTGAAAATAAATGGAGATTAATTAAGCTATTTATATAGTACAGATCGAAAACGCAATGTATGGGTAAGAGAACAAACAGGTATTACTGACCTCATTGAAAAAATTAAAAGACTGAAGTGGAGTTGGACTGGACATATTGCTAGAAGATATGATAATAGATGGACAATTGAAATTTTAAACTGGATTCCAAGAGATTGTAAAAGACCCAGAAAGAGACCACACGTAAGATGGATAGATGAAATAACAAAGTGGGCAGGGGTGATGTGGAAAAGAGAAGCTAAAGATCGGAAAAGATGGATTGAACTTGGAGAGACCTTCATCCCAGTGGATCGATAATGGTTGTTGTTGTTGATGATGATGATGATATTACAGACGATATGTTTATTTTTGCAAATAATGCTTGATAACGGCAGAAAATATCGCAAAAGTTATATAATAAAAATAAGAAGTAGACAAATGCTAAAAAAAGATTAAAATAGTGATCACTGGGTTTTTTTTATAAGAAAAAAAAATTGATAATCGTGAATTAGAAGAATTTAACTATTATTAATAATTTAGTCAGGTTATTAATACAAATAGAAACATTGCAGATGAAATTAATCAAAAAATTAAACTTGGAAGGAGTACTTTTTGTAGAAATAAATTAGTATTAAACTGAAATATCTTATATATTTAAAATGGAAGAATTTTAATGTCTTTTTGCTAGTTCTCATCTATGAGTTTAAGATTTAAACATTTATCAGAGAGCGATGTAGAAATTTTAGACCACTCACCATATAGAAATATGTTAAAAGTAGTAAAGAAGATATCCAAAATTGAAATAAATGGTTAAGAGAAAAAAGTATTATTGACAACATTGAAATAATTGATCTGAGTTTGATCTAATATAAATAAATTATTAGAAACGGTGATAATAGATGGATACGTGACGTTTTACATTGAATTCCAAGAAATAATAAAAACTTAAAAAGAAACTACAATTGAGATGGTTGGATTACAAGAGGAAGATTTGTGAAACTATGAGAAGAAGAAAAGTTATGAATCTAAGAAACTGGACTAATCCGGAGAGACCTTTATTCTATAGTGTATTGATAATAGTTGAAATTGGCAAGGTTGATGATTATTCATGACTTATAATAAATGGTTGTAGAGTGGAGAAATGGAATGGACTACAAATTTTCATATATATGTTAATTATAAGCTATTAGAGGTAAACTATTTTTGCTTCTAACATTTTATATTTTTCCTAAAGATATCACAAGTTTCAGCAGATAACATATACTGGAAGTAATGGAAATGTGTAGTTACTTATTTAGAATCACATTTATATAGCCATAGAAGAAGTGGTTTAGGTGTTTGAAAATTTTAAATTATACGTTTTGATGTCATGATAAATTAATAATGACTACTAAATCTAGATATAATAAAATTCTTTGCTTTTTTTCTAAGAATTTTATTAGCAAGCACCATTTGGTTGCATTGATTACTCTTGCTTATTTTTGAAGACTCTAAAAAGATAAAATGGATTGTGCTATAAATACACACTTTTTTGTTTCAAAATATGCTCAAAATAATCATTTTTTTTTCTCTTTTTTTCCCCAACACTTCTACATTACTAATCGCTTCATTCAACTTTAACTCCTAACTTTAACTTCTAACTTTCCTAATTTTTCATGATTTTTCTCAATCTAAGGTTGATATCCAAATAAATTATTCTTAAAAATACTCCTTTGGATTTAATTTCAATGATCCACATAATAACTTCATATTTTCATTAAGGTCCTCTTATCTATTGAATTTCTTATTCGAATTTTTATAATATTATTTCCATTACCAAATATTTAACCTCCCATATATTTAAAATATTAACTTATTTTATAACTTGACGTCTAAAGTCCATGTTTTATTTATTTTTACCTTTATGTCAAACAAATCTGTTAGTCCTACATGACATTTTATTAATTTCATCCTCTCTACTTGCAACTTTTCTTGTTATTGGCAAATGTGATTCAATTAATCCTTCAATCTCCAATCCTATTTACACAATTATCAGAGGAACGTTTATTTAATACACAACTAAAATTCGTTCAGTTAAATAGTAGACAATAATTTTATTTTTTTTTTAAAAAAAAAAAAACTTGCCTGTTTTCTTTTTTTTTAAGATAGTCTTATAATCATTTAGATATATCTTGTTATTTAAACACATTTTTTAAATAAACGATTTTACAATTTACTGCTTGTAAATAAAATAAATATTAAATTTTTAAAAATCACTTCAAGCTATATATTTCTGACAACTTAATTGATTCTTAATTTCTCTAAGTCCAAACGACGAATATATATATATATATATATATATGATATAAAACCAGATGCATATCACTAGCTGAAATTAAAATATAGAAAAATCACTAACATCTACCGTTAAATTATTTCACAGTTAACACAACTGAAATAAGATAATCGTAGGTATATATATATATATTTCAAAATGCTGAAATTAATTCTAATTCTACAATTGTTATAATACCAATGTATAAATAATATATGGATATATTGTTATAATGGAAATCATAGAGTTAATTTCAGTGTTGTTTTATTATATATTATTGTATTTTATATGTACTAGGGGGACACATTCTGCCAGTCACTTTCAGTGCCCCCCCCCCCACATACACTGTTTGACTCCATCATTTCAATGGAGCTTATATAAAAATATTTGTTTATAGCATTTTTTTCTATACAATATATAAAGCTGTTTTTGAAATCCCAACAATATTATATCAAAATCGGATAAAATTAGAAAAGAATGGCAGCTAATAAATATATATATATAGAATTTTAAATAACCCTGATTTAATGCATTATATAAAATTGTCACTTGCAAAACATTTTAGGAGAGATATGCATTTATAAGTTCTTTTTCTGAAAGCAGATTATTTATTGACAATAAAAGAAAAAATGAAAGACTACAATAATAAAGATTATATTATCAACGATTTCAAATTATTTTCTTCTAAAGACAACAAAAAATACCCGGATAGATTCAAATATGTAATCTTTTGGAAAACAACTTTTAATCTCAGTAATAGGCTTTCTACAAAAAATATTTAATTTAAAAAATTAAAAAAATCTTCTATAAGTTATTTATTTCAATAACTCGTGGCTTTATATATACAAGGTAAATGTTCCCATTTTATTTTATTGCTTACATTCCCAAGTCTATGTATATATTTGGTTTAAAATTATCAGCATTATAATCAGATTTGATTCGATCACATCAGCTAATTTGCAGTAACAAAGCTAATATTAACATCAGATATGTTAAGAAATAATATATTCATGATCTTATTTACAAAAGACCAAATTATTATTTTTTATTTTCAAAAACATTTTCTCGAATTAAACTATTTTCTCTTGAAATAATCTTAACGCAAAAAGAAATGTAATAGCAACTAACTCTCTTCCATCGACTTCAATTAAAAAGTTAATTATTTTTCTCAAAATTTTTTCCACTCTCATTCTTATAATTCTCTGGACTGTCATTAATTTTCCTTATCAGTATTAATGGTAGTAAAAGTTTTTTACAAATTTTTAATTCAGTGTTGTCATATCTATTTTATCATTATTTGTAAGATTTTTTAAAAAAACTACTCTAGATAAGGTTTATAAATTTTATCATATAATTCTTTTGTATATTCTTACTAATTTTTTAATGTAATTTACTATTAATATTTTGAATCAATTTATATTTATTTCTTAGCTTTAGTATTATATCTATATTATTAATATAAATTAATTCAAACCTATACTTTTTTGGTATTTTTCCTATTTCTTTATCTTCCATGTATAATCATTCTCTTCTGGATTAACCTTTCTCTATTGTTACAATAAGTCTTCTATGTACCATTTTACCTTGATATAGACATTATATTGTTTTAATTTTTTCTAACTACCATTAATCATTTCAATAGTAATACATCATGTTTTCTCAGTTTTTTCATCCTTAAAATGGTTTGTATTTATTGTATTATTGTTAAAATATTTTTTCCGATTATTCCCATCTTTATTTATATTTACTTAATTATTTATCCTATTATTATTTCAACTTAGTTTCTTTTCATATTAAGGGTTGAACATGTTTACCATTTAATTTAGTAATTACTCATTTTTTTGCCATCTCAACTCTGATTTTTTTTTTAAAACACACTTTAAATTATGCTACTGCTAAATTCTTATCAGAATACTTATTAGCTTCATAATGTGCAACATAAACAATTAATATTTCTAATTTATTTTGAATTTTCTTATAATCTAATGAAAAACTAGTCTTATCTACTGGAGTTTTTTTATATATCATTTTTCTCATGTCTGATTTCTAAATCATACATTTATTATTATATGCATTTTTTAAAATAAAAACTTATCATTTACCTTACCAAGTTTTATATCGAATAATATTTTTTTAAAAAATTATATATACACCCAGTATTTTAATCTACTTCCATTGATGTTTTTCAAAATTTTCAAAAATTTTTGCATTTCATTTTTATAAAGTAGGGATAGCTTATTCAGTAGATTAAATATAAAATCTCTTTTCAATTTTATTGTTATTAATTCTTTATTTTCTGAAGTGAAACTAAGATATTGTTTTTGGTTATGAGATCTAAAGTAATATCTATATCTTCACTCTAATGATATTCTTTTGTGTTTTTTTGCTAATTCATTCATATTCTTTTCATTGAATCCAAAGATATCTATTTTTTGGCCAATTAAAACTAAACACATTAATGTTATTTTCTTATGTAACTTCATAATTCTATGAACTTTAAAATAGGCGAGAATGGACATATAGTAAACTCTAGAAAAATGTATTTCTTCTACTTTCTAAATGTTTCTTTAAACCATACAAGCTATTCATTTAAATCCTGTTATAACAAGACTTTAAAATAAAATTATTGTATAGTAAAATGAAAAGTACCTCTATAATATGACGTTACAATTGAAAGACATTTCGTTAATACTTCTCAAAAGAATTAGTGAAAAAAGTGACAATATTTGTTAAGCTTAGTATAATTGTTTGATGATGAAGCAATTTCCCTTATTTTTTTAGTTAAATACTTAATAGATGCCTATCTATTGGTATATAATTGAATGATTCCGTTGACTAGTTAAATATTTCAGATGCCTAAAAAAATTGTTTGCTTGAAACTTTAAAAAATGGCTGTTTTACATGATTTTAAAATCAGATCATGCATAGGAATGAATGTGTGATAACTACTATGTCAGAAAACCAATTGTACAAAGTATTTAAATAGATAAATATAGTAATTATTTTTTTCTCTCAATCCTTTTAGCCATGAAAACTTTTATTTATATTCTTCTCTACTTAGTATTTAAAAATATTTTATTTACTTGATACTTGTAATTGTTATTACTTGTCTATTGAGCTTTACATAATATTTTTATGAGTATCATAAAGTTTTAAAACTGTATTAACTTTTGATATGTTTATCTTGGCAATTTTAGAAAAAAAACAAACAACTTAATATTTAGTAATACTTAGAATGATGTCAAGTTTTCATATAATTTATAATGAAAGCTGTGCCAACAGTTTATTCAGATTGCTATTAGCTATTACTGGGTCCAAGAATGATCCAAGAAGGGATTTCTAATGTCAAGGATAAGAGTATCTAGTGGCCATTAATTCAAATTCTCTTAAAAGAAATGTTTAGAAGAGATAAATTTTAAAAATATTAGATCAGTTATTAGAAGAAACAATATTTTCCATGGAAACATTTCATTGCCCTGATTTATTTTAAATAATGATCTAAATTTACCATTTGAATCCATACAGATGCTGAAAAGTGGTCTTTACAACTGTGTTTTTCAAATTTGATAATCACAAAGAGGTTGTATACAAGCATTGGTAAAAATGATTAACAGAAAAATAACAAGGATAAAGTACAATGTAATATCAACTACAAAATTATTAAGAATTATGTTTTTTATATCAAGTACAAGTCTGATCATATTATAACTTTCTATTAAATGTCATTGTATTCTTCTGCATGCTATCATTCATATAATAAAGTTCACTTTCCATTTCAAAAAATCATTGTTGACTAAATTTAATAATGGGTTATAATGCTGACTAATGAATTGATAAAATGTTAAAATATTAAATATATAATCTACAATAGTAATACAGATTGCTTAACTTTAACAGTTTAATAGTAGACTGTTTTCATTTCTAGTATTTCCGTTTTTTACTTCAAACACCTCTAAAAACGTATTATTGAAATAACTTTTATTTTATAGTCAAGACATCCTCAACAGTGCATAAATTCACTGCATATATATATATATATATATATATATGCATATATATATAGAGAGAGATATATAGAGAGAGAGAGAGAGAGAGAGAGAGAGAGAGAGAGAGAGAGAGAGAGAGAGAGAGAGAGAATGGATAAATAGATAATAAACCCGATTTTGAATTTTTTACTTGTAGAAATTTCCTGGACAACAGATTTTTGACTGTTATCATTTTAGGGTTTGATATCTCCGAGACTAGTAAAATAATTTTTTTATCGTTTGTTTTATATATCAGTATACACAGTTCCATTCACGCACACAGACACATACACATACACTTATATATAATACAGCAGTAACAGCATTCCAACTAAAGTGCCCTTTATTCTAAGATTGAATAGTCAAAATTCGACCAGTGATTAGCAGATAATAGGATTTTTCCTTTATTAAAGAAGCTTATAGTCTAAACCTAGAGATAATAAAGATATGCATGTAAAAACTACATTTAACTTTAATCTATTCATACTAAAAGCTGAAAATTCGATAGAACTTGACGTTTTGAATTAAATATATTATGGCTGAAAGTTTCATAAATATTACTAAAAGACCATAACTATATATTTTATTACTATTGGTTCTTTTTATTGTCAATCAGTACTCATATATATATATATATTAAATGTAAAAGTATAATACCATGTAAAAGTATATATACCATTATATATATATATATATATATATATATATGTGTGTGTGTATTCTTTAAACTAAATACATGTATACTTTAAACTAGATGTAATTAGAGAGGATTTGAACTCTGACTTTTAAGCTCCCTGTAGTCACTCACTCTATCTTATACAACTATACACATGATCACATACATTTAAAAAGATAAATGATCTCCAATATAAATATTTCACACTGAACCAGCACTCATCAGTTGGTTCAGATTATCATCTCCCACAAATATATATATATATATATATATATATATATATATTCAGTGCTAGGTTTATATTAAGATAGCAAATCATCAAATGTTAATTGACAAACTTCAATCTTTTCAAATCTCCAACTTTTCAGCCATCCATATCATTGAAAATATCATGGTGATGATGAGGGTGTTGAACATACCATAGTGTAAAAGATTGAAGTCTATCAATTAAAGTTTGAAGATTTGCTATTTTAAAATAATTCGAGCACTGATTATATGAATGTGTGGGAGATGATAATCCGAACCAACTGATGAATTCGAAGACAGCATAGAATAGGATATTAAAGATCATTTATCTTTTTCACATATATGTGGTCATGTGTAATGGTTGTATAAGATGGAGTGGATGACTAAAGATAGCTTGAAAGTTTGGGTTCAAATCCCTTCCCCCCTCTCTCTATATATATAATAATAATAATAATAATAATAATAATAATAATAATAATAATAATAATAATAACAACAACAACAACAACAACAACAACAATAAATAAATAAATAATCTTTAAACGTTAACTGTAAGTAAAATCATCTTCAAGTGCCTGGCTTAAATGTGTAATTTCATCCCTTAAATTAACAATCATGAAGAGCAATCTGATTTATAATGAAAAAAAAGTTTAAACAATATATGTATGTATAACAAACTGCTGAGCAAAGGCTCCGCAATTACTCGTCATAGAAGAACAGTAAATCAGGATTTGTAATTGTATTATTGGAGTATTTCTGTCAATTAGAATTAGTTATCTTTTAAAAAAATTCACACATTATTTAAACTTTTCAAATACATTTAATTGTTACTCGTACACACACATTAGTATGTAATACATTGTTTCAGGTGGTATTATTCTTCTCTACTTCCACAATTGCTAACCCCAGATCAGTCACAGCCCTAATATAAAAATCGAACGCATTTGAAAAGTTTGGATAAAGTTTTACCTTTTTCTAAATACATTTAACAATTAATTCTAGATAACTGGAAATAATCCAACACGAACAAGTATAATTATAAGTAAAATATCATTAACATAAATTTTCAGACATATAGTTTTAAGACGTTATTCATTCTTGTTTTATTAACCATCTAAAATAGCTAGTATTAAATCATTGATTGATTTGTTGTCTGAAAAAAGAAAAGATTTATAATTTAAATTTTTTAAAAATTTTATTTAACCCAGGATTCAAATTCTGGTTTTAGTTATCATTGTACAATATGCTACTACTACTCGTCAATGCCTCTTTTGTTTATATATGTTATCACTTATAGTGTGTGGAAAGATTTTAAAAGAAATAGAATATATAGCACATAGTCAATTTTTTCAAGACATTTAAAAATTTTGTCCCCCCCCCTCCCAAAAAAAAAATTAGTTTCAGTAAATTTACATAAAAATTTTTTTAGACGTAAAAGAAACATTATTGTATTAACAACCTTTTTCTAATATTACCGGCTATAAAAGTACGGGCCTACTGGTAGAGCAAACGGCTTAATTATAATATTTATTTCACTTTTTTTTTTTTTTTTTTTTTAAAAAAGTCGATTTATTTTTTAAGGTTGATATTTTAATTAGAACAAATATTTTATTATTAATTGTCCTTAACAACTGCAGTTTGGGAAAATAAACAAACTTAATTTTTTTAATTCTGTTTTATGCTTATTATTTTAGTTAGATTAAAATTATGTAAATATGTTTAATTTTAGAAATTGAAAATTTAAATTTTTAAATAAAAATGTTTTTTTAAATTATTATCATTATATCTTATTATGATTATTAATGATAATAATGGTAGGTAAGAGAATGCTCTTTATTTACACATTTTGAATATAAGATCCGCGTAAAGTGCCTTATACCTAATGATTCAGTGTTCAAATCCTAAGTCATTTTTTTTCTGCATCTGAGTATGTTCGAACTAGCCGCTAAAATCCAACCTAGTTAACCGTCAAATTATTGATCAGTAAAAAGTAGATATATAATATTAATAGAAAAAAAAAATTAAAATGCCATCCACAGCCACACTTATCAAACTATAGTGATTTATTCTCTTTTGTTTTCATTTCTAATTTCTCTTAGAAGAAAAATTGAACAAATCTTTCTATTTAGGTTGATGATTACTTTTTAATTTTTTTTTTTTTTTTAATAATTTAAAAATAGAAATTGTACAAGTTTTATTATCTTATAACTTTTTAAAATTTGGTTTAATACTGGCTCAGAAATTGTATTTAAGTTTATTAGGTTTTAGTTCGATTCATGATAAAAACATGGAAATATTCATAAAAGAAATATAAATATGGACTTTACAGTCCATATGTTCCCCTACTTTTACGAGTTTTTTTAATGCTGAATTAAATGAATTTAGTAAATCTAGGGGAGAAAAAAAATTCTAAAAAAATATTAATCTTCAATCTCTAAGTTACATGGTGCGCGGTTTTAAAAAGACACCGAAAGTATGCTTAAACAAAATAAAGAAACTAAAGAGAACATGGAGAGCGTGTTTAAACGAATGAAGGGACAATAAAAGAACTGAAATATCTTAAAATACAAAATAAAGAAAATAAAGAGAACATAAAAAGCATTTTCACAGTAATGAAAAACCAAATTGAGAGTCAGACAAAAGAAAACAAACATCAGACAGAGCTATTAAGTGAACAAATAATTCATAGATTGGAAAATCATTTTGTAGAGTTATAAAGTAAAATTGGTGAAGTAAGTCTTAAAATTCAGTTGAATAAAGGTGAACCGGATAAGAAATTTGAACAATTGCATGGGATATTTGAAGAGGTCAAAACAAGGAATAGGCAAGAGTTAACTCAGACAAAGATAGTAATTAATTACTTGACTTAAGCAATTGAAATATTCAAATAAAAGTAAAAATCAAATTAAAATGCAATAAGAGATAACAAAGAGGTTAGTGAAAATAAAACTAGATATAAAAGAAAAGAAAATCATATCTAAGATAGAATTGGCTATGGGAAAACTAAGTGTGGCTCATGAAAATAGTCAAACAGTTGTTAATAAGATTGTGTATATACACTTCTAATCGCAATATTATCAATCAAAACTTAAAAATTAGTTTTTTTCAGGATGTGCAGGGGAGGTTCCAATTGTGTATTTTAGCAGCTTAGAAAGATATTTTAGTTTAAATAAATTGATTGAAGAGACTAAGATTGTGATTGCTTGCATACAGCCATCTCCAAAGTGCATTTTAAGCATGGTGAGATTACTTGTTGGGCAACTCTGAAAATTTTGACCAGTTTAAACAGACACTGTTAAATTCCTACTGGAGTGCAGATTGTCAAAAAGAGATACAACACTGTACTGCCCAAGAGAAATGTAGACTTGGAGAGGCATTCACTCCATTATTTCAACTGCAAGTAACTAAAATAAGAGCATTGACTGCTGATACTCTATCTGAAAACTAGCTTCTATACATAATTAGTTATAGTTTTTGTAATCACATTGAACAGATGTTAATAAGCCCTGATTGAAAACTGTAGAACAGGTGACTGAATTACTCAATGCATTTGATAGCAGCAAACCTGCAAATGACGATGATTGAGAGTGGGATTTAATTCCAAACATACAAAGCCATTTAAAAGGAGATAAGACCCCAAAGAAATTTCATTGATTATGAAAGATAATGGTATAGAGGAAGACCAAATATCAACCTTCATGGAGAACTACACAAAAAAGAAGGTTAACAGGTAGTCCAAATAGTCTCAATAGGACAAAAGTAATTTGTTGCTTTGGAAGTGGAATTGATATTAATATTGGAGGATATTACTATCAATTTGGTCATGAACCACAATAACTTATTAGAAAAAAAAATCATATTCCCGATACAGCTATTAAAAAGATGTAATGATAGGATGGAAAATGATGAAAGAATCTATTTAGAAAGAAGCAAAGTTAAATTCTTCTATAAATAAGGATGGCCTCTCAGTTAATAACTCTGAACTTGTTAATAGGTACATGATATAGGAGAATGAATAAATAATTATATAGTACATATTATAAAAATAGATACTACTGAGCACCAAAATATAAATAGTTTTAAAAAATGAACTGTGCTATTCAAATGCTAACAATAGTTGAAAAACGTCATGATAAATGAAAGTATAATAGTGTTAGTTGCTAAAAAATGTAAAAAAAATACCATATACTTTGAAACGAAAATTAATTTTGAGTTTATCAATGGTCGATTATGTTGCTTTATGTATTATTTATGAATGGAGAGTTTTAAATTATTTTGAGGTTGTCATGATTTATTGATACTTCAGAGTTCTTATCTCAGCACTGTTCTCAACCATTTCATATTTATATTCATTATCCTCTAAGTCTCAAAAGTGAGTCAGGCATATTTTTATATTTGCGAGTTTTGTAAAAGCGCAAGACTTTATTTCAATATATTGTTCATTATATGGTTTGATCAATATTATATTTGTGCTCGAGATAGCTCTCTTGGGGTTCATATTGAATGATACACTCATTGTCAGTGGGAAAATTCTTTGTCTCAGTGCAGGTGGATGAGCAAGTCCAATAAATAATTTTATTTAATGAAATTAATAAAAAAAATATGAATATGAATGTACTGGATTTGTATACTATATTATTTACACTAAATATGACATTACTGGTTATGCTTATATTAGTTTGTCAATTCGTTTTCAAAGATGTTTGACTAAGTGTGACATTATTGTAAAATTAAAAATAAATTTTTTTAGGGTAGAAAAAAAAGAGCTATGTTTAAGCTAAATCAACTCTATTTTATTCCTAAATGGAGGAGGGTCAAATATAACCATCATGCCTGAGTTTACATATGGTGCTTTTACGTGATTTTTAAATTATATATTACAGAATATTAAAAGTCATGTGTACAAAATAAATTTTAAAGTGTTTTGAAAACTATAATAATAATTGTAAAAATTAAAATGTATTGTAATTTTAATTTAAAATAAGAATTATTATTTTAAAATAAAAAAAAGCATTGCTATAGAAATCTGTCACAAATGACTGGGGAAGAAAAAACACTAAATTCATTTGCTTTTCAAAGAAAGAGAGAGAACGATTGTTACTTCTTTATCATGTCATTTACTAGAGAGAAGTCAATAAAAATTACAATGATTATTTAAGTAAATAGTATGCATTTTATAAAGTAAAAACCACTTGAATGCTTTTCCTGACCTTTCCAGCACTTTAGCTGAATATGGAACTGAAAAGCAAAAAAATGCCTTAAAATTAACTTTGATCCTGACAATCTATCAATTTAATTGCTGTTAAAGCTAAAGCTAAAATAATCCATGATACTTCCAATATAAAGAACTTGCATTTAATGCACTATAGAAGAGATATGTATGCCTATAATTAATTTGTAATTTTACTGATTTTGATGATTTAAAGTTCTGGAAAAATCCTCATAGAAAAATTGCCATGGAATGACTAAAAAAAAGTTAAAATGTTAATATTGCTAGCAGATATTTAAAATTAATGATTTTAATGGCCATACATATACGAACATGGAGATAGAATTATATGTAAGCTCACAAAGATCTTCAGGTAAAGCTACACATATCTTTCCTCTCATGTGTGCTTTTCATATAATTTTAAATGGTAATATATATATAATTTTACTTGTTAATTAAAGTTATTGCTAATAATTTTCTTGTTTGTCATTTCTCATCCAAAGTCCAAGTTGATTATATATTTTGACATTTAATAACAATATTAAGATGGAGAAGGGGGTAGCTATTTGATTATTACTTGTGACTATTATAGATTTGTCAATTAAAAATAAAATGTGTATATAGTTAGGCCACCATGTACATGGTCTACCATTAGTTATCTTTAAATCCTCTTAGGTTAAAATTAATTTGTAAATATTGTATTTTTTCCTTTTATTGTTAACTTTATTATTAAAAATTATAAAAAGGATGATTACCATTACAATATATATATATATATATATATATATATATATATATATATTAAAATGCTTTTCTCTTTCAAAATTTAAAATAATAGTTTATTTTTACCTATTATATAAGATTTAGATCAAATAATGAAGACTTTATTTATTTGCTATAAATAAATTTATTGAAATGATCTAAAGAATATATATTTAATATTTAATTTTTTGAACATATGTAATTGATCTTACAGAGAAGCAAAGACATATAATTTAAAAAAAAAAACTTTGACGTATAGCATGACATCTTTTGACATTTGAACATTCTCAAATATTATGGTATATTTATGTTGAATGTTTGTGTGAAAGATTGTATGTTACTAACCAATGGTTTGTGTGATTGTAGAAATATATCAGGATATCATTTTAAAAAAAATGAAGGCAGACATTTTAGAGATTGTATTAGAGTCAAGATAGATTGTAATATATAATAAGATTTTGAATTTATGATTTTTAATATAATTGTTCTTTTATGGCTAATTCTTATGATGTTAATAGTATATAATTATCAATACATTTGCTATTTTTCACCACGTAATAATTCATCTATTGCTCAATTTACATGTCTATTTAGTTAGAGATACCTAGTCCTTGAATTATAGATTTATTAAAATATACAATCTGTAATAGATATAAAATGGTCTATCATAGAGATCAATTCTCTCATCTACTTTATGATCGTTTAAAAACAAAATGGAAGAAATTTATGTATGATCTTTCTTGATCTTGCTTTGACTTCTCAAAGAAGCTCTTTTTCTAAAAAAGAAAAGTTATCCAAAGAATAGGGTTATATTTCTGATCCAAGTGCAAATTGTCAAGTTTAATAACAGACAAACATTCTGTAATCTGAATATAATGTTTTGAAATAAAAATCTGAAATACAATCTTTCCCAATGCTATTTGAGAGTAACTTTGTATTATAGTCTGTCTTCTGTTTCCTACTTACTTAAAGTTAAATCAAAATTAATTTCTAATATTAATCTTCTTGGAAATTTGGAAGTTATTACTTGATATTAGCACAGACTTTCACATGACCCACCACTCACCACTCTATCTCATATCACTGATACACTTGAACACATATATCATGAAATACATACATTGGTGATTGTTTATATTTTCAACGTATATGTGTACAAGTGTATCAGTGATATGAGATAGAGTGGTGAGTGGTGGGTCACGTGAAAGACTGTGCTCATATACCCTACATATTACATATATTGATACAGGTTTATAATAAGCTTGTATTTCAGTTATTACTTGATATTGTGTTGCAAGAATTTTAAATACAATTTTTTTAGAATTAATTTGTTGGTAAATATTGTACCCTGTTTGAAGAAAAAGATCCCATCCTAAATTTTTCGATATTCAATTAAATGTTATTATATATAGACTACTGATATATTCAAGTCCACCTTTTTCAATATTTTTTTATTCTTACACATAGTTTGCCATCAAATACCAGAAATAACTTCATTAAAGATATATAATTTTTTTAAGAAGATCAGATTTATCATTAACTCATGGTATATAGTTTCACTACTTAAACATAGTCTCGAATCGAATATTTTTTTATTAAATGTTTAACCAAGAATCTGTAATTGAAATAGTTGTGGCATAAAAATAATATTTTTCTAATGTTCTGAACATACTTCTTTTTCCATACTCATCAGTAAAGTCAGCTGTATTTCATCTTCTTACAATTAGTCTTTCATCTACAGATTCAGAACAAACTAGTGCTATTGTAATCATCTGCTTTATAAATTAACTGATATACATAGATGTGTATAAATACTAATCGTAAACCATATAGTTAATGACTATTTAATCTATGGCTACAATAGTAGCCTTAAAATACTTAATAAAGCCCCCAGTGAATCTGTGTCCAGACTGGAATCTCTAAATATTTTTTTAAATATTTTATTACTAGTTAAACTGTCAAAAATATGCATATGCTAAATATAAATATTAATAGACTAAAGCTAAACTAGTCAATACAATATTTAAAATTACCGCAAATTCAAAATTAAACAAGATTATTACTTTTTCATTTACCATTGTCAAACTTCCTCCACTCACAACTTTGACACCATCCATGCTGGTTCAGAACGAAATGCATCTTGGAGGGGGGGCATTTGTCTTTTATTGTATCTTTATTTATATGAATTTAAAAAGAATGGGGAAGTATGGATGTGTTTATTCTTTCTATAAAGATATTATATGCGGGACAGAGAAAGGTGAATAACTCCGTGTGTGTAAATTTAAAAAATCAGATATATTAATCTTTAACTGAGGTTTAAAGTTTATATCTGTGCTAGAGATAATCTCTAGTTTCGAAAATGATTAGTGATAATCATTAGTGTATTTATCAGCAATGGATGGTGTCAAAGTTGTGAGTGGAAGAAGTTTGACAATGGTAAATGAAAAAGTAACAATTTACTTTAGATAAATACTTTGCATATAATAAAGATATATATGATAGATAATGACCTGGGCCAACTGATGAGTGCTGGTTCAGCACGAAATGCATCTTGGGGGTCATTTGTCTTTTATTGTATCTTTATTTATATGAATTTAAAAAGAATGGGGAAGAATGGAGGTGTTTATTATTTCTATAAATTAAACAAGACTAGCCAAAGAAAATAAACTTTATAACACATCCATTGGTTTCCTATCAAAGCCGACTTCTCAAGGGCAAAGAGCTTAAAAATAATAAATATTTACTATTTTACAACAATTGTAATTCCATCCCACATAACTTAATATTAAAATAACTCTTAAACTAGTTAATTGCTTCAGAATCATTAGATTTAATAATAAAGATTTTAATTTCATTTAGTGTGGTCTATATTTCTTTCACAGATATATAAAGCAGAACTAAAATAGTTATTTCTAACCCTACTTTAATGTACTTATATTGTTTCAGAATAATAAGTTTTATAAAGATTATTTGACTGTTGGCTACTCTGATAAAATTGTTAGATATTTTATTTAATAATTATTATGATTCTGTTAATAACTGTAATAATGTGAAGGATAAAAAAAATATATAAATTGTATTTCTTTGCCTAAGTAAGAATATTAATTTGTTTGGAAATAAAAGTTTTTGAAAGAGGGGTATTGCTTTGAATAATTAATACAAAAGAGATTTGTGATAAGAAGACTATTTCTGTAGAGTATATTATCCTTTGTATTTGTAAGAAGTTGTCTATAGGTCAGAGTAGGTTGAGCTTAAATGAAAAAATAAAATTACATCGGAATAGTGTAGAAATAAGTATCTTAGTTCTGCTTTATGTATCCATGAAAGAGATACAGGCCACACTAGGGTAAGGTTGTCTTCTTTGAAAAAAAAAATGAAATAAATCATACAGACAGCACAAAGCTAAGGATATATTCTTTGAAAGAAATTAAATAAAAAACTTTATTACTAAAAATTTATGATTCTGAAACAATTGACTTGTGTAAAGTTCTTTTAATACTAAGGGGTGCGTAGGGTGTAATTGGGAATTGTAGGTAATAGTTTAATATATATATATATATTATAATTGAAATAATAAATTTAACGGTTTACAAACTATTACAAACAATCCTTAAATCCCCAGAAGTTAACCAAAAGTATTTCTGCGGATTTAAGAATTGTTTGTAATAGTTTGTAAACGATTAAATTTATTATTTCAACTATAATTACAATTTTGTTTTTAATTAATGGGCATTTTATTTATTTTACACACACACACTCACACATATATGTTTTAGTGTTTTGATTTGGCAGGGAAACCAATAGTTGTATTATAAAGTTTATTTTCTTTTTATGTCAAAGCATAGGCCGGGAAGCGAACCCGCAACAACTGTCTGCGAGCAACTGCTTAGCAAGGCGGCTGCTCGGACCTCTCGGCCAACGCTTGTCGGTAGTTTATTTTCTTTGGATAGTTTTGCTTAATTTTGAATTTGCGATAATTCTAATTATATGCTAAATATATATTTTGTTTATCATTATTTATAAAAAATGCTTTTTTTAAGCCTTACATTTAGCTTATATAATAAGGTGTGCAGTATGCTAAAATTAGCCTCAAGGTGTCACAGTTTGACTATCATTGTACTATATAATAATAAAGGGTGTATTAAAATATATTTTGTAGAATAATAATGAATCTAAAATATTAAAGAAATAACTGTTATTTGATTTCATGTTTAAGAAAGTAAAAATAAATATATGGTCTGTAGAATAGAAATATTGTGCTATTATATCACTTTGATGCTCAAAATCTCTTCCCAAACAATTGGCTACATGTTTGTTTATTTATGTTATATAGAAATATCTTAATTTTTTTTTATAGAGAGTTGCAATAAATAAATAAAAAAAAAACGAAAATAAAAGAAAGAGGAAAAAATAATATAACAAAAGGAAAATTTAAAATTTAAATAATGAACATTTAAATATATGTATATTGTCTATACCAAACTTCATGTAATTATAAGGAACTTGAACTCAGACCTTCGATCTCCCTACAGGTATCCAATTCATATTATACAACTGATACACATGACCACATACATGTGACGAAGATAAATAATTTCCAATATAGATATTTCATGTTGAACCAGCACTCATCAATTGATCCAGATCATCATCTCCCACCCATATATACAATCAGTGCTCATTTTATATTAAGATAACAAATCTTCAAACTTTAATGGACATGTTTCAAACGTCTACATTCTCTCACTCTTTAGTCATCCACATCATTAAAAATCCAAGAGTGGAATGCTCTAAACCCTTGTTGATACCAATGTTATTATCATATCCATGTTGAACTTAAGTCAGTCTGCCCCTTCACATAGAAACCTTAGTATGACCATTTAATTATACATAAGAGGGATGGGCAGAAAACAGGCTAAATATATAATGTTTAAACACATGTATATTGTCGATGCCAAACTTAATGTGAGTTCAAGTCCTTTATAATTATGTTAAGTTTGGTATAGACAATATACATGTATTTAAACATTACATATTCATTCTGTCCATCACCTCTTCTATATAATTAAATGGATATATTAAGGTCTTATGTATGATGAATCAGAATGACTTAGGGTCAACATGAATATGATAATAACATTGGTATCAACAAAGAATTTGAGCATTTCATTCTCGGAATTTTAATAATATGGATGGCTGAAAAGTTAAAGAATGGAGAAGATTGAAGCTAGACCATTAAAGTTTGTGAATATTTGATATCTTAATATAAACTGAATATTAACTGTATGTATGCCAGAAAGATGAATGCCGGTTCAGTATGAAATATATATATATATATATATTGAGGATTATTTATTTTTTTCACGTCTATGTGGTCATGTGTATCAATTATATAAGATAGATTGGATAGCTGTAGGGATATTGGAAGTCTAAGTTCTAGTCTCTTATATTTAACTTAATTAATTATAATCTAATGGTATTATGAATGTTTGAATGTCACTAAAGTGACTAGAAATATTATCATTTCCAGTACCATTTTTACTCATTTTTTATATTTAATATTTTAATGGACAAATAGGTGGAAAACCATTTCAATAAATGAGAATTCTGTTTTTTAAAATCGAATTAAAATTTACATTTACAATTTTTTTTCCAGAAACTTACTATGTGTTCTGAAATAATAGTATATTGTTTAAACAAGATTTTAACCAAAGGTAAGAACTATTTTGGTTAGTATTCATTCTGCTAAATATGTTAGAGTGAGACAAGCTTTATGGACTTAAAATTTGAAATCTTAACATTCAGACTCTTGATAAGAATGTTTTGATTTCAGATGAGAATTAAGAGAAGTTTGTATTTTTCAAGTTCTCAAATATATATATATATATATTTATTAAACGCACATTTTTTTTACTTATGTAATATTTACTGAGGCTATAACCTCGATAATATGCGTATAAAATGCGATAGTAGGGACTTCTACAGGTGTTTTAACCACAAGCTTACGCTATGGAAGAAAAGAGGGGATAGCGTAAGCTTGTGGTTAAAACACCTGTAGAGGTCCCTACTATCGCATTTTATACGCATATTATCGAGGTTATAGCCTCAGTAAATATTATATATATATTAATTGTCTTTCTATGAACTCATAAAAGCAAAGCTATTGTTTCAGTTACACAATTTCTTATAATTGGTTATTGCCTTAGAAACATCTTACCTTCAAATTCAACTGGATTTTAAAACATTCATATATATTATATGAAGTAAGTTTTATTTCAGAAGCTGAAGTCTCATAAATATAAAAGTCAAATAGTTATTTGTTGACAATGCTGTTTTAATGATAACATTATTTTATATGATCTATTAATTATTTTCAGTTATGTAACTTTTTTTTTTAAAAAAAAAGAAAGTATAATAATTTGTCCTTTTCGATTTATAGTTTATAATTATTTGGAAATATAAAAATGTTTTGGTTTTATAAATGAAAGTTATTTTGCAGATTATAAAACATCCACTCATATTCTTGAAGCATTGGAAGCTCTAAGTACATCAAAAATATTATGTATGGTAAGAGAGAGATGAATTTAGATTAATTATTTCATGTACGTATGTTTAATTAAAACACAGATATAATAATTTTTATTTGCTTTACATTTACATTTGGGCTATAAATAATTTGACAATTTCTAGATTAATAATTTCTTAATATCAATTATTAATGTATTTGTCTAGTGAGAATAATGAATATAGAAAGTTGATACTTGTAAACCATATAGCATATATGTTTATACACAAGGAATTGGGTAAAGAGGAAAGACTATTGTTTTTCTAAAAAGTTTTACTTTGTGCTTTGAATTGAGAATATTCCATTTACTTAATAAACCAATTTTAGTGTGTTAACTTTAATATACTGCATAAAATAAATTGCAGAAAATGTTTATATTTAAATCAAAATATTAATTCTTATGTGAAGATTAAGATGTTTCAATCTTGTGTTTCATCTAATGATTAATGGTTGTGTTTGTAATATCTGTATAGAAATGTAGGGTATCTAAAAATGTTTCCATAAAAGGTGAAATGTTCCATTTTTATATGGAAATAAATTGTTCCTCATTCTTTATGATATGTGTGGTGTTGGATATATTAACGTTTGTTTATGAATATATACAAACTTTAAAATAAAATGTCCATTCATAATATTTATAAATAAAACAGACTACTAGTTCTGTAACTGTGATTCAGATATTTCAAGTTGACAATAGAATATGATTTTTTTCAATTATATGTGTAATAAGAAAAAAATGGAGGATAGTCTTAAATTTTTTATAATGGTGAATTGTTACTATGTAATAAATATTGTAACAATTTCGTAAATATTAGCGTTGCTGCCACAGATTTATTGAACTCAAAATTTTTTTTTTGTATCTTTTTAAAACTGCAGGAAAACCAATAGGACTATGTATATGCAATACCATCATTCTCTGTGGCTTAACTTCCTTTTTAAAATGGAATATGACATGTTACAATCGGACAAAATTTCGATTTTTTAATTCATATTTTTATTAATAAGTTCATTTAATTTTTTCCCTCTAGATTGCATGAAAAAGACAAGGGTACTAATTTTTTATCAGCCAAAGTTTTTAATAAAATGAATTCAAAACACTTCAATGATATTGCAATTTCAAGGCATTCATCCTGAAAATAAACACAATGTAGATAAGTATTCAATTTAATTTTTTTATTATTTAAATATTATTATTTTATATTTTTTTATTATTCATAATTTATTAACGTGTTTGTGTTTGTATTAGTGTGTCTTTGTAGTATATATATTGTACCTGTATTCAAATTAAAATATAATGAAAGTAGTGATTTATGTAAAATTTAATTTTGGGGATCTGATCCAAATTTGGGGCAACTTTATTTTATAGACAATGGTTTTCAAAAAGTTTAATAATTTATTACTGTGTTTTATATTTGTATACGTCTATGTTTGTATAACAAATAATGATATATATATATATGAAAAACAAAATCAAGTTAAAAACTTGTTAACGCTTGAAAACAAAAAAACAAAAACCTTAAAAAAAAACTCCCTCTCTATCACCCTACTTTACTATTAGAATAACAACTCCAAAGTGGTGGGTTTTTTTTTTTTCTCTTCTTTTTCCCTATTAAAGAGAGAAGATTATAAAGGGGGAAAAAAGGGAGGGGAAGTTGGAATTATCCTTTTAAATGACGGTGTTTTTGGTAGAACGCCATCTGTTGATATATATATATAATATTATAATATTAAAATTTTTAAATATTTATTTATAAATTTGCATATATATATAATCAAGGTATTATAGAGCAGTGCAATGTAAATTTTAAGACTAATTACCAGATGTACAGAAACGTTGCAGTTGGTAAAACAAACACAAAATGTACTGGGCATAGTACCATGTAAAAATATAAAAGTTAAAATAAAGAAAGAGAGGTTTCAAATGGTGTGTGTGGTAATAGCCATAATGGTTATGTATACCACATGGAATTGTATGCAGGCAAAGAGTCAAATCCTGATTCTTGCCTATGTCTTGGTACTCATGCTGTGGAATCAGTAGTTTTGCCACATCTTGCATCACATTATTTTCAAGTTTATATCTAGCAAATGAGTTACATGCAAATAATTTATATCTCTGTGAGACAATAAAATATAAAAAAATAGCACCACTGGTGTACACAAAAAATATAAAATGAAAAAAGAAAACTCATTTTATCATTGATACAGACAGTAGTCTTCAATTTCTAGTTTTGGATAGACAAGAAGACAATTGCTCTAATTACAAATGTATATCCACCTTCTGTAAATGATTAATTTCGTATCTTCTATTATAAAAATCTTTTTTATAGACTACTTGAGATTTTTTAACTTTTGGAGTATAAGATAAAAATGAAGAATTCTTATGCAATTACTTTTTAAATTCTAAAGCTATGGATTATCTCAGATAAGAAGTATTACATATAGTTTGAATGAGAATGTTGTGAGGAATTCAAAGAAATTATCAAGGAAGATGTAATTTTAAACTTAGTTAATGATAAATTAGAAATTATGAACAAACAATAAAGTTAATAATTTTTTGGATATTAAAATTTCTCTTTTTTCTTACTTTTTTTTAATGGTAATCACTATTTGTCTTAGTCTGATTGTTTTTCTTAGTTTGTCTATTTTTGTCAATATAAAGTATTTTGTTCTAATATTATTAAAACTGAAATCATTGTGAAAATTATGGTTCAAGTCAGTATTTTAAAAATTGAATATGGGACCACATAACCTGATATAGTTTTAAGCAATGCACTATAAAATTTGTAATTTGTTAAGTTACATATACACACATATATGTACATATATATATAATTAATATATTATAATATATAATAGTTTATTACCGTTAAATTTATTCTTTTTATTATGATTACAATTTTGTTTTAATTATCAGGCATTATATATATATGTCATATTATTATTACTATTTGCGTGATATTCCGTGTAGTGAAAAAGCTAAATGCTGACGTTTCAGTACAATATCAAGTACCTTCCTCAGAGCGTTCTCTTTCTCAAATCATAAGAATGCATGTGAGATTTAAAATCGTTTTTATCGTTTTATTTCTCCTCATATTTAAATTCTATTGGTTGAGAAGTTTTAAAATTTATTTTCTCTTCCAATAGTTTCTTCCAAATGTTGTTAATCTTCTTTAACTCACACCTTTCATTTATGCTCTTGGGCCTTTTAAAAATCTCTATAGCTTCTCTTAGCAATCTCTGGTCATATTGTTCAATTTTTGCTAAAATATTTGTTTTTTCAAAATTGATATCATGATTTGTTAATTTAATATGAGAATAAATAGCTGATGAATTGGATTTTTCTCTCACTGCCAGAATGTGTTCTTCCTTTCTAATATTTATTCTACGATTAGTCTGTCCTATATATGTATGTGGACAGACCCTACATGGAATTTCATACACACCATGACACTCCAAAGCAATTTTATCTTTAGGAAGAGGAAATATTTCACTAATTTTTTTATAAGTAGTGTAAATTGTGTGAATATTATTATTCTTTAAAATGTTACCAATTCTATCAGTTACTCCTTTAATATATGGCAAAAGTGTCTTAATTTTTGATGTATCAAAATCTTTTTTCTTTTGATATGTATAAGCCCTATTAATAATTTTGTAATTAAAACCATTATGAAGAAGCATTTTATTAGTAGCAAAAAGGTCCCGGTGAAAATGGCTATCATCAGAAAGTCTCTTTGTTCTATCCAATAATGTCTTTGCCACTGAAAATAGTTGTGCAGGATGGTGATGAGAGGAAAAATGCAGATATCTCCCAGTGTGTGTTGGTTTTTTATATATACCATGGGATAAAGAAACATCTTCCCTTCTTTCAATCAAAACATCTAAAAAAGGTAATTGATTATTATTTTCTATTTCCATGGTAAATTTAATATTGTTGTGAAGAGAGTTTAAAAAATTAAAAAAGTCATCAAGAACATGCTTACCATGAGGCCAAATAACAAAGGTATCATCAACATACCTCAGCCATATAGATGATTTTTTAACTGCTAAAGTCAAAATTTTATTTTCCAAATCCTCCATAAAAATAGAAGCTAATGCTGGAAAAATTGGTGAACCCATAGCTAGACCTGATGTTTGTTTATACATCTGCCCATCAAAAACAAAAAATGTATTCGATAAGCAGTGTTCAATCAAAACCACAGCAAAATTAGGCAACTGAATATTTTTTAAAACTTGAATCGCTTCATTTACAGGTACACTAGTAAAAAGTGAAACAATGTCAAAACTTACCAAAATATCATTCTTAGTCAATTTAATGTCCCGGATAAGCTCAAGAAAATGATATATCCCATGGTATATATAAAAAACCAAAACACACTGGGAGATATCTGCATTTTTCCTCTCATCACCATCCTGCACAACTATTTTCAGTGGCAAAGACATTATTGGATAGAACAAAGAGACTTTCTGATGATAGCTATTTTCACCGGGACCTTTTTGCTACTAATAAAATGCTTCTTCATAATGGTTTTAATTACAAAATTATTAATAGGGCTTATACATATCAAAAGAAAAAAGATTTTGATACATCAAAAATTAAGACAATTTTGCCATATATTAAAGGAGTAACTGATAGAATTGGTAACATTTTAAAGAATAATAATATTCACACAATTTACACTACTTATAAAAAAATTAGTGAAATATTTCCTCTTCCTAAAGATAAAATTGCTTTGGAGTGTCATGGTGTGTATGAAATTCCATGTAGGGTCTGTCCACATACATATATAGGACAGACTAATCGTAGAATAAATATTAGAAAGGAAGAACACATTCTGGCAGTGAGAGAAAAATCCAATTCATCAGCTATTTATTCTCATATTAAATTAACAAATCATGATATCAATTTTGAAAAAACAAATATTTTAGCAAAAATTGAACAATATGACCAGAGATTGCTAAGAGAAGCTATAGAGATCTTTAAAAGGCCCAAGAGCATAAATAAAAGTTGTGAGTTAAAGAAGATTAACAACATTTGGAAGAAACTATTGGAAGAGAAAATAAATTTTAAAACTTCTCAACCAATAGAATTTAAATATGAGGAGAAAGAAAACGATAAAAACGATTTTAAATCTCACATGCATTCTTATGATTTGAGAAAGAGGACGCTCTGAGGAAGGTACTTGATGTTGTACTGAAACGTCAGCATTTAGCTTTTTCACTACACGGAATATCTCGCAAATAATAATAATAATATGACATCTTTTATCCGTGAAAACATTAGAATTAACATATATATATAGGTTGTGTTTTAGAGTTTATTTTTTTGGCTAATCTGGTTGAGTTGTGAATTTGGGGTAATTTTATTGACTAGTTTGGCTTTAGGCTTATATATATATATATAATAAAGGTAATATTAATTAACTATTATATACAGACTTCAATATTGAAAGACTGTATATAATAGTTAATTACTGTTATATTTATTATTTTTATTGTTATTACAATAGTTTTTAATTAACGGACATTATATATATATATATATGAAAATACAGTAAAATTCTCATAAATTATAGTTATTTTTAGAAGTACTGATTTAATTTGATTTAATGGATTAAATAAGATTAAGGATATAAAGTACAATTCCATAAAATTCTTGGATATTCGAGTTATATGTAATGAATACAATTTGGATTATTTTATGTTAAATAAACCAATTGAAACTAGAGGTTTTATTCCATATGAATCACATGTACCTATAAGTCATAAGTTGCTTGAATTAAAGTTATTCTTATTTTGAAATGAAAAATTATGCAAATATTCTAGTGATAAAATAAAAAATGTAAATTTATTTGTTAATGATTTATTGACATTGGTTATAATAAAAATGATATTGCTAATGTTATTAAAAACTTTAAAAGGAATCAACAATAAAATAAAACTAAAACTAAAAATAATATCAAAATGAAATGGATTCGAATGCCATTTATATCCGATGAGCAGGTCAAGTTTATTAAGAAAATTTATAGTAGTTTGTGTCATGTTGTTTTTTTCTCAACAAATAATACAAATGGATTCCTTAATAACTCTAAAATTCCAAATTGAAATTTTAATCAAAATTGTATTATATGTAAATTGATATGTAAATATGGCTTACAATATATTGGTGAATCTAAATATACATTGGAGAAGAGAATAAAAGATCATATGCTTTTATATAATAGAATTCAAAAAGAGAAACAATCAAGAAAAGATGTAAATAAACCTTCATCATCTGTTATGTTTGATCATAATAAATCTTGTCAATATGAATTTAATTTTGATTGTAAAAATATAAAAATTATGAAAATTGGACAATGCCACAATAAACATAAAATAAAAGAGGCTATGTTGATTTCAAGAAATCGTCAAATGTTAATGAATCGGCAATCATCAAATGTTAAAATAATAGAATTGTGGGAGAACTAAATCTAAATTGAACTATGGATATTGTGAAAAGATGTCTCACTTTGATTATTTAATGTTATATAGTTGATAAAACTACAAGATGTATAGTAGAAACTACTTCTAAAAATAACTATAATTTATGTGAATTTTACTGTATTTTGATATATATACATACACATACACACACACACACATATATATATATATATATTTGAATATTACATATATTTTGGAAAGAATATGGACATCAAACTGTATATGTATATCAATTATTTTTTATCATTAGCAATTTTCTGCAGATTGCAGGTATATCCAAATTTAATTCATCATATCTCAGTCATAATCTTTTTTTTATAACCACAAAAAGATGTACTATTTTATCAATGCATATTGTATATAAAGGTTTTTTTTTTACAATCTCTTGGATCCAATTTAAGACTCCATATGATCACCAGTTATCACAATAGCTAATGATATATTATACTCAAATCCATTTGAATGTCTATCAGTGATACATATTTATTCTCTCACTCATGTATTTAGCCTTTGATCCCTTTCAGTTCACATGATAACCATTCTTTATGCTTATACAGGCTACTATATGGAGAGTTTTGCCTCTCTGTTATCACTTTTAATTGCTCCAAAGATATATCTCTCTATATGTTTTTAAGTTACCTGAATTCTTTATATTGTTTTTTTTATTAAGTATTAAAGTCTCTTATCTAAAAGTAAGAACTGGAAAAATAGATCTATTAAAATCTTTTTCACACACACACACACACACATATATATATAAAACTGAATATTTGTAAATACAGTAACTAAATAATTAAAAAATATTTTATCCACTTAGGAGCACTTCGATTATCCCAGTAATCTTTGTCAACTAAAGCTTTGAAGTGCTAACTTTCCCACAATTCCATGATCTTAACATTTGCTCCTTGCCTGTTAATTAAGTCATATTTATATTTGTATATTAGCATAGCTTCCTTTATTTTTCTTTTATTGTTATTTTTTTCAATTTGCAACATTTTTACATTATTAAAATTGAAGTCAAAACCATAAATATATGATTTATTATGGTTGTAAAAAACAGATGCTGAAATATTATTATCCACTATGCAATTTTGTTTCTATTTCTGAACTTATTTTAATAATAGCAAGTGTTCTTTAGTTGTTTTTTCCAACATACATCTAGATTCACCTATATATCCACTACCACACCTACATATCCAATTATAAATGATACAATTTTTATTTATAAATTTTTCTTTAGTTGACAAAGATTACTGGGATATATATATATATAAACATATGACTCTTATTTTAACAATATATTGTGATGATCGCACATACTGCAGTCACACATATAAATATTAAACATTCACAGAATATTAAATATCATGTTTGATAAAATAAAGAAAAAAGAAAAAAGGGTGAGCTTAGAAAATTTACAGAACAAAGAAATGTTTCAATTAATTAAAAAAGAGAGGGAAGTAGAATCAAAAAGATTCTTATCTTTTACCCTCCAAAGTTTGGATTTTGGTGAAATTAAAATGTAAAATTAGAATTATTGGAGGTGTACGTTAAAAAATAAAGTGATAAAGAAATATAAATCAAATGCAAGTTAAAATCTGATTTTGAAAGAAAGTAAAGTTTAAAAAAACCTTAAATAGCGTGCAAAACATAGAAAGTTAAACATAATCAAAAGATAAGGATCTGGGTTTTAAAGTACACATTTGATGATAAACGAATATAGACAGCAATAATAAATGCTTGTCTAAACTTAAATATAAAAAAGAGAGAAAAACATGTATTAAAATCTGTGTAATTAAATTAAAAAATATTGAAATAAATAAATGTACATAGTGCTACTAGATTGGATAAAACAAATTTACATATGGTCGAAGGCATAGTAAGAAAGGTGTGAATGAAAGTGAAAACAAAGGATCGGAAGGACAAAGGCTGGTGGAATTTTTTTAATTAAAAAAAAAGGTTTTCAGCAGAGATTAGAGCTAGAGACTTCATGTTGAGAGGGTGGTAAAACACAGCTCCAATAATCAACCAATATAGTTAACAAATATGACTTTCAACATCGGTGCCTCATCTAGAATGGCTGGCTAAGGCCATCATAATCGCTGGTCAATCCGGACTTACTGTACTAATGGTTCTGGCCAAGATATAACAACTGCTGTCATAGTGCCTGCTGGTGGATTCATTTAGTTGCCTTGTCCTCGATGCCTTGCTCTTGATGCCTCGTCCTTGATGCCTTAAACACTGAGAAGCTACACACAACCAAATCTAACCTGCGACTGTCCCTCCTAAAGAAGTGGAGAAAATCCACGTGATGGTCGGCAAGACGTTGGTTAAATTCAGAGACTAAAACCTAGGTAAAGATATATACTATTTTGTTATATATTTCAGTGTGCACATAGTTTAATTAGACAATGGCCACATGCCTTTTGTGAATGATAAAGACATTCTTGATTTTTTTTGATAAATACCCAGACTGACGATTTATAAATGTACCATCATTTATAATAGTTTTATATGTATTCTTTTCTTGTAGCACTATAGATTATAATCTGTTTTTCATTTCATGTTAATGTGTTTTTTTTTTGTTATATCTCTTTTACGATTAATTTATTCTATTAAATCTATTATTTTATTTAAACCTGCCTTGTCTCGTTCTTCGCCACTCCAAAAGGGTAGTCTAGTCTAAGGGTGGGAAAACTATTATTCCTTTTTTTTTTTTTGATTATTGAATTAATACGTGGAAGTTGGTGGTGCAGTATTTGATCCTGTTAAATTTATAAATCATCTAAGTGCTGTGACTCTGTCAGATCTTACAGCAGTCGAGAGATGGTTGGTCGGGAAAAATAATCTGGTGCTATATCCATATAGCATAAAGATTTGGTCAAATATGGATATAGACTCGTGCATGTCCGTATGTTTTCTCTGCTTGAGGTAGTGGAAAGTGGATGATCTTGAATCATTAGAATTCCCCATTACGCACTCATAAAAGGGAAGTGTAGCCTTCGATCGTCCCGTGCCCGTTACAATATATATAATGCCATCTATTGTCATAAATACAAGCATATGCAAGTTTTTAACTTGTGTTTTTTGTTTTTCATAAATGTACCTTTCAGGTCTTTCTTGCAATGATATATATTGCAGAGACTTCTACTATGTGGTGATGCTGAACTGATATCAGACCCATGTAGCTATCTGGCATGCTATGCTGAGTTTGAAGACATTACATGTCTAAAAGATTCATGCTTGCAAGCTGAATAGAAACTGTTTCTTAAATGCTCAGAGTTTGTGTTTTAGATCTACTTTCTTAATCCTGTCCTTCACTGACGATAGCAAATAGCTTGAAATCATGATCTGAAGGTGGAAATTAAGTTAGAGATAGTGAAATATGACGTTTATGTAAACAAACGCTTGAAGGTGTTTTTGGTATAACGCCATCTATTGTCATATATATATATTATATTAGTATTTGATGTCTGTATTTTTAAAGCAATATACGTAATTATATAACTGAATATTTGTAAATACAGTAAATAAATAATTAAAATTTTTATCCACTTAGGAGCACTTTAGATTATCTCAGTAATCTGTGTCAACTAAAGCTTTAAAATGCTAACTTTCAAAAGCATTTCAAAGCTTTAGTTGACACAGATTATTGAGATAATCTAAAGCACTTCTAAGTGGATAAAATTTTTAAGTATTTATTTACTGTATTTACAAATATTCCGTTATATAATTACACACACACATATATATATATATATCTATTGTAATCTCCATGACAGGATTTACATACATGGTTTTTGGTAAATGTATATGCATTTTGTTATTATGTAAAATGTAGAAAAGCCATGAGTGTAAAAGTAAATTATGAAAAAGTTTAAAATAATAATAATTACTGTAAAAATTAAAAGTATATTACAATTCTTTATTGTAAAATAAATTGACTATTAAAAATATTAAGTTGCTACGGAAATCAGTTGCAAAACTCTTAAATCACCTGAATCACCTGATTTTTTCAAACAAAAGAAAGGTAAGATAATTCTTTATTGTGTTGCTTACAAAATGGAAGTCAAGAAAATTTTAATGATTGTTTAAATAGATATAATACAGTTTCAGGACTAACAGCTCCGGAGTGTCTTATCCTAAAACGTCCATAAATGTAGCTTATTATGGGAACTATAAATAAAAGAATGCCTTAGGAATTTAGCTTTTACAACTTAAAACATTCCTTTCAATTCGTTGTCAAACAAAATACTCTTCTATGACTGGATTAATAATTTGTGTACTTTTGCTATTCCCAATCATAGCAAAAAGATTCATGGTAATAAATTATAAAAGGAATTTAATGAAAATAACCCACAAGAAATTAAAATATTAAATGAGAATTCTTATGGCCATATATCTGATTCAAAAGTTAAAGAAAAGTGAGCTCAATGGAATATAAATAAGTAACTGAATAAACTTAGTTAAACTTTTTATGAATTGTTAAGAATAAGCAAAGATTTTCCTGTCGCACATGCTCTTTATAAATACTTACGTATATATATATATGTGTATATGATTTTTTATATTATTTTCATTACATTCGTTAATTAAAATTATTGTTAATAATATTGATGCTTGTTCATTTCTCATCCGAATTCTAAGATTATTTTACTTCCTTTGTTTTATAATAGTCTCATAAATGTGGAGAGGGTAACAATCAGGAAATATGGCTGGATTTGTATAAAGGCTTGTTCTTTACATGTACACCCAGTCTGATTGTTATCAGTGATTAATATAAATTTGTTATTAAAAAGTAAAAGTTGTATAGTCACTCCCGATGTACATGGTCACACATTTGATTTCAAAATTTCCCTGGATTAAATTAATTTATAAATATTTTATATTTTCTTATATAATATTGACGAACCATTACAATATATTATTTCTACTAGCACTCCATTAAACTTTAATTCTACGATTAATTTCATCCATTATATTACCATTGATATTAATAACCTCATAAAGTATTTGTGATTGTTAATGTCTAATTCATGATTATTGATATTCTTCTTTTCAGAAAATCGGTTAAAGATTACTAGAGTCTTTTTAAGTATTTATGTTTAATCCATCTTTATTTTCTTCATCTCATTACTCTTGCAATATTTCCTAAGAGTTTGAAACATTATTTACAAAAAAATAGCCATATCGTCTGCATTATGAAGATGACTTAAATAATCTTCATATATTTTGAATTCCATTAGCTTTCGGTTTTGAAAGGCAAAATATTTCATGAAAATTAGTTGCAAAATATTTTGGAGACATGGAATTTTTCTGACCCACACCCTTAACAATTAATCTTTTTGGAATCACTTTGTAATATAACTAATCCTGCTGCAGTGTGATAAATATTATTTAGAATATGACAATATGCTGAATTTATATTTTGATAGTGTACATATTTATTCACTGTTTAAAAATTAAAGACAAATCACTTTTCATAAATTACAAATCCAAAGCACAACGATAATTCATATCTAATGGGTTTTTTATTTCAATAATATCTCTCAATATTTGGATGTGATCCAGGGTGTTAAAACCATATTTAAATTCAGTTGGCTCTTTTGGTTAGTTTGAATTTAATATTCGTCATAGACAGAGTTGTAATTATTTTGGTAAAGATTTTGTATGAAACTGATGTATGTAATTCATAATATTGACTTATCTCATTTCTAAAATATTAACAGAACGGCATTCTGGAAAATATCTGATTAACATTATTATTTAGGAATGTGACATAATTATGCCAACATTAACATATAAATATAAATTACGTCATATTCTGCAGCTGTTTTCCTTCTTTATATATTTAATTGCATGACTCACTTTTTTTATTAAATATACTTGTAACTTTGTTTTATTGTTCTTTATGCTATATATATATATTGATGAGTAAAATGTACACATATTTCGAATTTGTTTCATGTTTTCAGTTGTTTTTTTTTGTTAGTATCAACAATAGAATAACTTCTGCCTGGATCAGCTTGCCAATGTCCATGTAATAAAATTTAATGGCAAATATGAACCAATCAAAAGTTCTGATGTATTGCTAATATAAACATTAAACAATGTACAAGTATATAACGAAGTAATCACATTTAGAAATATGTATGCATATATACACAAGTATATATATATATGATTATTTTGTTACACAGTAGTCACAGAGGTATTATATGTTATACATACTTACACACACAGACATATATATATATATGAGTAAACGTACGCATATATTTCGGATTTGTTCCATGTTTTCAATTGTTTTTTTTCTTTTGTTAGTTTCAACACTAGAACAACTTCTGTCTAGATCAGCTTGCCACAGTCCATGCAATAAAAGTTAATGGTAAATATAAACCAATCCAAAGTTCTGATGTATTACTAATATAAACATTAAACAACATATGAATATATATATTATAACGAAGTAATCACATTTAGAAATATGTAAGCACATGTACACACACACATATATAATTATTTTCTTATACAGTGATTATAGAGGTATTATTAAGTCATTATGTTTAATATGGTGGTCGGTTTAAAAAATATAAAGTTAAATGTATAAAAAAGTGTCTTCAATTTTATTATATTAAAAAAAAAAACCTATAATCTTTTAAATGGAATAAAATTATCTATAAATATAATATTCTCTAACATAATAATAATAATAATTATTAATATTATTAGTCTTTTAATTTTTTAAATATTTTTTTTAAAATATGGATTGCTTTAGGAAAATGTTTATACTTTGATACTTGTGTGGATATGCATATATGTGACTAAAAAGATATCTTGCTACAAAGATTAAACCGAATTTTAATGAATATTTCCAATGTTAAATAATAAAGGTAAAACAAGTACTATTTTATAATTCGATTTTATTTAATAAAATAATGTATATCATTTATTTTTAAATAATGTTTAATAACCTTTCATGTAATTATTTTGTTTAGATCCTGTAGCTAATTTAATTGGCACAAAAATACAAATTACAGTTTTTGGACATAGCATGCGCCATATCTTGGTCAATTTTGGTCACAATTTCTTTATTTTAGGCTTATTTTATAGGAAATTCAAAATTTAAAATTGTAGTTCTAAAAACATCCGCATATAGCGTTATATTTAAAAAAAAATCAATTTTATTTGCTGGCTATATTAGTATCTTTCTCTGATTGGATGCCTTCCAAATCTGGAAATTGTCTTGTAGGCATTTCTAAATGACAAATTCAGAAACTAAATGAAGATGTTCTACACTTTCATAATTGATCTTGATGTAAATAATTATATTTATTGTAATTTTTTACATTCATAAATAAGATTTTATATTACTTTATCAAAATATAAAGTTTGATTCAGAAAATTTTTAATATTACAAGAAAAATAAGCTCTTGAAAGTTTTTTTTATATTTGTATATCTGCATGTAGAAGTTATAAATAAAAAGAATGGGAATGAGATAGCTTTGTTGGTTTAAATTCTTATAAGAACTTGGGTTTGAAATAAAAGAAGGCCCATTTTACTTCAGGGATTATCAATCAGTAGTAATTGATAATTTCTTGGTAACATCAAAGTTAAAGATTATTTTTTATTTAGATGGATATTATTTCTCATTTCCATTCTTAATTATAATAACAATTCATGAAAAATATTTAATTCAACACGCACACACACACACACATATATATATATATGATAGATTAAATCTTTTTATGCAGATATTATGTAAACAAAAGTGTGAAGTCTTTTTCATGTAAATAAGCAACAAATATGTTTTAAAGCAATGATGTTGCATAGGAAATTATCGATTGTCACTGATAATCCTGTAGGTTAAATTATATTTTACTCTAGGTTTCGAATAATAGCTTTTGTGTTCTGAGTTTAAAGGTAAAATTAAAAAAAAAGCTATTAATAAATAGCTTATTAAAAACAAGATGGGAAGTGGTTTCACATTGGGAACTATGAATAATAATTGATAGTTTCCATAGCCACATCACTGTCAAAATACATTTCTAGCTTTTTTACATGGAAATGATTCCACATTTTAATTCCTAATATATATATATATATATATATATATATATATATATATTAAAATATTATATATATATATATATATATATATATATATATATATATATATATCAAATCAAAACTACCCCAAATCTAAAATTAAACCAGACCCGCATAAAAATAATATTAAAACACAACCTAAGGTTTCACTGCTACAAGCAGACTTCTCAAATGTAAAGAACTATAAAAAAAAACTGCCCAATATATATACTATTAAAAACTACCCACAAATCCATTCACTTCCCATCCACTCTTAATATTAAAAGAACTCTTAAATAAGTTAATTGCTTCAGAATAATAAATTTTCAATAATAAAGACTCTTTAACTCTTCTTTTGATTTCATTTCTCTCAAAGAAGACAACCTTAGCTTCATCAAAATCAATAGTGTGGCCTGCATCTTTTTCATGGACATACAAAGCAGAACTAAGATATCTATTTTTAACTCTACTTTTATGAACCTTTATTCTTTCATTTAAACTCAAACTACTCTGACCTATGTAAACCTTCTTACAAAATAAACAAAGAATAAAATATACTACACCAGGAATAGTCTTTCTATCAAAAACTTCTTTTGTATTATTTAATAAATTATTCAATGTAATACCCCTTTTCCAAGCAATTTTGTTATTTCCAAACAATTTACTATTTCTACACACAATTTTATAAAAAGACAATTTAAATGGCAAAGAAATAAAATCATATTTTTCTTTAACCTTTACATCCTTACAAATATTACTATTAAATAAAATACTTTTAACAAATTTATCAGAGTATCCAACACTCAAATAATCTTTATAAAATTGATATTTCTGAAACAAAGCAACCCCACTAGAATTATTTAATTTAATACTCCTATGACAGTAATTCCTTTAAGCAGCTACTTTATGAGATACAGACTGATAGCTATCAGGTTTTATTATAGATCTTAATTCTTTACTTTTAACTAAATGACTGCACAATAAACAATTAGTTTCTATATTTCTAATCACCAAAAGATCTAAAAAGTTTAACTTACCAAAATGTAACCCCCCTCCTTCTAACACAAATTTTATAGAAGGATCAAAACAATTAAACTCATTTACAAATTCCTTCAATATATCATTCTCAACTACAAATAAACAATCATCAACATATCTGACAAATAATTTTACATATAAACAATTCTTTTTAATAATAATTTCCTCTTCCATAAAACTAATATAAACTGAACAAACTAAAAAAGAAATAATATAACCTATTATCCACCCTTCCTTAATCTTATAAAAATTACCTTTATAAGTAAAATACATAGAATCTTCCAATAACAAAAGCAAATCTTTAATTACCTTAATTTTATTTTTTGATAAAGAACTTTTCTTAATCAATACAGACAAAAGAACATCAATACTGCTTAGCCTATTAACAGACTGATACATATTTTCAATATCTAAACTTCCAAATACCCAATTACTTTCCATTTTAAAATTATTAATCTTATCAAAAGCCTCAAAAGAAGAAGAAACTGTGTACTGACCAAAATCAACAAATTGTTTTAAAAAATTATTCAAGAATCTAGAAACACCCTCTACAACACTACCTGCAAAATCAAAAATAAATCTTAAAGGAAAACCATCTTTAGGAGTTTTAATATTCACAAACATCTTAGCTGATGTAAAATCATTAGGTTAGCATTTTAAATAATCTACTCTATTAAAAATTTTTAAATTAACCATTTTCTTCATAATATCTATCAATTTTCTTTTAATCAAATTACCTGGATTTTTATCTAACAACATATATTTACCATTATTTAATTCTCTATCCATTTTCTCTTTGAATTCATCTCCTTTCATAATAACAAACCTACCAGCTTTGTCTTCACGACAAAAACTCATAAAGATGGTTTTCCTTTAAGATTTATTTTTTGATTTTACAGGTAGTGTTGTAGAGGGTATTTCTAGATTCTTGAATAATTTTTTTGATTTTGGTCAGTACACAGTTTCTTCTTCTTTTGAGGCTTTTGATAAGATTAATAATTTTAAAATGGAAAGTAATTGGGTATTTGGAAGTTTAGATATTGAAAATATGTATCAGTCTGTTAATAGGCTAAGCAGTATTGATGTTCCTTTGTCTGTATTGATTAAGAAAAGTTCTTTATCAAAAAAATAAAATTAAGGTAATTAAAGATTTGCATTTGTTATTGGAAAATTCTATGTATTTTACTTATAAAGGTAATTTTTATAAGATTAAGGAAGGGTGGATAATAGGTTATATTATTTCTCCTTTAGTTTGTTCAGTTTATATTAGTTTTATGGAAGAGTAAATTATTATTAAAAAGTATTGTTTATATGTAAAATTATTTGTCAGATATGTTGATTGTTTATTTGTAGTTGAGAATGATAAATTGAAGGAATTTGTAAATGAGTTTAATTGTTTTGATCCTTCTATAAAATTTGTGTTAGAAGGAGGGGGGTTACATTTTGGTAAGTTAAAATTTTTAGATCTTTTGGTGGTTAGAAATATAGAAACTAATTGTTTATTGTGCAGTCATTTAGTTAAATGTAAAGAATTAAGATCTATAATTAAACCTGATAGCTATCAGTCTGTATCTCATAAAGTAGCTGCTTTAAGGAATTATTGTCATAGGAATATTAAATTAAATAATTCCAGTGGGGTTGCTTTGTTTCAGAAATATCAATTTTATAAAGATTATTTGAGTGTTGGATACTCTGATAAATTTGTTAAAAGTATTTTATTTAATAGTAATATTTGTAAGGATGTAAAGGTTAAAGAAAAATATGATTTTATTTCTTTGCCATTTAAATTGTCTTCTTATAAAATTGTGTGTAGAAATAGTAAATTGTTTGGAAATAAGAAAATTGCTTGGAAAAGGGGTGTTACATTGAATAATTTATTAAATAATACAAAAGAAGTTTTTGATAGAAAGACTATTCCTGGTGTAGTATATTTTATTCCTTGTTTATTTTGTAAGAAGGTTTACATAGGTCAGAGTAGTTTGAGTTTAAATGAAAGAATAAAGGTTCATAAAAGTAGAGTTAAAAATAGATATCTTAGTTCTGCTTTGTATGTCCATGAAAAAGATACAGGCCACACTATTGATTTTGATAAAGCTAAGGTTGTCTTCTTTGAGAGAAATGAAATCAAAAGAATTAAAGAGTCTTTATTATTGAAAATTTATTATTCTGAAGCAATTAACTTATTTAAGAGTTCTTTTAATATTAAGGGTGGATGGGAATTGAATGGATTTGTGGGTAGTTTTTAATAGTATATATATTGTGTAGTTTTTTTGTAGTTCTTTACACTTGAGAAGTCTGCTTGTAGCAGTGAAACCTTAGGTTGTGTTTTAATATTATTTTTATGCTGGTCTGGTTTAATTTTAGATTTGGGGTAGTTTTGATTTTATATTGACTAGTTTAGCTTTATGCTTGTAATGTTTATATATATATATATATATATATATATAAAAAAAATACAAGCTATATATATATATATATATATATATATATCATCAACTATTATCAATCCACTGCAGGATGAAGGTCTCTTCAAGTTTAATCCATCTTCTCCGATCTTTAGCTTCTCTTTTCCACAACACCCCTGCACATTTTTTTTATTTCATCCATCCATCTCACACGTGGTCTCTTTCTGGGTCTTTTACAATCTCTTGGAATCCAGTTTAAAATTTCAATTGTCCATCTATTATCACTTTTTCTAGCAATATGTCCAGCCCAACTCCATTTCAATCTTTTAATTTTTTCAATAAGGTCAGTAACACCTGTTTGTTGTCTTACCCATACATTGCGTTTTCGATCTCTTTTTGTTACTCCCAACATACATCTCTCCATACTCCTGTGAGTGGTCTGAAGTCTCTGTATTGCTCTTCTATTAAGTGTCCAAATCTCAGATTCATAAGTAAGAACTGGTAAAACACATTTGTTAAAAACCATCTTTTTTAAACACATAGGCATATTTCCTTTTAGTATCAAGTTATTTCTACCAAAAGCACTCCAACCAAGTTTAATTCTATGATTAATTTTCTCCATTATGTTTATATATATATATATATATATATAAACATAATGGATATATATATATATATATATATATAAGTGTGTATATATATATATATATATATATATACACTTAAAAAAAGAAATTTTATTTCAACTTTATTAATTCACAGATGATATTATCAAGAACATCTCTAACGTTTAACACTTCAATCAATAGCAATTCCTACTCTTTAGCTGAATGGACAGTTATAATCATTTCTTTTTTTGTCTGTATGTATGGAATTTTGGGAAATATACTACTGTTAATACATTTACATATTTCTTCAATAAACTTTTCAGCTACAAACATTCTAATAAGCAGTTTAATTTGCAACGATATTATTATTATGACTTTTATTTCTATCCCTTATTATGGATATTCAATTATGTTTACTTTTAAAAACAAATATGATTGTATTATAATAGTCTTCATTATAGTGTTTTGTGGTGTTAATATATTTTTGACAAATTTATTTCTTGCTGTTAATCGTTATTCTTTTATTTGTGGAAATTCTTTTTTCAGTAACAAATTATTTTTTAAAAAAAATTTATGTCTTCTTATATCTGCCATTTGGTTGTTATCTATTGCTTGGAGTACTATAGCGACAAAATCTATGAATGTTGAATTTAATGCGTTTAATGATAGTTGTTATTTAATAATGAATATGAAAGGGATATTTATTCTTTTTTGTCACTGCTTTATAAACATTTTACCTATATTTTTAATTTTTGTATGCTATTATAAAGTTTATAAAAAAATTCAACATTCGCAAAACCATATAAATTCTATGTTATCTTGTCATCGACTTTTTGAAAATATTAAAGTAACAAAAGTTATATTTATTATATATTTATCATTTATTACTTCCTATTGTCTTACAGCATTATGTTTATTGTTGAATCTTTTATTTTATATTCCTAATTTTTTTATGTATATTTCTTTATTATGTACAGTTATGCATTCGATGGGAAATCCTATTATATTTGGATTTACGAATAAAAAAATTAAAAATGGTTATATAAATATAATAACTTTTAATTGCAAAATTATACTGCAAAAGTGATTAAACTTATCCACATTCTAGATAATGTTGAATCATTCTGAATAATATTTTAAAAAATTATGTGAATTATATTTTTATGAATAAATTGTATCATATATTATCATTTTTTAACAGATTGTATACTGATGGCTTTTAAAATTTTCAGAACATTGTTTTAAAAATCATATGAGATTCTTAAATATAAAAATATATTCAATTACACATTAGAACTTCTTGCTGAAGTCTTAGCTCTTTAATAGTTGAATATATACATTGTGAAATATATAAAAACAACTATAAGTAGTTTTTACTTATTTATGAAACTATTTAAGTTTCTTATGAACTTTTCCTCTATATTATGATTTTTTATATAAATACAATCATACTCATTTCTTTAAACACTTTAATGTAAACTTTTATATATAAACTGATCTTTCAACGGTTCTGCAGTCTTCATCAGAGATTTAATAAATTTTTTAATTATTTTTAAATATTTATTAAATTTTTTATATTTTTATGAATATGAGGCATGGATCCTCGAAAACGTTAAGCCGATAAACTTTAATATTAATTTATATCTTCTTCTTTATTAACAATTATAAATAAGTGTTTTTTGTTAATTTTTTTTTTGTAAATGTTATATTTGTTGAATATTTGTACTTCAAAATTATATCTCAGATATACATTTAATAGCACATCTTTTGAACCACAGGTATTGTTTTTTTTTTTTTTTTTATAATTCTTAAATTTTACTTACACATTCTGTTCACTGCCAGGTAAATGTGTTTTAACTTTTATTTTTTTTAATTGAAACAAAATTATGATTTATTTTGAGCAAATCTTGTAAACCAGTAAAATTTGAGTTTGTGTTTTTAAATATTGACTTCTTACATGTGACTTCAAATATTTAAATACATAATCACAAATTTAATGTTCCAATTATTCAGCAGCATTACCTAAATTGCACAACTTAAATTACAAGCAAATTAAAAAACTATTTTAAGCAGCTAATAAGATTTTAAACAGGCAATATATCAATTCAGTATCAACAATATTAATGAAATTAAACAAATTAGAATATTACTACAATATTTATAGATAAACTTTTAATTTATTGATAAGAGTTGTAATAATACTTTACCTTATTTAGTTTTGTTTCTATTATTCACACTGATCAATGATACAATCTATTTAAAATGTTAATGGCAGATGAAAAATAGTTTCCATTTCTTATTAGATTATAATTTATACTATTAATTTAATTAGTGCAGCCAAATTAAATGTTAGATTGCTGCAATAATTTGATTTTAGTATAATGTTATACATATTTTATAGTTATATTCGAATTTTTGTTTTCATTAGCATTCTATTTATGTAAAAAGCTATTAAATTTGAGTAATATATCTTTCACTGAGAATTTGCTTATAGCCTGAGATTTAAAGAGAATCCCACTTTTACTTTGGAAACAATAAACAAGGATCACAGAAATCCATGTTGTTAACTTAGTAGATTTGATTTTAAATTTACTCATTTAGAAATATCAAAAGCTGGTTACATTTTCAGATAGATTTTCTCTGTCTAATTTCAATAATAATAAGATATATGCTTAACTATGCAAGGCAATCTGATGAATAGGTTCTACATATGTCACACACTATACTATTTAATATTTGTCTGAAGGTTAATGATCATGGTATATTAGATGTAGTAATATGTTGGACTACTTCCATCATCTATAATTAAATGTTGAATATCTAGAAAATTGTAAACGTTATTTAAACTTTTCAAATATAAACAACAATTGGTATTAATATACAAATAGATAGCTCAGGTTAGTAGATACACACTATTTTAAATCACATTTTCTACAGTTCTTCAGATATTGCTGACCAGACTAGTGACAATATTAGCATAGAAGTTCAGCGCACATGTTTAGATTCTTGAATAGCTAATTCTAAGGCAGTGCTCTAACAAAGAGAGCTATTCTATCAATGCAAACAGACAGTAGAAAATTTATATACGTATCTATGAGTGCCATCCCAATGGGGCATCGTATAATGTCTGGAAGCTCCTAATCAATCTTGCTCCTAGAAAAAAAGTATTAAAAAAAAGAAGTAATGTGGAAAAAAATCAGGGCGATTTGAATCAACACTCAGTTCTTAAGCACGTTGTCTTAAAATTCAATATTCAAAAATCTAAAAATGGGAGATGAACTCCTATGCCAGTATTGTCATTTGTCAGGCCAGCAACACATGAAGACGAGTGGAAAATACTACTACTTGAAATATTGTGTATCTATTAAATTGTGATGTCTATTTGTGTGTCATTGAAAAGTTTAAATAAAGTTTAACATTTTCTAAACATTCAACATTTAATGGTAAATAATGAAAATAATCCAAAGTATTATCATAACCATTTAATCTGTTAGTTTGATATTATTAATAGTATCTTTTAATTTAGGTGCAGTGAACTTTGAGTTTGAAAGATTTCATTACTTTTCATAATTATAGCTGTTAATTGTATTTTATTCTAATCTATACTTTCTCTATAAAAGTAATTAGTATTGTACTTCTATAAATGTATATTGAGATAATTTTTATAATGCAAATGAAAACAATATTCAAGTTTACTATAAAAGCCTCTTCTGAAGTATGTTACTGCTGATTTTTTTACATGGTTTAGTCTTCCGAAAATTTATTATTATTATATGTTATTCTATGGTATCATATTCTATAAGTCAGTGGAAAAAATAAATGTTTTTTTATGATTTCCAATTTTAAAATCTTAAATGAATTTTTTATTGACTTTTTGTTAATTAATTCAATAGGCAATCCATGTCTTATCTTCAAATAATAAATTGAATAAAATAACAAACTTATATATTGTTGTAATTTATTATATCAAGCACAAGTGCGTGTGCGGCGCAACTGCTCCCAAAAGCTGTTAATACAAATACAAATAGCTAACTAAAAATATTAAAACAGCTGAGCGCTTTCAAAGGATCTTGCCTTCATAATCATAGCTTGCTTACGTTTAAATTTATGCAAATATGCTAATTCCATCTTTTTGATAGAGAAAAACACGTGTCCTTCCTGTTTATGGCATCGCTGTCGCGAGAGATAAATAAAGCATATTTGCATAAATGTAAACGTAAGCAAGCTATGATTATGAAGGCAAGATCCTTTGAAAGCGCTCAGCTGTTTTAATATTTTTAGTTAGCTATTTGTATTTGTATTAACAGCTTTTGGGAGCAGTTGCGCCGCACACGCACTTGTGCTTGATTACATACATTTCCCAAAAGTAAAATTATTTAACTTAATTTATTATAGTAAATAGAATAGTAATAAAATGCCTTGCCATCACCAAAATCGAGTTGTATTTAAAAATCAAGACTTTTAAATTTATTTATATTTTCAAGTTGACAAGCATTCATGTTGAACGTGGCCAATGGTTGATAAAGCATTTTATCTTCAGTAAATATTAAAGTAAAGAACTTAAGATACAATAAAAACATTAAAAATGTGTACACCTTTTTTATCATTGAAAAAAATAACCCTGACTTCATACAACATGAATATAGAAATCAAGAAAATGGTTTCTTTTTCTTTAATCTGATCAGTTTGAAAATTCCATCAATTCTTTTTGCATCTTGATCTAATAAACAAAATACATATTTCTTGGAGGTGACAAACTGCTTGTAACATATTAATATTTATTTGTATATTTGATATTAATATACTAAATTTTCAAGATTAATACTAGACTTGTTTTATAGGCAAACTGGTAATGTAAAGATTCTGGTTTCACATTGATTTTAATAATTAAATAGTACTTAAAAAGGATAAATGAGATTACTGTATCATAAAATAATTTTTATGAGTTAAATCTTTATACCTATAAAATCTTTTAAATGGGAAGACTCCATTTTGAATTTATCCTAAATAAACAGAAAAAACGAGAAAATATAATATTTTTGAAAATAAATAATGTTTAAAGATTATACTTAACATGCATCTGTAAAATAAGGATTTACAGTTGATAATTGTTTTTAGATAATAGAACTTTAATAAATTTTACAGCAGATTTTTTGGGCCGTAACATAAATAAGAAATTAAAAATATATGATGATGTCAAACGAAAAAAAAAATCAATTAAGATTTTATTCATGCTTTAATTCAGTTGACATTATGATTGGATGTCTTGCAACATTTCATTTTTTAAGCGAATTGTTTACTATACGTGGAATAAAAGCTAAAGTTAAAACAAACTATTTGTACATCAAAGTGATTTTAGATTGTCAAAAGAATTAGATATTGGTTTATATTTATACTTACCCATTCAAAATGAATACTAAATAAAATTTGATCAAGAATAATGTACTTTCAGAATTGAAGGATAAATATTAACTATACTACATATCTTACTTATCACACTTTTATTTGAAAGTATAGAAGCCCTCAAAGTATTTATTAGAAAAGTTAAATAATGGAGTATAAGATGCCTCTCACAATTAATTGGACAAAAGTTGTACATCAATAAAATAAGAGATTAGACGTAGACAAACATCAGAAAGAGTTGCAATATATATATATATATCATTTTGAATTTCCATATTATTGAGATATAGACTTTTAAACAGAGAACGTTACTGGATATTTGTAATTGTATAATTGTTTATATATTTGTATGATTATTTCAGTTAGTGTTAACGATAACTTTCTTTTCATTTATAGTTTGGGAAGGCTATTTAAAGATTAAAATCTAATGTTTAGTTTGTCTTTAATAAGTTTGTAAACATGTTAGTTTATTAGCAGAATTTAAGATCGTTTGCTTATTTAAAATGTCATGCTCTGTGTTTAAGTTGGTTTGTATTTCAATATTTAACATCGTTTAGCGTATAACTTCAAAGTGGTATCATTTTGAAGTTCGCTATTTTTGAGATATAGACTTTTAAACAGAAGGCGTTACTGGATATATATATATATTGTAACCAATAAACAGCATCAGCAGCTCAGTCACCCATGGCACGTTTGCTAGCTCTAAATAAATACAACAGGACAAGATCATACCAATCTCAGATTACTATCAAATATATATTAATAAAATCTGAAATATACACCAATAAAATCTAATTAATCTAATCATACTGATAAAGATTCTCTAATGAATAAAGACAACTACTTTACTCTTCATATCTCAGGTTCTCATCCTGTTAGTAAATCTCAATGTATTAACTTTTTTCATGAAACTAGGTAATTTTTAACCACTCGTTGACTTTGAGTTCAAATGAAAAGGTATGCATTAATAAACATGAACTAATTAATTGCACTGAGCCAGATTTTGGCAAAACACTGCTAGAATCATAGTGCTGAATAAAGTTATACAGTACAGGGAGCTTATATAATTGATGTGATGTAATATGTAAATGAGACACAATATGTAAATGAATGTATTCTAAAGAATAACCTGATATTATCCAGTTTTCTAATAATATATTAATGCAATAATAATTTTAATTTTATTGAGTAAAGATGAGACTTTAATATTTAATAATGACTCTTTTTTCAATCATTTAGGATTTCACTCATAATGATAGGAATAGGAAAGGAATTTTGTTTATACCCATACCTCACATTAAAGAATTTCCTATAAACTAACTTAAAAATAATAAAATAATCATGGCCATGGATGTCTCTTAAACATCAACACCATAAATTCTAATAAATGAAATACCTTTTTAAAGATATGATTTATATTTTCAAAAACAATGTAATACTTGTGTGTGATTAAGGTTTTCTGATAATGCAGATGATAACCCAGATATGGAGACTGAATTTAATAATTAAAGCAATAATTTATTAGTAGAATAAAGTTTAACATCTATAAGAAATTATAATTTTAATATAAAATAATAATAATAATAATAATAATAATAATAATAATAATAATAATAATAATAATAATAATAATAATAATAATAATAATAATAATAATAATAATAATAATAATAATACAATTGTTTAAGATTTTGACAATAAATTAAAAGACTATTAGAAAAACATACTGTATGATATGAATGGAGAAAGCTCTTATATTTTACTTATTAACTCAGCTTTCTTTCTAATATGACATAGTATGAAAAAACATAAAACATGTACTGGATCAACAAATCAATCTTATCATCAATATTATAACGTTGACTTTGGAGAGAATGCACAATTTTATAAATCATATAATATAATTAAGTAAGTTTAAACATGGAATACTTTATCATTGTTTTTAACATATCAAACATGCATACAAAAACTATCAAAATATTTAACTACTTTTACGACATCAAGATCATAAAATGAAGACATGATTGCTATGACACATGACTTAACATTCAAAAGCCAAATTAAAGATATGGTTAGTATAATGCATGACTTTAATATTCTATCAAAAAAATACCAAAGGCTATAACAAGAAAATGATGGCATAGACTCAAGGTACACACTTATCTATAAGTGTAAACAAAGAATTAGGATCTTGTCGCTAATCCTAACAAACTGAGTAAAAATAAACCATCATAAAAACTTGCAAAAAAGTAGCAATTATCTACATGTCACCTAGAACATATTTAAATTTAAAAAGGCACAACTAAGAAAATGTATGAAAATAATTCTGAAACATTGACTATCTCATAATACTAATACACACATGATGCGATAAACCAATAAAACAGGATATTATAATAAAATACTTATTTTGTGGATGAATTATAGCTTAATAATTAATTAAGAAACATACTCCCACTTTATAATTTATTTGTCCATTTACAACTTACTCTAAGCAATTCCATTTTTGATGTACATACTTTATTTGATTACATTACAATAGAAAAAAATAATCTGAGAAACTTCAATTCTCAAATAGTATTATATTATACAATATTATAAGCATAAGAAAAAATATAAATTAATTTAAATCTAAAATATTATATTTTTATTATAGCTCTTTTATCACTTGAAGAGTTCTTTAGTCCTGAACTCATTTTCCAATGACATTCTCTGCAGCATTATGATTCGAATAAAGATTCCATTAAAGTGTAGAATTGTCAAAATAGGTGGACAAAATTCTGGGCAAATTGAATTAAATATACAAAGTAAAACATTTAATGTAAAAATATAGCGCAACATTATTCCAAACAATACCTCTTATAAATAATATTATTTGGAGCATTGCCAAAGTTTAAGAGATGAATAATTACTGAGAACGTAATGTAAACTTTATAAATAACGAATGAGTCCAGCATTATTTCAAGAAAATATAATGTATACCATATAATACTAAATTGTCCAAGCACTTTACCACTGTTACACAATGCGTTATTTATTACCCTTTCTTATAGTTTACAGTTTCGATTGCCCCATCAATCTTCTTCAGAACTTTATATCTCCTAACCTCAACTGTAAGAAAGGGTGATAAATAAAGCATTGTGTAACAATGGTAAAGTGCTTGGACAATTTAATATTATATACTATACATTTGGCAATTCAATAAGAAAGAGTAGTTATTATACTTCTTGAAGAAAATATAATGTAAATATGCAATTTATATTTCCTTTGGACAATGCAAAGTTTAGAAACAATGCTAATTTATTGAGAGCATAATGTAAAATTTATAAATAACAAATAAGCACACTATTATTTTAAGCAAATATAAAATTGAAATGATGAATAATTCATGAAGAGCACAATAAATTTTTTCAAAGTAATAAAAATAACAACGAAGCTTAAAGATAATGCATAATATATCTTTATTAGTCAGTAAAACATTCCAATAAGATTCATATAACATTATATTCCGATAAGACTATAAATTTTATAGAGAGATTAAATATCATTTCAATTCAAAGCAATTTAAAAATTTTTAAAGGATTAAAATATTGATAAAAATATATTAGTTTTAACCGTCACCGTAAGTAAAAATATCCAAACAAAATTTAACATATTTCACTATAAATAGTCGTCCATCAATGATAAAGAGTTTGACTCACTTAGCACACCAATGTGAACACAAATTTCAGGGACAACATCCAAAATAAATAATTATTATTCTAGGTAATTTCTTTTCACATTCAAACATTTTTCTTGCTGTGCAGACAGAATTGAAATAAAACTAATATTTTCATCAGAAAACGCTTGACAATATTTTACAAAATAATATCACTTATTATTTCACTCATTTTTATCAAACAATTTTTCATTCAAATTATTTCCCCCATATATTCATGCGTTAGGATAATAATACAGTAATTTATAATATGACAGATTTTCAAATTTCAAGTTTTTTTTCTTTCAGATGTGCACACATTTATTATTTAGTTTCTTACAAGATTTTTAGTTTTCTCCATTCACGTAACATTTTATTAAAGTTTTAAAGAGAATTTTAAAATAATATTAAAAATTCGTTCTCTCTTTAAACAGGTAAATCTTTTAATCAAAGTTTAAAAACATTTCCTCTTCTTTTGACACACACATTAAAAAATATATAATATTCATTCAGGATGTTTTTTTTCCTCTTTTTAAAAGGATTATTAGCGAAAACATTATCACTGATGCATTTGCAGATAATAAAAAAAAAATGCACAGTTATGGAGTACATTATCATGCATTAATTTACTTGCAAAATAAAATTTTTCATTCATTCTTTTCTTCCTTTTAAATGAATAATAACTTTTCAGACAGATTTTAATAATTCTCAAAATAATAGTGGCATATAAATTCCACAAAAGTTTATACTTATGAAGATTTATCATAATTACTAAATATAAATGTCATTTCATATAATTCATACAAATAAAATCAAACAGAAAGTTCTTAGACTATTATGAAGGTTCTCCATGGCTAGACTATTATGAAGGTTCTCCATGGCTATATGGCTACAGTTTTTACACTTTATACTTCACATTTGTGCTATGATTAGATAACTAGTATCAATCTCCATAAATTATTATGGTTTCAATGTGAAATTCACTGACAGGGAATTAACTCGTTTACCCCACTATGGGATACATTACACTTAATTTTATATTATAAATCATTTAAAAATTATACTTCACTATTTTAATAAGAAAAGAAAATATTTTTTAAAAATTATAACTTTACTCGAATAATTTAGATTAATTAAGTAAATAAAAAAAATTAAAATAATTCTGACTAGACTGACTAAAGTGAGCTAAAACACTTACATTTATAACCTTTTCCTCCTGTTATTTAATTGGTTGTCAAAATTTGTTTCAGACACTAATTTATTTTCTAAAATAATTTTATTTAATACATTTTTTATATTATGTTAAAATTTTATTTATTATTTTTATTTAAACTACTATATTAAAATATTAATATTTTATCTCTAAAATATTTTTAACAATTTGAATATTAATTTTAAAATACAAAGTATTATTTAAACAATACAACACAAAAGTAATTGCTACACTTTTTTCTAAATACAAAATTTATAACATAATTTTGAAACACTATTGAAACTAAAATATGAAATTAACTGTATCAATTTTTTTATTAACAAGGAACTAAAATTACTAATAACTGTCTAAAATATGTCAGCACAAAGACAAATACACACACATATTACAGACATGATAAAATCATCTAGCACATTCTAGAATAACTTAAATAATGCTTACTTAAAATAATAACTGAATAAATAAAATTATTTAAAACTCATTAGAAAACTTATATAATATTAAATATTACAGTTAAACCATTATTTTAACAATATATTTTTTAAATATAACAGACATTAATCAATTCTATATCTAGAATAAACATCAATTTAATTTTAGATTTCAATTAAAAGTAATTACTACTTTTATATTTAAAATTATACTAATATAAGTTTGAAATACTTTTGATAGGTTTATTAACCCTTTACCTAGCAGTTTTAAGTTTATTTTACACATAAATTAATGCAGAATACTACTGAATAATATTTTTTTTTACAAAACCAGCTATTTTAAACCTTTTTAAAAAGGACTGTGACAAATGGCATAGTCACAATATATATATATATATATAAATAATAGTCACAATATATATATATATATATATATATATATATATATATTGTAACCGTAAATTCTTCGTGGCCAGCTATAGCCATCGAAGGCCATTGCCCTCTCAACTACCTATCATGCCGAACACTTTGCGGCACTATAAAATTGTAACCGTTAATTGTGTGGTCCCAACCACGTAACACAAGTGCGCTAAGAATTGTAACCTCGATCACCGATCAATTCCCGCTGCACATTATCAGCTATTAAGAGCTGTAACCAAAAGCATATCATGCTATCTATATTATGCACCAAAGACCACAACCAACATCTGGAGCAACTTACCACAGACCAAACTGATGATCTACCATAAACTTTTTATGATTTAATGTGATCGCAGCCAGGGTGTACCGTGAAGAACTATCATAGTAGTATGATAAAATACATTAAACAAATTATAAGTGCAATGTTATTATCTTCAAACTTTAATTTGCGATTTTTTTTATTGTATGCGACCCAATGGCCGACCATGTACAAGATGGCACAATTTGTGAAACTACATAAGATTATGAAATTTTAAACCATCTATATGATTTCTAATACCAATGCTAGTCCAGGTAAAGCTTTGCAATAAATAAACATAAATACTTGGGTTCTTTTTTTATAGTTTACTATATTACTGAGACTCTTATTATACTGACAAATGACAATTTAAAAACGTTAAGTAAATATATTCAATCTTGTCATTATTTGGTAAATCTGTTTACAAGTTTAATAATTAATTTGTATTGTATACTAGAATCAACTACGCAAAGCCAAAATGATGGAAAAGGTAAATGGGATTTTATTGTACCTTACACATCATAAACTACCAAAGACGAGAAGCATCTAAATGTTTTCTCAAAATATCAATAAACTATTATATCATGTTGACGATAGTATGTACTTCAATGTATGCTCTATCCAAGGTTTATGATTTCTGATTTTAAGAATGACACATAGCAACGGCACAGTAAGTTTAATTATAAATCAACTTTTATTTACAAATTTATGAATAATAAGTAATTAATTCCAATGTTATAATTAAAGACATAAATAAACAAATAAAATAAATAAATTATAATTCCATCGACTTTCTTCAATAACATCTCATAGGTACAGTTTTTAAAACCTAATCATACCTGATTTCAATTTGATATAATGAATATTGAGAAAATTATACTAAATTCAGCATCAACTCATGAAATATTTAACATCATTTCCAGATTCAATAAATCCCTACCGTAAACTTATAATAATATAATAAATAATATTATATCTGTAGGATTTTAGCTATAATGTAATCATTAAATAAAGTGAAATTTTAAACTTACATTCCGGTAAATAATAATCAACCAACAGTTAATTATTATGAAGTAACTTGAATAGAATGTCCTGCGACAATTTGATGATCTTACTTATAAATTATGCTTACAAAATGAAAGAAGATGATTTAGCAGATTAACTAGAATACTTTGCCCAACTTATGTCTATGAAGTAAAACATATTCCTGTGGATTCATTCATCTACACGTAGGAATTAAATAACACTAAACGTTTTGTGTATTCATACACCATCATAAAGTAATACGTATAATCACACAATTCCGCGGATTAACCACCAGCGCAGGAATGTGTAAAATACAAAAATGGCAATTAAGTAATCTGCGGATTAACCACCAGCACAGATTAATGCCTTTTAACATTCTAAAACAACATTACTATTTACTTCACATTAAAGTGCAAAATCATCCCCCTCAGTAATTCTGACCATTCAGAATAACGCTGACACTTTAGCAAATGTGGGTTCTTGCATAATAAAATGTTACACTAATCAGGACAACTAATGTACTAGCTTATCTTGCTTTAAATAAAACATGTGTAATATAATATAAGTAATATTAGTATAGGAATATAAATCTGGAAAGACTAACGAAATACCTCATAAAGTTTGATACATCTCATGAATTCATTTAGTACTTTTCAAGCTTTTTCGCGAGCGCTATTCTCTTGAATAAATATTTTATTCAACCCCTATTAATTTAAACTTAATAAATATAACTCATGAACTTCACATGCAAGTTCATATAACGATAAAATTAAAGTAATGTATTATTCATCAAACACATAAAATTTAACAGGTGTGTGTGTGATATAAATTAAATGTATATCATTTTATAGTTCAATACATGAATTATAGCAGGTGTGGGTATCACAAATTGGATTGTATAGCATTTTATAACTCCAATATGATCCGTGGAATCCAGGTACGATGTGTCGAACAATAAAGAAGCAATAGCTATATCTTTAGTTGAATTCCATACATGCAATTTTATCCGTTTGTATTAGTTATTACAATGACTATTAGATTAACGATTTTACGTGGCTACATAAACATGAAACAATTTCAAATCATGACACGCAGAATTTAAATGAAAATATTTTTCAAAAGTTATTAATCTCTACATTTCTCTATTAAAAATGTTCCAAGTTTATCACATCCATGCGAATATTTATTCATCCATGCTTAAATCTAGGAATACTAATTATAGCAATTAATTCAATCATTCCAAACCGATCATAAATTAGAAAATAGCTTTGATTAATTATTTGAAGATTATTTATTATCCAAATGTTAAACAAATTAACTAGCAAATATTACTGGCATTGTAAAGTTAAATATCAATCAATACTATATTTTTATTAGAATTGGAAACGGCAATATTAAACTATGTTGACAACTCTAACATTTTAGTTTAACTTAAACTTCTTCTTTTTTTAAAAAAACAAAGTTTCATATTCATAAAACTTCTGTAATTAAAATACTTATTTAATTTTTCCAAATTGTAGAATAATAAACATTTTAAAACATACCAAACTCTTGCAATTAATTCTTTTAAACTGGGAAGCTCCGACATTTCAAATGTAATATTGGGAAATTATTACCGGTGATTCGATCCACTTGGCCAGCCGACTTGAACAGACTTTTAAATTTAGCAATCCATCTTATAATTAATTACCACTATGTTATATTTACATTTATAGCAAATTTTGTGGTAATCCATTTATTTATTAACTATTTTAAAATAAGCTTATCAAATTTACACCATTTGCCTTTACCATTTTCTTTTCTTTCTCCCTCCAAAAGCAAACTAACAGATGATCTTCTCTTAAATTCAGCTCTTTTCTTTTTTTACATTGAGACGCATACATAATTACTGTATTTATTTTTAATAATTAATATTTAATTGAAAAAATGTTTTTTTTAATTCAATGGAAATAATAATTTAAGATTATTTTAAACAAATGAAACAAAATATTATTTTTAATAATATTTTACCAAATTTTTATATGTGGTCAAATTTTTAAAAGTTAAACGTTTTGATATGAGTTAGTATATGGGAAGAAGCAAACTCAAATTTATTAAAATAATATAAGAGAGTAATCTGTTCAAAGTGCAAATCAAGCCAATCAAATCACCAAAAGAAGAAAGAGAAATTTTTATACTAGTTACATCAATTAATATATTTTATACTAAAATATATGGTTACAATATATATATAATTGTTTTGAGAAAAATAATAGAGATATGATAGCATGACTTAATAGCTATAAACTAAAGAATATATAAACCAATTTAACTTTATACAAACTCTTGAATGAAAAAAATTTGCTTAAATCTTACATGTGCTAGATAAATTTCCCTGTTACATATATTTGTATATGTGTATATATAATTTTAAATTACCTTTATTTATACGATTTATTTATATTATAGAAAAAAATTACATTGAGACTCACAAGTTATATATATATATAGTTAAAAAAGATAACCTTTGGTCAACATATTGATAATATTTGAACAATGGTAAAACATTACAATATTTGTCTTTATGCACATAAATAAAAAAATTATTTAAGTCAATATAGTATTGTGAATGAGAACATATTTCAAGCAGCTGTAAAAATACCAGTTGATGAATGGGTTTGATGTCTGTTTTAATACTTTCTAATATTTTAATAAAGAGACAATATTTTGAGATGTGGGATTAAATGTCACATAAAATCTTAAAAGGTCTTATAAAGCAATGTATGAACTGAATAAAGATGGTGCTTCTTATACTGGAGAAAAGAACCTCTACACATGTGTTATAAATGAGTCTGTTGAATGTCTATGAATTTGAATGACTAATGTCAGTGATAAGATTGTCACAAAAGAGGAGAAAATAATATTTCATTACAAATTGACATAGTGCACATAATAAGTCTATATTATTCCATTTTTAACAAATTGGTAAAGAGAAACTCTGGGGAATATAATGGATTGAATTTTGTTCTTTATTTTACTTTCAATAGTTTTAATTAGTAAGGTATCATAGAGATTGGTTGTAAAATATTTAGAAGGGATGGTATAATATTTTTTTTAGAAATGGCACCAGTGAGATTAGGTATTACTAATTAATTTTGTATATTTGTGTGGAAAGGTGATTTAAGAGGTTGTAAATGATATGAATGTTAAATAGTGAAGATGGGTGAGAATAAATTAAGGGGTTGCATAAAAAACTAAATGAGTAAATCTAATTTGAGTGCAATTTGAAATTTATAAATTTCATGATTGCCATCACTGTGACCAAACAAGTAAGTGGGTATAATAGGTGCTTCATGGGGTTGAAATTTGAATCTTAAAATGATAGAAAATATGTGGCAACATATTTTTTCAGTGACAACTTGCAAATGCCTAATAATGGAGGTGGAAGTGAACTTGTTAGTTCAATAGCTAACGACCCAGAATATTTACCCTTTGGATCAATTGTGAGGTTGGGCTAAAATATTTTGCCTTTTTATTTGGAAGATTGTTAGATATTATTTTTGGGTATTTTTATGTTCTTACTTCAGATGTAATATGGATGGTATTACATCAGTGTCATATATTATGATGTAATTTTTGGTAAAACTATATTTACTTTTCTTATTTATAAAATCTGATAATGGAATTAATAATGTTAAAAAAGAGAATCAAACTTCCACTGGATTAATTGTCATAATGTTTAGAACAGATTTAGGGATAGTTGGGACTGTGTTGCCAAAGAGAAGAACAGATAAATATTTAAGATTGACTTTGTGTTCTGCATTCAGGGCAAAATAGACAGAGAACTGTTAGGAGTTAGAGAAAGCTGAATGATAAAACTGAGATCAGGTGAAATAAAAGAGATCAATTGGGGGGAAATGTTTATAGATATAGAAGGAAATATAGTTTGAGGAAAAGAAGGATTCTGCATTCATAAGTAGTATGTTAGTACAATGCAGAAATCTGGAAACAAAGTATGCATAAAACATGTTAAAGTCTTACATTCAAATTATTGAATGAGAGTTCATACTTAGATTAAGGTTTAGTTGATTAATTAATTCTATTATTAATTCAATTATGTTGTATAGGTAAAGTGTAATTATGTTAATGGAAAAGGTGGTATGTATGAGAAAGTTTATATTCATATATTGGTCTATATAGAAGAACTTTGAAAGATAGCAATGGGGGCTTATGATAAAATAAAACCACCCCAGCTGCAGAAGGCTTTAAGAGAGACAATGTTTTTAAAAAACTAATTTACCAATTATCCATTTTATTATTTACTGCATGTTTGTTCTCTAAAAGCAAAATATATGGTGTAAAATGTGTTATCCAATTTTTAATTGGAAACAACCTGAAATTGATTCCCCTGACATTAACTGCTGTAACTTTAATATACATGAAGTGTTGTTGGGAAAAAATGTGAAGGAAAAAGAATTAGTCAGAAAAGTAGTATTTGTTAGTCATGATAAAAGAATGAGAGAATATAACATGAGAAATTTGTGTATTGAGTTATATAACACCAAATTCAGTATTGAATTCTTTTTAAATTCTAAAAACAACCACTGTAAAATTTCTAGACTTACAAGAACTGTTTGTTTGGCTTCAGATAATAAAAGACTAATGGTATATTTCATGGATGTTTGATTGAAAGAACAAGGCTTGATGATATTTCTTAGATTTTTTAAAAAAATATAAAGGTTTTTGGAAATGTCTAATTAAAGTTCTGATTAAATTTGAGATTTAATTATTTTATTGCAAGGCTTATCCATGGTAAATAAGTCATTTTCCATTTGTAACTTTAAAGTATTGACTATAGAGGTTTTCTTACTTCTAGAGGCTTGCTTACATTTATCCTACTTCTGCTAAGATATTCTGTTGTTTAGTATTAAAATATCAGGGTGAATTTGAATGAAGTCCAATTCAATGCTAATGAGTTGATGATGCTGCAATTTATGGTGCAGAAGAAAGTGCAGAGTGAGCTCTCTTGCTGATAAAAGTAATTTGAGTAATTGTAGACTCACAAACAGTTCCAGATGTTACAGATTGTATTTGCTTTGCAGAACAAATAAGAGAAGACATTGAATTATTGGAACATTGGTGGGGTCTTCAAAAATCTTTCAGGGCAGAACTTAATGATGTGATGCCTAGCTTTGTAATAAAAACAGTATGGTTGTTTTACATTGAAGGTGATAATGAGAGGGAAAAAATTGGGTAAAATACAGAATGGGTATATCAAATGACTGTAATTCTTTTTCTAATGTAATGTTGATTACTGATTTGTTTGTTAAAACAGATACAACTATTGTTTTTACAATAGATACTTGAATTGAGAAATTTTGCTAAAATTGTTGAGGAGGGATTGCAAATCTGGATTTTGGATACTCTATTTGGTAATTTGTAATTTGACCTTCTAGAGTAGTGTTTTTATTAGCAGCAGTATAACTAATTAATTTGTCATGTAGAAATTTAATGTTTTTGACGAATATTTTTCACTGCTGTTCTATGAAATTCTATAATAAGGTAATGTTTATTGGGATGATCAAAACTTTATATAACTTATTCCATAGATTCTTTTGAGTTTACAACTATAAAACTCATCTGTCAGAAATTTCATTATTGATATGTTGGCATCTGTTATGGGTTAAAGCAAAGTTTTGCTATTCTTAAATTTATGAAATTTTTTTAGGACTAATTGTTTTTATATATTGAACAATTTCCAATCATATAGTACTGAGTATTGAATGTCTTTAGAAAATTTAACTTTATTTAAAATTTAAAAGTACATTCAACTGTTAGAAATAGCATACAGTTTAATATATGCACATCATTTTGAAAAGAATTTGTCTACTCTCTTCTTCAGGTGTTGCTAGTCTGACCAGTGACAGTATTAGTACAGTAATCGAACCTGGGCCCTTAGATTTTTGAATATTGAATTTTAAGATAACCCTCTAATTGATCCATCCTGTCAGAGGCAACAGTCAGTAGATATGGCATATAATTATCTATGTGGTTCTTCTGATTTCTCGAATTTTTCCTAAGGAAAAAGTTGATTAGTGGTTTCCACACATTATGTATAGTCATACTAGGTTGTATCACCATTGTCGTGTGAGCAGCTTCTTTGAATTTTCTTTATTGTACCTGTTCCTCTCTATCCAATATTTTTGTATTTCCCAATTAAACATATGTTCATTGGTATATGCATAGTCTGCTATGCGAGACATATCTGTTCTCTCTTTTAATCATCAGTTTGTGCTCTTGAAATCACTTTCCAATGGGTTCATTCATACCAACAATATACATTCTTCCACCTTCATGTGGTATTTCATAGATGCAGTTTTTGTTTTTCAGAATTTTAAGTTTAGGCTTTGAAGATGTTAGAATTCCTGTACATATCAATGAATGTAGGTTAAATTAGGAAAATACAAAAATACTGGCTAGAGAGGAAAAGGTACAAAAAAATTAAAAAAAGTTGCTCACATGACAATGTTTGAATAACCCCATAAGTCAACCTAGTGTGATTATATATAATGTATGGAAACCACTAACCAACATTGCCCTTAGGAAAAACTGAAGAAATAATAAGGAAACACATAGATAAGTATATGAAATTTCTACTGACTCTTGTCTTTGGAAGGATAGATAAGTTGTTAGGGCATTACCTTAAAATTCAATTTTCAAGAATATAAGGATCCAGGTTCATAATTTTAGCAGCATGGTTGGTCCGTAAAGGATTTAGCAGCTTCATTGAAGATTTCAGAGGACTTCAGGAACCACAGCCAGATTCCTGATGTTTTAGCCCTTCACCATGATCGAAACACTATTTAATTTCATAATTTTAAAACACACAGAGTTTACTGCACTTCTCTACAACAAAGATGGCTTCTCCTCTCCAAACTTTTCAGAGCTATATATACTGTCTTTGATGCCTTCAGGCTAGCACTTCTTTCATTATCATGTTATAAAATTTACTGGTTGTTTTTAGATACATTCCTTCAATAAGGCTTTCAAACTCATTAACTTGAATTCATTTTCTAATTAGAAAATGAATTCTTAAATCTAAAAACGATTTTAATTAGGGAATCCTTACATTTTAAATATTTATCTTTTTTTTAATTAATAAAACTTTAACCATTGTTTTGGAAAGGGAAAATCTGAAACCTTATCAAAAGAATGTAGCTTTTAATCATTAAAAATTTAACAAATTATTTAAAAGTGAAATAAACATTCCCGACACAATGAAACTTTCAAACAATTATATATATTTAAATATTTACAAATGTATAGCACAATCCACACAGTTATAATATATATAAATTCATGAATAATTTTATCATGAATTTATTAATAGCATTGATTAATTTAAACTCAAACTAATTAATTTTAATACACATTTATGAAATAAGTTTTTCTTTATGGAAATTAGTATGTATTGAACATATAAAGCCCCATTGTATTGGAATTTAAGGTTAGTAGTAGGGTTTAAAGTGGGTTTATGGCTAATGTCATGAAGCTAGGATCGAACTCAGATCCAACTAGTTTAATAGTAACAGTATAACTCCATGTTTTTTCTTTCTGGTGTAGTGATTTGTATATTCTAAGTATTTTTCTGTATGTGTGGGTTTTCTGTAAACTGTAGTTTTGATTTTGCCATGATGAAGTCTTGTCCCAAGAACATCTAGAAATGCCAATTTGTGTTGTTGTTGTGATTCAATTGTGAATTTAATTGAAAGGGATATGTTGTTGATGTGTTTCCAGAACATTTGTAGAAGTACTTCACCATGGGCCATTAAGCAAATGTATCATAAACATAGTAAAGTCAAATTTTAGATGGACATGGAGTAATCTTTATGGCCATAATTTCAAGTTCCTCCATGTAAATATTGCTAATCAGGAGAGACAGTGGTTAGCCCATATCCAATCCTTGATTTTTTTGAAAGAATTGTGTTGTATTGAAAGCAGGTTATGGTAATGCAAAATGTTAATAGTTCCATTATACTAGCTATAGGAAAGTTGCTCTGGTTTGTGAGCTATTCTTGAAAGCAGGTTGTTATAATGTAAAATGTTAATATGTTAATAGTTCCATTATACTATCTATCTAAATAGTTGTTCTGGTTTGTAAGCTATTCTGCCTATTTAGTCTTTTTCTTAAAATAGACGATGCTTCTTCATATGGTAAACAAACTTTCCACACCAAAACTTACTAGTGTTTAAGTTCTTTCTATTATTATGTTTTTGATTAATTCTGCAAAGTGTCTAGAATCCCTGACAAATGAATGGGTGGGTCTTGTATAACAAAGGACTAAGAACTTTGAGATGAATTCTTGACAAATTTTGGTATGGTGAATTTCTAAAACTAACAATAAGTCTTCATGGAACATAATCCTTATGACTTTTAGGTAGCCCATAAAGATGAGGAATTTTACTAAATTATGATGTTAGTTTACTTTTTTCTAAATCATTGAACTTGTGATGCTTTCTGAATAATGCTTGTAATTTTTCTTTCTGTACTCAGTATCGGTTTATTGCTACGTTTCTGTCTTGGTCTGCTGTGAAGTGTTCTTGTATTTTATTGTCATAATCAGTTGTATCCATTACAACATGTGCATTGCTTTGTCAGCTGGGAGAATGATTATATATTTATGTATTTTGAGATATTTAATTGGTTTTCTTTCATCATAGGATATGTACGATTTCAATTTTTGTCGTTTCTCAAGCGTTTTTTTATTCTCCAGTGTAATTCTGATCTTTGTTCTAAAGGCAATTTTTGAGTGACTTCATCAGTGGCTGCTATTATATCCAATAAAGAGATATTAGAAGGTGTGGTGGCAAACTTTACCTTTTTGAGAACAAAAAGTTCAGCATCCTTTAGAAGTTTAAAACTGAGACTTTTAAAAAATGAAGCTGGTGTACTGCTTGGTACATTATTTCTTTGATGTGCCCATGTAAATTTGCAAGTTTTTACCCTTTTGGCATTATTTCATTTTTTCATGTAATGTAGAGCATGATTTCATTACTGCTTGAGAAACTCTTGTTAAGTCTTCATCAGTAAATTTATTAGTAGACAGCTTTCTACATTATTAATAGAATGCATGATTTGATACTTAGAAAACCTTTGAGCATTTATGTTTTCACTTAACAGTTTCACTTAATCTCTGAGTAATTTTCTCAGCTATCTGAGAGTGAATTGGAGGTTTTAGTTGCAAACATTTAGAAATTATCCCCTCAGATTTATTTTTACATAAGAAAATTAAATAAGTTTCTACTCTGGTCAGCTTTAGATGTAGTTTTTCATAATGTATAATGTTTGATATAGTATAAGGTCCCTACCGAATGTTTAGTGTTTTCTTGAAGATTTGTGGTGATAGTATTTTAGTTGTATTTACATATTTGACTATTTTCATCATCTAGTGTTGAGTATTGAATGTCTGTAGAACATTTTATTTTAAGTTTACATATTCAACTGTTAGAAATAGCCCACATGTTAGTATATGCACAACACTTTGAAGATATCATTTTTCTCTCTGCTTCATATGTTTATATATCCACATAACGTTTTAACATTATGTGGATATATAAACATTTGTAAATTAGATAGGAGCTGGGGACATATGTGAGAAACGGAGCTAATAATTTATTATTAGCCAATTATAAAAATAACAAACATTTAATCATTTCTTTGGAGTCGAGGATTAATAGAACTGTATAAACCTAGTTCCAATGGGTGAGAATTACTATCAGAATTAATATTATATTATTTGCACAAAGCAAATGGGACAAAGAAGTTCATCTAGTCAAAAGATTATTAGCATATAATTAAAAATAAATGACATTAATAAAGCACAAATATATATATATATAATATAATAAATGAACCACTAAGTAAGAAAGGAGAAAGTTAAATTTAAAGACTAGAGATTGAGAGAATTTATATACTTTAACATAGCATAAATAAAAGTAAGTTTTACACAGAGATTATTACATTAAAAAATGAAAAGAGCGGGAGTGTAAAGTAAAGTTTGGAAACTGGACAGAAAGTTTAAGGTTCATTATGGAAATATATTACCCATTTCTTCTGGGCTGGATCCTTAGTTTACACGTCTGGGTGAAAAAAACATAGGCATGCATTTGGTCGATTACTTGAACAGTATTTTAATGGATTTTTCACGATTTTAGCAGCATGATTGGTCCGGAAAGGATTTAGCAGCTTATTCAGCTCTGCGAAGCAT